>WBMY01006136.1:242879-311696 GCA_013397315.1 Donacobius atricapilla | reverse complement strand
GCAGACGCGCGGGGACCGAGCCCCGCCCGGGCCGGGCCGGCCTGGCTGAGCTGCCCTGTCCATGTGCGCTTGTGTTGGGATCGCTCCTGGGAAACGGCTCTGGGTGGTTCTTAAACTGGAAATGCAGTTTGAATGCGTGAGCCTCTGAGTGTAGCGGTGCTGCTACACAGACCCGTAAGCAACACTACCTTGTAAGTTTTCTTGATGTGGAATGGTTAAACTTCAGTGGAATAGAAATTGGAAGATAATCAAGTAGAAGAAAGAGTTAGCGGCCTAAATGTCTTATATTTCAAATGGTTGGATAAACTTTTAAGTGATTCTCGGCTTCCTGTATGAATAACGAGTTCAAGACTGATGTACACCTTTGCTTGCAGTGGCTCTCTGACAGGAAGAAAAGAGCTTTACAGAAGAAGGATGTGGGTGAGTTTTCCCCTCGCAGGGTGAGGGTGAGCAATACTCGGCTACTCCACACATCTCACGCAGGTCCAGAGGAGACTCCTCACTGACTGAACACAGAAGTTATCCCAAAGTCATAATATAAAAACTACAGAATTAAACTACAGATAGTTATTTCAATTTCTTCTATAGCTTCACATGAACACTGTATAACCAGTGGTGATTTTAATTTTAGATATTAAATATTTGGGTTGTGGGTTGTAACAGGAACATGATGGATGAATTCGTGTTGTCCCTTATGTTAAAATCAGGCCATAAACTCCTCTGTGATGCTGTGCTAATCTTAAAGAGCAGGACCACATCATTTTAACCTAAGCTTGTTACACTAAAAAAAAAAAAAGGCTATTTGGAATCATAGGAAATGTTATACAAGAAACTTAGCCAAGAAAAAAATGCATAGAGGTAATGGGGCATGGAATACCTTATACAAGGCCTTAATATGGTGTACGTGTACAATGAGTATTTGCTATTACATTATATAATAGTTTGTTACACAGTTACCTTGGAGTACTAATTTATTCTGCAAAGAGGTAGTCTGCTTCTCAGGGTTAGCAGACTGTGTTAATCTGCCTGTAATGTGTTAGCTGCAGTATCTCTAAAGGATATTCCTTATATTCAATTAACTCAACATGCTTCCTTAGGAAACTGTTACAGTTTTTTGGCCTGATAGAACTGTGCTAATTCTACTATTTTTTTTTCTTTACAGATATCCGTAGAAGAATTGAACTTATCCAAGACTTTGAAATGCCCACAGTTAGCACAAAGATTAAGGTATCAAGAGATGGACAGTATATTATGGCAGTTGGTGAGTTAACAAGCTGTCTCTCTAACAGAGGCCAAAAGTCCTAGGTAATCTTGGGTGCAGAGTGACTTAGTGTTTCAGGTGGAATTGGTAAGAGTTCATTTTTAAGTGTGGAACTGAACATTCTGCTGGAAGCTTACTCTTAACATGTGATAGAATGGCTGTCTTGGGAGTGGGGCTGTGAAACACTTCTGTTTAGAATGCATATATTCTTAGAATCATAAAATGGTTTGGGTTGGAAGGCACTTTTAAAGATCATCTAATCCAACCCCCCTGCTGCCAGGGTTTATAATACAAATAAAAAAACCAAACCAAATCTGCCTATAGTACAGTTAAATACTAAGTTCTGAATAACTTTTATTGCATGTATGTTAAATAACTTGGACATCATTGTTTGAGTATTGGTTTACAGGAAGAGGATAATGCTGCATTTTGTAACTGTCAAAATGAGATCCAAACATGAATACTTTAGTAGGTGTTAATAACATGAGGAGCCTTGGTCTTTCAGATTTACTGGAAGGTGTTAGCTGTATGATGTATCTGGTAGTTAGGAGAACATGCATACAAACAGAGTGCTTACAGAAACGAGGCCGTAAAGCTGTGTTACTAAGAGGCATGTTTTTCCAGTCACAGAGGCTTTGGGAAGATAAGAAGTCTTACAGCAGAAACACAGTAAAGCCTGTGTATGTAAGACATTATACTTAAAAAAATGCTTTTGTGTTATCTTTTTGTTTAACTTTTTTATTTAATTAAATATCAAATTATTCTTTCAGGAACCTACAAGCCCAGGGTCCGCTGTTTCGATACCTATCAGTTATCCCAGAAATTTGAAAGATGCTTAGATTCTGAAGGTTAGTATAGGCCATGGCTGATAGTACAAGTTGTCTGTCATACATAATTCAGGTTGGAGTCAGGCAGAAATTCTGCTCCCTGTGCTGAGGGGACAGAATGTACTTCAGAGGAACACAAGAATCTAGAGTAAAACCATCTAGTCTTCATCTCTGAATTTTCCCCTTTTATTCTGATTTCAAAGTTCTTTCTTTGCTTGGAAAATGGTCTAAGATTTACCTTGAGCCAGAAAGTGTGGGCCTCAGAGGGTGAATGTGGCTGAAATCTGTGTTCTGTTTGGTGAATGTGACAAAGCTACTATGGCTGGGTGGTGGCAAGATCTCCCTTCTTACCAGTTCTGGGAAGCAATAAGGTAGGAGAATGCACTGTGGGTTGCTCTGTTTTCTCTTTGGAGCCCAAGCTCAGTAGGTGAGTTACAGGGTAAAGAGAATTTCTGGAGGAGATGTTGTTTGTTTGTTTGCTGGTTTGGTTTTCTGTTTGTTTTCTTGAAACAAGGTACTTGGAGGTAGATGGTAGCATGGCCATGACCCTAATTACACCTTGTTTGCTACTAATCTGGGGGAAGAAGAACTGTGGTGAGGAAAATAAGGAGCCATCTGGGCAATGGGAAAGGGAGAATCAGCTGGTAGTTAGAGCAGGCCAGGAGCTGCCACAGCTGTGATCTTTTAGGGTGCTTAAATTTGAGGAATTAGGGGGATTTGTTGGTTTGGTTTGTTTTTTTTTGGGGGGTGGGGGGGGTTGTTATTTAGGGTTTTTTTGTTTGAAGACTGGGATATTAGAAGACTGATGGCTGAAAGCTGGGATATAGGGGTGACCAAAACAATGATAAGATGAGCACATTCATTACAGAAGAATTGAACTGGTCTAACTTCGATTTGTGTGGAAGAGATGTGAAAAATACGAATTGTAATAAGAGCATGGGGGTGTTTCTTTGCTCTCTGCCTCAGGCCTACAAGGAATCATGTCGGGTGAAGGAGCACTGTTAGGCAGGGTTTCTGAGAGGCTGGGGAGAGGAAGCTATGGCAAGAGTGAAACCCTCTTCAAAAGAGTAGAAACCATTGTAATCATAAATGCTTGCTTCTCATCAGAGTTTAAAGTAAATTTTCTGAACTGGCATCTTAGTAAACTGCAGAATTATGTTTAATTTGAAGTCTAGCACAGAGTCACTTCAGGTAACTTTAAATGAGTTATCTCATTTAAATAGAACCAATTTAGCTGAAGCAGCTACTCTCTAACATTCCCAACTCAGCTCAATTAAAACTAGGCAAAGTTCAATATGTTAGTGTTCAGCATGACTAGTAGCTTTCACATTTGTGATTTTTTTTGAGCCTTAGAACTTCTTTTGTGGAAGTGCTGACCCCTTGGAAGCACTGCATATGCAAGTGTATGCATATATGTCCAAACTCATGTAATGTTCATCCTCTTTGATGGATTACCAAAGCTCCATGGATCACACACTCACTGGAAACCATTTGATTAGCCATCCCCACAGCAATAAAATACAGGGTTGAGCATTGTGTTGAGGAATGTGTCAAGTATACAAGGACAATAAAAGGATTACAGGATGCTTCATATGTTTCTAAAGTTTTAGAAAACTACTTACGGTTTTGCAAATCAAGTTACATAATTAGAGATCTTTAGTAAGATTAATGCCTGCATTATGCATTGACACCTGTGGGGAATACTTACATGACTAAAGATTAGCATGAGTGTAAATGTTTTCAGGATTATGCCAATGTTTGCAAATAAGTTTGCTTGCTTAGTTGACTCAAAATTCTCTTTCTCTCTCCTCTAGTGGTTACATTTGAGATTTTATCAGATGATTACTCGAAGGTATGTTTAATCGTTTTCAGTGTATAAATGAAAAAATTATTTAGTATGTATATTAAAGTGTATTTTCATATATAGTTAAGGCTGTCAATCAACACAGCTTTTGGAACAAAAATGGTTTTTTACAAATACCAAACAGGATAAACATATTTTGTACCTTTAAAATTTTGTTTGTTTTCTTTGTGTCTTTGTACTAGAATTTGCTTTACCACTTTTAAGGTCTTTCATCTGTTGGAGAGAAAAACTTCAAATAGTTATCTATCCTACATTCTCTTTTCTGCAAAATAATGAGAAAAATGGAATTAACTGTTCTTTCTGGGCTAACATTTAATCACAAGCCATTGTGACAAGTGATGCACACATATACAGTTTTTGAAAGGTGGGATAGCTATGGCTAAGTTAACAACCTGATTTGTCAGTGTTGTTATAGGCGTGATGATTATGAGCATATGAATGAGGCAAAAATTGTGGAGAGAAGTAATGTCTTTTATTTTTTTTTGAGTCTTATTTTTAATTTTATTTATTTTTAAATGAAGTGCTGTACCTGAAGGAATCACCCGAGTGTTTATTTTATGCTTTTTTTTCTGTGAAAAGACCTTACCCGTTTCAGGTATAGGTTTGTTTTAATAAATACTGCTATTTGATCAGAGACATGTTCATCTAGCCTTGTAGCTTTTTTACATTTTTCTTGTGAGATTTCCAAGGAAGTGCATGAATTCAAGTAGCAGAAGGTAATGGCTGATACTTTGCAGTAGCTTTCCGCTTGTCTGTCTGGTGGAAAATGTTTCTGGCTGTACATACCAAATAGTCATTTGGGAGACTGAGGAACATTCCGTGTTCCCAAATGTTTCTGACTGGTTATGAACAGAAAGGTGTGTGTGTTTTCAGCTGAAATGGGTGCTATATTTCAGGCTGAAGCCCTACTTTTTCAGCTTCATACAATCTTTGTGTTTTCAATTTTATTTTACTAAAACTTCAGAAATCATCAGGAAGAAAAATAAACTTCAAGTAGCTGTCATAATGTTGTGGAGATGGAAGAAAGAGGGAACGATATTTGAGAAATTACACTTGAAATTTTTAGAATCACAGAATATCAATTGAAATGAGGCCTTAAAATATCATTTTAATGCTTGAACAGTTCTATCAAAATCTGCAGGCATGGCAATTCCACAGATTTACTGAATAAATTGTTGCAATTCTGCTCTACCTTGTTATAAAGAATTTCTTGCCAAGGAAAATCTTAAGTGTTTGCTGTTGCAACTGCAGAGAGGGATTTTTTTTGTAACATCTGTATTCTGTCCCTTGTCAGTCTTGGTAGCCCTCTTGGTGCTCTCAGCATCCTTTCATAGCCAGGGAAAATAGTGTCTCTCCAGATCTGTTCCTGCCGTCCCTGTAAGGTTGCTTTGAGGCTTATTTGTGTTTTCACAGTGAGGGCACCTGCTTTCTTTCATATGAATTAGTACCCATAACACCAGTCAATGGCATCTTCTCTCTTCCTTGAAACAGGTTTTTGATGACTTACTGGTAGTGAACTAAGAACATGAGATACTGATATTTTTAAATTAAATATGGTATAATTTTGTGTTCTTATAGTTTATGTAGCTTCTGTACTGCATGAAAATGCAGACATTCCTATTTCTGCAAAGATAATAGAGAAAAGATTTGGTCTGAGTGTTGTTTCAAACAGATAAGTAAAGAGCTTTGTGTGAAGCCTCCAGGAAAAAGCATAAAGGCGTTAGGCACACAAAGAATGAAGTGCAATGTATATGAGCAATATCATTGTGTAACACTGGCTGTGCAGCTGCATCTGTAACTTCATATGAAATTTTAGTTAGAATTCTGAAATACGATACTCTGCTTAGTCTTGGACCAAGATGAGGAAGTCCATGAATCAAAGTTGAAACACTAGGGTTTCCGATACCAGAAAAAGCACACAAGTAAGGAGGAACTTAATGATAAATAAGTATGAAGGGCCAGCCCAGGTCAGTATTTTGTCCATGATTCTTAAGGGAAGAATATACAGGCTTATAAATAAAGATGACAGATGTAAAGTAACTGATGTACCTCACCTTCCCTGAGTTTCTCATCCTTACTTGCATTGCTAACAGTGTAATTCAGCTGTAGAAAATTTTAGATAGTCACCATCTACTGATTTTAGAATATGCATGTACAAGCTAAACTGAAGTATCACTTTTCTAATCCAAGCTAAATAGGGATGAGGCTCAGAGACAAAGGTTTGGCTGTGATAGTCATGCATGGCATGAGTTTGGGCCAGGCCAGCTGTTCCTCCATTGCACAGTGCCTTTCCATGGTTTGAGGCACAGCATAAGTGTAACAGGTGATGTGAGTGATCCTGTCTCTGGAGTGGGAAGAATCCCTTCCTGTGGGTATGTGCCATGTTAACCTGCCATAAGGGATGTAACAGCAGGACCTGGCCTGTTTTATTTACTGAGGTAGATTGAGCTCTCTAGTAATGCCTCCCTGTTTTTCCAGGGCTGAGATGTTTGAGTTTCAGAAAGAAGCAATCAGTGTTCTTATTCAGTTGACAAAGAACAAAAATGCAGAAAGATCATTGTTGTCATTTACTGGAACACTGCTGTTGGGTGTGTAGCTCATGTGCTTATCGTACTGGTGTCTGCACAGCTTTGTACCTGGAAGAAATCACTAACTGTGGTGCCTTGAAGGAAGTAAAAGTGTTAATTATGGTGCAGCAGAACATGAGATAACTGTGCTGCTTCTCACTGCAGAGTCACTTTCAGGGTGTCTCATTTACTCTTGTGAATATTCATGTAATGTATATTAATAAAACTCTTTGCTATGGCTAGTGAGAATGATGAAGAGCAAGTTAATTCTATCATTTTAGTAGAAATTGTTTGAATAAGTTGTGATAAGCTTGTATGAGTTTGAAAAAAAAAATCACTGAAGTTTGTGCTGTAAGACAAGTTGGGGGAGAGCCTTTTCTGTTTCTGTGTATTTCAGTGCTTTTGATTTTATTTTCAGATTGTCTTCTTGCAGTGTGGCAGATTTGTGGAGTTTCATTCACAACATGGCCATTACTACAAGACAAGAATACCAAAATTTGGTAGAGATTTCTCTTACCACTACCCATCATGTGACCTGTATTTCGTAGGAGCAAGGTATTAAGTGGAATATTTTATTTCAGTTTTGTTAGCAGTGTTTTTCAACAATAAAATGAACATAAAGTATTAGAAAAGTTAAAAAGTGGAAGAAGTGGCAATTCCTTCCAAGTTAATAAGGGAGCCAGCAAAGAGTGGAAAATGTAGGAAGATTAAAATTCAATTTCCCATGTTATTTTTAAGCTGGTTTTTTCTTTGATTCTTAAACCACGTATATCATGTATTTGCAAATTTGTATTAAAAACTGCGGGTCAGCTTATTGTTTTAAAAAGTGTTTAGCATATAAGTAAGGGAAATTAAATAAGTTTTCCTATCCTGATTGGTGTTTTATTGCTGTGAAGTGTGAGTTAAAACACATAATTGGGTTTCTGAAAAGACATAGTAAAAATAAATCCTTAGGTCCTTAGGGTTTCAAACAAAGTAAGTAGAAATTCAAGATGTAACTTAAATCACAGGAAATTAAAAGATCCAGAGAAATGAATTAATGTATCTTTTGCCTAGAAAAATAGTAATTGGTGAGGTATTGAAGTATAATAAATAAATTGTGAACGTGCACATTTTTATCTGTATTTTGAACACTGAAGTATATGTTTGTCTTGTTGTAAATTGTGAATTCTGAAAATTGTATATTTGGCAAAATTAGGCTGTTAATCTTTACAATGCCTCCAAATTCATAGTAGTGTTTTCAGTATTTGTAAGACACAAGAGTAATTTCGGGTTTTTCTTTTGTAGTTCTGAAGTGTACAGGCTAAATCTGGAACAAGGAAGATTTCTGAACTCCCTGCAAACTGAAGCTTCGTAAGTTCTGTGTAATGCATGACCTCTGTCTTCTTTCCACCAGGTGGAAGCAGACTCCCAGCATGCTCACCACCAGTACTGTCTCTGAACGCTGCCCAAATGCTTAGCAGCGTTGAAGACAAACATATGCTGAGTCTGAGTCTCATTTCATTTTATGTTCTGTAGTTTTTTTTGTTAGTTTTTATGTTTAATTGAATTTCTTTTATGGATGTTTTAAAATTGCTTAATATGGACTAAATAGGTATTATATAACTTGATCTTAAGAGCATTTCATTAAAACTTTGCCGTTATTACTCAATTTAGCCATCATATAGAGATCTACCCACAGGGTATGTACTTTCCCAGACATGTCTTTGTCCTTCTGCTCTTGAAGTAGCCCAGAGAGAATTTTTACATCTCCACTATGTGTCTGATTCTTTTGAAAACCCTACCAGAGTAGGAACTGATCTTTTTTCATGTGGGGAGAGGCAGATGAGAAGAACAAACTTCAGTAGATAGAGTGGCTCGTTGGCGGGCAACAGCTGGTGTTCAGTGGCCAGAATAGCTTAATGGATGAAGAAGTATTTGGGAAAGCACAGTAAAAAACTGAGCAACAGGGAGAAAAAAAAAAAGGGGGAGATCTTGGAATGGGAGAGGTAAGGGTGTAGAGTAAGATCTGGATTAGAGAGATGAGATTTAAGTTGTGAGAAGGTTTTGAGGTGAGGGGGTTGGATGTGTTACAAAATTAGAGATAGAGAGCTTTGAATGGAAGAAGTTGGAAAGCGCTGGCTAAGTGGTATAGAGAGAAATATTTGTACTTTGTAAGAGTTGTTGTCAAAATACAGGGCTCTTGGGTGCCCTGCTGAGAAACAGGGTACTTGGGTGAGAGAAAGGAGACCATTGGTCAGACAGAACATGTTGGAGAGGGAAACTTTAGAACATTAGTGATCATAAAGATCTTTTGACATAATTAGAATCAGAGATTCATTTAGGTTGGAAAAGACCTCTGAGATCAAGCCCAACCATTAGCCTAACACTGCCAAGTCCACCACTAAACCATGTCCCCAAATGCCTCATCCAGGAATCTTTAAAATATTTCCAGGGATGGTGATTGAACCACTTCCCTGGGCAGCCTGTTCCAATGCTTGGCAACCCCTTCAGTGAAGAAATTTTTCCTAGTATCCAGTCTGAACCTCCCCTGACACACCTCGAGGCCATTTCTTCATGTTCTATTGAGTTGTTTAAGAATACAGTGGAGCAGAGTGACATGGGAGGGCTTGGTTAGTAGGTGGTGGGTATGGGCAGAGGAACACAGAGAACCTCAGAGCCCAGGCTCCTGCTCAGGGCATGGTCATATGAATTCAGATGAGTTTTCTCAGGGGGGTCTTGAAAACTCCAAAGATGGAAATTTCCCAGCCTCTACGATTAACAAATTCCAGTGCTTAATTATCCATATAAGCATTAAAATATTATCCTTACATCCATTTGGAACCTTACCTGTTTGAAGTAATCGGGACTGTCTCTGGTTCCAGATTGTTCGTTATCTCTCCTTAAGTATGGGAAACTTTGTGCGGCCATCTGTCCCTCCCTCCAACTTCACTTTTCCACACTGAGCAATAGTGTACACAATTACAGAAATCTTACTAGTTGTTCATGTGTTAAATTATTCTGAGGTCATTAAACTTGCTCCTTTTTCTGTTGTAGAGAGAGTAATGTCTGTGACATAAATCCCGTACACTTCTTGTTTGCCATGGGGACAGCTGAGGTAAATGTTCGCATTCCTTTTATGAAAAGGGCAGTAATTTTTGTTTCATTTTTAAATTAATTTGCAGGAGGATAAGAATAAATCATGAACCCAATTAATTAAATTGGTCTCATTTGCTATGTTAGATATAGATATGTTAAAGATGACTTTTCAGAGCATAGTGTGGATAAAATAGAGTTACTTGGTTGCTGAGCACTTGAGATTTTGCAGATAGGAGTAAAAATAATGTTCTCTCATTTTGCAGTGTAGCCATCTGTAGAAATTAGCTGGCATGTGTACCCTATTAATCTTAAGAACATAAGTGTTAGTGATTTTGATTTAGATTGGATTGAAAAAACTAGAAATGAAATGTGTGCAGCCTTTATGTCATTATTAGAACAACTCATGTCAACCTAGGGAATTTTGTTAATTATTCATTAGATTAGATAATTCTTTTTTAGACTACCAGGCATCAGCTGCATAAGCTTGAACCATATTTTCTAAACTATTTAGGGCAAAGTGGAATGCTGGGATCCTAGAACTAGAAATCGAGTTGGGCTGTTGGACTGTGCTTTAAGCAGTGTGACAGCAGACACAGAGTGAGTAAATGCTACCTTTTCAAATCGTGTTGTTCTGGATTTTTCAGAAGTTTTGGTTTTAGAAATAAATCCCACTTTGCTTTAAAGTGACCTGCCTATTCTCTTGTCATTGCTAGTGTGAATACTGCCTGTTCTCTTTTCATCACTAGTGTGAACAAAGGATTTTCTTTGTCATAAAGGAATCTCGTAGACACTGATCTGAGTAGTAGTGGCTGTTTTTGTATACAAATACACATTGTGAATGTAAACAGTGCAGCTTTTTGAAGTAGTATTTCTGAATGATACCTGTGAATTATACTACTATTAGCTAAGAGTTAACTTAGCTATTTTTTAACATTAAAACATTATTTGCAGCCTTTATTGAAAGAATGCCTAACTATAAATGTTGTGCTTTGCAGGATAGAAGGCTTGCCATCCATTTCAGCACTGAAATTTGATGGGGCTTTGAATATGGCTGTTGGAACATCTACTGGGCAGGTAGATTTGACTTCATCTACCACAGTTCTTAGGAGATCCTGCTCTTGCAATTCCCAATCCAAGTCTATCATACATTGAGTGCAGATTATATCTATTACTGCCAGTATTTATTAGGCCATAAATTACATGTGTACAGTAGTGATAGTCAAACTGCAATTTAATTTCATCAAATGCTTGTGCTCTTCAGAATTTCCTAGGTACCACATTAAATCGTCATAACCTACATATTATATAACTTCAAATTTGCATTTTTTTCTTATGATTTGAGTCAAGTGTGTGGGAAAGTTGCTGCTTTTTGGGACTATGAGTACTGTCTCAATGCAACATATGTGCTCTCCCTTGTCTTGATGGTGGCTAAAAAAGCAAAAATTATTGTCTTTCAACTGTTATTTTTAGTGTCTTGTCTTGATACGAAGAATCATTTCAATTCATTTATTGTTACCATCATATTTGTAAAGGGAAATGTGGGGATTGCTTGCTGCCTTCATTCGTATTTTCATGGGCTTAGAAAGCTGTAGCTTCTTTAAGAACAGATACGTGTGTGAGACTTGTATTTGTTATGTTAATGTACAAGTCAGACATCTTATTGTAGATTGTGTTTATGATTAAATAAACTGATGATTTCCCCAAAATTGTTATTCACACTTTACCTATGAAAGATTTAACTTTCTCAAGTTCCACAGGAGATTTTGGAGATAAAATACAGGTTTCTGGAAGACAGGGCCTGTACTCTCTACTTTCCTTAACAAAAAAAATTACATTCTGTGATGCTTCACTGAGGAAAAGTTATATTCATTGAATCTGGAAGGGAGTCTGAAAATTTAAATCATGTAACAAAAACACAAGAATCCGAAAGTGAAATATTGCTAACTATGAAATTCTAAGAGTATTGAAACAAAAAAATGGTTTGGTTTTTTCAATAGAAATTAATAAGTCTTTAGAGAGATGGTTAGGTCTTAGATTCGTTAATTTTTCTAGATGGAAACATGCTAATGTTAAAAATCTCGTTAGAATAAACTGGGCTAACTTAGTTAGTTTTCAGAATTTAAAATTATTTATTTTATGTAAATGCTGCCTATGTATTTAAGTAAAATCTCAAGTGTAATTAAATGTTTAGTGAAGATCTCGATCTTACAATGTTATACATTTAATTTGTCTCTTACTCTTCAAGGTCCTATTATATGATCTCCGGTCTAGTAATCCATTAATAGTCAAAGATCACCACTATGGCCTGCCTATTAAATCAGTTCAGTTTCAGCATCAGTTGGATTTAATTATCTCTGCGGATTCTCGAATCATAAAAATGTGGAACAAAGATACAGTAAGTAGTTTTATGTTGCTGCATTCAGATTTTTTAATTTTTACTTTATTTGGATTGGGAGTTCTTTGTGTTCTTTGGTTTGTGGGGTTTTTTTTTGGTTTGTTGTTTTGGAGTGTTTTTCGTGCAGCTTGATTAATTAAGTTGAAATTCAGTGTAAGAAGTTGAGATTTTAATGTCTCTTAATTTACATAGCATTTTGTCCTGTGTGACTAAATCAACATCTGGGAAGTTATCCAATAGCCTGTCAGGTATAGAGCTACAGTCTTAGGGGGGTTTTAACTGTTTGTACATGTCTGGCCAAGAGGCTTCTTTCAGGAGAAACGTTTAAACATAAAATGTAGTATCTTAACCATTGCCTTGGTTCGTTTGTTTCTGACAGTGTTCTTGAATATATCCAGTTACATTTTTTCACCAGAGAAAACGTTTGTTCCAATTCCCTGCTCAAAGTAGAGTTGATTTCAAAGGTAGATCAGTTGGTTAAGGACCTGTTAAAATCAGATGCTACTTATTTTTGCATGATTCTATTTGGATACTGAAGCAGATACTGTGCTTGGAGCCAAATAACAGTGTGTCTTACACTGTATTAGGGGATAATGTTGCAATGGGCAAATGTCTTTATCCCCTAATAGTGAAATTGAAATCTCTATAATTTTCATAGCACTTTTTACATTATGTCATGCTGTCCTCTTTCTTATCTTTCTGTCAGTGAACCTTACTATGAATCTATGGGGCAACATATTTTGTTACCCCATAGATTCATAGTAACACTATTGTAACTTGATTTGGTTTGAGGGGATGTCTGTAGTCATTGTGTTCCTTCTAAAAAACATGCTCTATCTATGCTTTTCTAACTTTATAGTGAAACATAAAGAGAGTTGTAGTAGAGGCTTTTTTCTGATTATTTCAGGCAGTCATTTCAGTATTACTGTGCTGCTTCATGAACTTTCAACAGCCTCTTTCATTTTTTCTATAATTGCAAGTAGTTTTTTATAAGCTCCCCTGCAGTTAATTTTTATTGTTTGAAAGAGCAAATAAATTATTGGTTATTATTTAAAATATCTGCAGTGGCCTCTCTCCATTTTTCCTAGGTGTGTATACTTCCCTCCTTGAGAATGAAACATTGTAAGGTTTGTCAGGTGGCCTCTGGTGGGAAAAGGGAGGGTTTCTCACTGCTGGAAGGCAAAGATAGCTTTGGACTCTTTCCTGGAGTATGTTCCAGCTGGCTCCACCTCTCCCAGATGCTGGTTCCTGACTATCTCTGGCCAGGAACCAAGTGCAGAGGCAGACTGCGGGTGGAGAGCATATGGCTTTGATACCAGAATAGCCCCATGCTGAGACGTGCCTTGGGGTGGGGAGCACCAGGCTTTTGTCTGCTGAAGCCCGGGTGGAGGAGGACTCTTCTTAATCATCAGGGAGACCAGAGGTGGGTGGGGTAACAGCATGTAACTGGAAGGGAAAGGAAGGGCCCAGAAAGGTAGGTGGGATTGCTGCAGGGAAGGAAAAAAAAGAGGAACAGGATCAAAATTTGCCTTGTTCCTGTCCCTCATTTAGAGCTGTGTAGGCATGTAGTCTCATGCTTCAGATTATGTGGTCCAGTTGTTAGAGACTCTTCCTTTACTGGCTGTTTTGTGTGTTGGCTTATAAGAGCACCTGTATTTTGTCTGGGTTTTTCAGACTGTGTTCCAATTCTTATTATTTAGAGAACGTTGTTTCCTGCTTTTACCTCTTTCTTAAGTAACCTTTGTAACTTCAGTTCTGATCTAAGCTAAATACCACTGCATGCTCTTGCTACTTTTATTTTAGATCAAAAATCCTTTAATGCTGAGTTTATAAATCATAAATAAACTGCTGAGCTATATTTCATTTTATGTAGACATTAGTACAGTGACAAAACCAAGCTCCAGATTCAAATTCCACTCCTAATCCATTTTTTCAGCTAATCATACTTAGCAAAGTAACTTAAAACTACCACATTCAGAGTTGAATAAAGTGAGGGTTACACTGACAGTGTGCCAGAACTTGTGGACCTCAGCCCCACTTTTGCATAAAATAAAGTAAATCTGACATATTTTCAACACAGAAGTGTAAGCTGAGAAATTAGAGGTGCCACTGTACATTACTGTGTCTTCAATTACCAGTAGGCTGCACTTTCTTGTAAGAGATTGAATCAGAGATAAAATACAATACTGAGTTCCTTGTGTTATGCTCAGATATTAATAACATTTTATTGTTCTGCAAAATCTGTTCCATCTTTATTCCATCATGTTTCTTAGCTTCTATAATAGCTATTATTAATGTTTAGATTTACTGAATTTAATTATATTGTTCGGAGTTCTTTATGATTTATTTTCTTCCTACAATTTCAGGGAAAGATATTTACTTCAATGGAGCCAGAACATGATATAAATGATGTCTGTCTTTATCCAAATTCAGGTATGTTAAGTGTATTAATGTCTTGATAAATTGAAAAGGAAAAGCTTGTTAACCCAAGGTGTGGTCTTTGTTTAAGTGATACAATTTAGGTCTACTTTCCTCCTTATGGCAGAAATTGGAATAAAGGGTTATTTGTCAGTTAGTGTCCTTGTTTCCTCTGCATCTGTATTACATTGGAGCCTCTTTGCACATAGAAGCTGCTGTGCTGTTAATTGAGTGATTGACCTCTTTTATTCCTTCAAATATCTGAAGTGACTCAGTTCATAAGAATAGGAATTTTGGCCTATTGTCTTGACTAAGTCCCAGATGACTTAGAGCTTGCTTTGCAGAAGTAGGAAAAATATCTTTGCAGCAAATTTACAGGTTTTTTTCAAGTGTTTCAAGGATTTGATCTTTCCTTGATTAAAGCAGAGAACTTATATTGTGCTATCCCTTAGGTTTAATACTTTGGTTTTGAGTGTAGATTCATAAGCGCACAAATTTGCATGGTTTTTGTAATTGTTTTCAGATTTGTTGCATCTTGTAATGTTATATTTAGAGATCAAAACTGAGGATCACTTTTAACCACGGTTTCCAGAACTTAATTTATGAGTGAAAATATTTTACAAAATGGTGGTTGTATGTGCGTATGTGCTTTGGTTGTACTTCAAATTGCAACTTGATTAATTTCCTTGCTTAATATGAGGCGCTGTAGTTCTTAAGTACTGTGTGCCACCTACTTCTTTTTTAGAAAGCAGTACTGAAAAAGATTAAATAAGTTAGGGCCACAAAGATGGCACAGAGCAAGTTTTGAAACAATGCCCGAGTTGCAAACTAGTATTATGCCAGTTTTACAGAGAGGTAGCAGTAAAGACAGAGCAACTTGGACTTTGATTTGAACTAGCAGCTCAAATTTAAGATAGTTGGTAAGTGAGATTTCTAGCAAGTTAAAACTTATCTTTGTCTTTTCTGCCAACTTCAGTTAAGAATGTGTTGCAGTCTTTTNGCAATTAAATACTCTTCCCTCATAAGATGGTGGGCATTTTTTACCTTATGAGCAGAGTACATGCCATGTGCCCTGGTTGAATGTAGGAGTTCATGTGGGTGTATTTGAGAATTACTGTGTGGTGACAGGGTGGACTGTGCACCCTGGAGATGGATAAACCCTCCTCCATGGTGGCTGCAGAGAGAGATGATTGAAGGGAATTATTTTCAGCATTTCACTAGGGTTTCACCTGAGAGCTTATGGGTTTCATCTAAAAGAGAACCTGGCAGCAAATTAATGTCCATACAGCATCAATGAAGAGCTCACCATAGGGAGTTGAACAGAAAAAAGTTATTTGTCAATGTAGAATAATAGTGTAATTTAGGTTGGAAGGTACCCCTGGGTATATTTCCTACTCAGAGCAGAGCCAACTTGCAGTTAGATCCAGCTTTGAATTCTGATCAGGTTGCTGAGGTCAAGTCAAGTTTGAATATGTCAAGGATGGGCATTACTCAGCTGTGGATGCTCTATAGCCTTTGTGGTATGTGGACATGCCTTGTGTGCTTTTGCAGAAATGATTTTCATGAGGATCTGCAGGACGAATCTTGTAGTACAAAGAATTGAATGCACATGGCTCCCTAATGTTGCTATTGGGCATTGCTTTTCACATGCCTGTGATTGAGATCTAGATTATGCAGTCCAGTTCTGTGTCCCACATCTCCTGCTTAAATCAGTGCTGTTTTTCTTATTGTCTGCAGGGGGACAGGTTGATGGTTTTGGTAAGAACTGTTGTGAGAGGAAAACTGGGTTGTATTTTATAGTCACATGGTGACAGTGGGGCAAAAAGTAGAGCATGTTGCAATGGAAATGGAGAGATCTAGGGCAAGAGGTGGTGCATTACATGTTTATCATAAATACTGTTGGACCAGCATTTAAGGTGCCTAGAACCACCTCATGCTTCAGAATTTAAGGAATAAGCATGACTGAAGGTCTTAAAATAAGGGAATACTTCCAGTAAGATGGGCTTGCAGCTTTGAAAAGTTGGAAATAAGACATGATTTCACTATCAGTGTGGGTTTGGCTCAGTGCTCCTACTGATGCCTCAGCATTCTCAGAGCCCCACTAGATGCATGGCCCAGGAAACCCAGATCTTTGCCTAGCTTGTGTTTTAACACCTCTTGTGTCACTGCTGCTCAGAAAGGCAAAACCCCATTTTCACCCTTATTGGAGAGATAAGGACTTGATAGATGGACTGTTCCGGGGATGAGGAATTGGTTGGATAGTCTCATCCAGAAGGTGTAGTGGTCAACAGTTTGATGTCCAAAATGGAAATCCATGACAGGTGGTGTCCCTTAGGGCTCTGTATTGGGACAAGCTTTATTTAATATCTTCATTAATGACATAGACAGTGGGATTGAGTGTACCCTCAGTAAACTGGCAGGTTACACCCAGCTGAAGAATGTGATGCCATCCAGGGGACTTGGACAAGCTTGAGAATTGATCCCAAGGGAGTCCCATCCAAACCAAACTGTTCTAAGATTCTATAATTCAATCAATTATGGTAAATTCAAGGTCAGTATACTGTGAGCAGGGTTATTTTGGTGGTAGTTTTGTCATAGTTAGGCATTTTTAATTAAACTATTTTACCAACCAGCTTCAGTGTTACTACCTTTCCTGGGAAGCAAACCCTTGTGTATCTTTGACCAAACTACATGATGACAGACATTAGTGGATCTCTTAATAGTCAAGTATCTTCCTCTGATCACACATGAACAGAGTGGGGCTAGGGGAAAAAAAGGTTTACCACTTACCAAGTAGTCTTTAGTCAATTTAAGTTGTAGAATATAAATGAAACTTGACAGTGTCTTCTGTGTATAGAAATCTGTCTCATTTGTTTCAATGACTGTAAGAAAAATTAAAAGGTAAAAAACTGCATTTTCTAAAACTGCTGCTCCCATGTACTGTTACTTCATACTCCCATTTTCATTCTTTTACATTCATGATACTGTATTGCCGACCATTTTCCAAAGAGGGTCTTATTAAAACTTCTGGAAAAAGGCTCTGCTTTATTTCCCTTCTACAGTAATCAAACTAGGCTGTTTTGTAGTTTGTTAGGGTGTGGTCTCTCTTCCCATAAAGATTGATTAAAACTAACAAGTTGAAGCAATAAAAATGCATGGAACAGACTTCTCCTTTCACAGTTGTTAACTTTCTATCATTCTATTTCCCTTGTAGTATACACTCATATACTGTTCTGAAGTCTGTTTTTGTCTCCTTTAATTACCGGTGGAAGACTCTCAAAGAGGAGGTTTTACTTTACTGTCATCTTTGAAGCACCTGCAGAATTAATTTCTGTCTTTATTTCTAATGATTCCAATTCAGTCAATGGAAAGATCTTTTGTCTTATGAAATAGTAATGAGAGTGCTGTTAGGGGAGCGTGTAACGTGTATACTATACTGGAGTACTCTGTGTATGTGTGTATATTCAAATATATGCTATAAATTCTTGCTTTTTCCTTAAATTGCCTGCAAACCTTTCCAGGCACAGTTGGCTGACTAAGCTTTCACAAATAATCTTGCTTTGCTGGGAAAGCAAGCTCCCTTTTTTCTGACATTATAAGTCCAGCTGCATTGTGTATTTATAATAAAAGGATTAGGTAGGAAGGATTACTCCACCCATGTTAATTGCATTCCTCTAGTTGGGTGTAAATTATATTTCTACCCTGTGGGTGTGTAGTAATTGACCCAATTATTCATAGTCTCAGTGGCATATGTTACGGTTCTTTTCGATCAGAATGTTATCTAATTTGATGGCACTTTGTTCTTCTTAATCAATCTCTTGTATTGCCTGTTGATCAGCTACATTGGAAAGACAAAATTGCGATAAACATAAAAGTATGTGGCAGATGTTCTTATTACTCTTTTATGTAGAAGGAAATTGAGAGTGTTCTTCATTTTGAACTTACATGAAGTCTTGTGGCAGTAGGAGATTTTCCACAGATTTTTGTATTCCTACAGTATTTTTTTATGTATTTAGAGTACATAAACCCCTTATTCGTGGTGTTTCTTGGGTATATTCATAGATATTTCAAATTCTTCATTTTCCCTGCTTGGTTATAGCACTAGTATTACTCCTTTTGAAGCCACAGTGTCCTATATCTCATTTTGGGTTGAGAAACTGCTGTTGTGTTTATTTCTCAAGATGAAATATGAATGAAGGTGTAAACCATGTTATGATTTATGGCTCTGTTTAGTTGTGTGTTTAAAAATAAAACAAATAACCACATGTATTAATACCAGTGTATTAATAATGCACTTTTATATCCAATATAGTTTTTGACTGCAATACTAACTGGACTTCTTCTAAACAGTATTAAGGGATGAACTGTTTACATGTGTTATGAAAGTTGGCAGCCTGCACTTGTCAGAGCTTAATGTTCTTAAAGTGGTGCTGAACAGTTTAGATAGAAGACAAAAGGGAATGAATATATAGAAAATTAAGCTTTGTTAATTATGCTGATATCACACCTTTCTTTCCATGGGATTTTATGCAACAATTTTTATAGCTCTTGATTAATGTCCATTGCAAGCCAAGAATACGTACTTTATTAACTTTTTAAAAAAGTAGTATTATCCTCTTCTGATCAATATTTTTAAATGTGGAAATCTCTTTTTAGGAATGCTAATGACTGCCAATGAAGCCCCTAAAATGAATATCTATTATATACCAGTAAGTAATACAAGTTGTTGCTGATACTGCTCCTAAAGAACACAGTTGTTGGGCCATTCAGGTATTTCAGTTGAAATTCATATCTACATTGTCTGAGTTGTCACAATAAAGTAAATTTAGGTTAACCATAATTTATTAATGTAACAAGTTGAATTATTTAAAATGCAGCCTATAATTTTCCTTTTGCTGCTAGTTTCAAAACTAGTTAGTGGCCACAGAAAATTCAGGTGGAGCTTTTTTTTGATAGCTGATGAAAAAGAATTCCTAAATAGGGACTCTGTTTTTCAAGATAATAACCTTACTTTGTTGTGAAATATTTCATTAGTGTCTTTAATATGTGGTGTACAGTGACATAGTCATAGCAGTAAATATTCTTCTCTGTTCTGACATAGATTTGAAAATGATACTGTGTGACTTCAGGTGTGGTTCTTGACTGTAACTTCTGCTCAATGCCCTTCTTCAAAATGCAGCTTTTCCCAGGATAAAATTTCCACTTGAAAGGCTTAACTGTAGGTTTAACTAGATGTTTTATCTCTGCAGATTGGTATTAGGAAGACTTAGCAGCAAGCCTTCTGGTGTCAGGGAATGGTACAGAAAATTACACCTGCACTTCACTCTACTGTTTAGTTACTGGTCTGAAACTAAACAGAAACTACTGTTTAGTGTCTGCTGTGCATTCTCTAGCGTTTTTCTTGTCCTGACAGCAGATAATAGTAGGATACTTATGTAAATGTTACATGCAGAATAGCTGACCAGACTCTAAAACTACATACACTTCTTAATTAATTTTATTCACATTTTGGACAAACTGTAACATTTATTAATATTGAAATATATATTTAACTGTTTTTTAAATGAGACGAAAAAGTCTTCATTTAGCAAATAGATTTTAAATTAACTTAAATTTTTTTCTTCAGTTCATTTCTGGTCATCCCCCTCTGCCATATCCACTGTGTATGATCTTGATTATGTTCAGGATGGAGATTTATGAGTTCACATTTCTCTTTGTGGAGTAGAATATATATACATGTTGTATTTGTGTGTCTAAACACAATAGCATACCCCTCTAAACAGTAATGCAGTCTGATATATTTGCTTACATTATTAGATTTTTGCATTTAAAGAGATGTGGCATTTTATACATGAGTTATATCAAGTTGTTCTTCGGGTGTGAATTGCCTGTTTCTGTAATTCAGCTCTAACCAACTCACATTTTGTTAACTGCACTGCTCCATGCTGTGGATAACAAAGGGGGACAAAAATATTTTTGTATTTCTGACAGAATATTAGCTGTAGTTAGTAGCTGAACACTTTCTTTCCATTTACCTTGTCCTTTGGAAGGCTGAGAGAGTAGCTCTCTAAGCATTTTTTTTCTTTATCATCTTCTTTAATTAATGGATTAGGGAACACAAACTCACATATTTTCAGTCTGATGAGTTTTTAAAACTGGAATGGACTAGTTAATCAGTTTAAATAATCCAGATGGAAAAAGCATTCCTTCTGTCACTAAAGGTAAGGTTCAGCTTCTCTCTGAATATTGTGCACTGAGATTATTTTTTTACGCAGGTGTGCATGATACATGAACCTGACAGCTACAGTACATTAGAGGTTCACATCCATCTTAGCCAGAAAATTATTTCATTGTCTTGATCGTCACCAGTGATGAATGTTTGTTAAAATTTGTTCAAGCTAGTATTACTTTGAGTATTCTTGCACATATTGTAAATCAAAATGAAAAATACTTACTTTTTGCACTCAAAAATCTCACTTATATAGAATCCTCTGTGAGTAGTGAATTAATGTGTCTGAAGTCAGACAAGTAATTTTTAGTTAAGAAATATAAACAGATCTCAGATCATGCCTAGAGACAATATTTAAATACTGAATAATACTGTGTAGTATTTTTGTAGCATGCAGGCTATTCCAATGAAGATTAACATAAATCTTGCCCTAAACCATCTTCCTGTGTCACCATCCCCTGATTTGGGTACCTGAGTCTGCCTAAACTTGTTTGGATTATACCTTTTTATGGGTTTTACATTCACAGTGGCACGAATATACAAATGGACTCAAATGATGAATATTAAAGCATAAATCCAAATATGAGTTCTATTTTTGAAATATTGTTGTATACAAGAAAATTTAGAATTTATTTCAAAGGCTACTGCCCAGATTAAATTTGCCTTTCAAATAAGCTAAGCTTCTCCAGTTTGTGTCGATGGCTTTGAGTTTGAAGGCCGTTGAACGTACCTTTGAATACTGTTGTTACTTTTTTAGTTGACGATCTCTGATTCATTTCAAAACATGTAATACTTACTTTAGACAATAGAAAAGTTAAATAGCAGTGAGAAGAAGTTACTTTGAAATAGAGAAAGAAATCTCACACTCTGGTATGAGTTTTTTACCCTGTGCCTTTTATAGGCAAGACTGAAGGGGCTGGCACAGCCAGTGGTATATAATTGAAGGGTGTTTTACTGCATTTCCTAAAAATCAAGTATCTAGCTCACTAAATCTGTTTTTGTTAGCTGTTTTGTTTATTTTTTCATCTGCCTTTTAAATGAAGAAAATATAAAATGGAGGACTTGTGTCAGCCTTCAACCGCTTCAGGGCATTTTTATTAAGGAAAACTTAATGTTATTAACAAGTTCATATTACAGTTTTATTCCTTGATCTTCCAGGCTAGTTATTTGAGCTCAGAGTTGCACACCTGTCCTTTGGTTTCTCTGTTGGTAGATGATTAATACATGTTTTTTTTCCATCCTTGGAAGACTTACTAATTTGATCTCTTTTCATGGTGTCATTTTCTATCTTATTCTAAGAACTACAATTCATAGTTTTTATAATAAGTAACTTAATTTTCTCTTTGTTTACTTTAAGGTAGACTTGAATACTACTAAAAATGTGTCCTTTGTCTTTGAGGTATTGACAGGAACTGTGTTATAGGTCTTGTTGAATTCCATAACAGAATAAATTCATGGGAGAAATGCTACTAACTATAAAGGACAGTTATGTAAATAAAATCCATTCAATTGCCAGTGCCTATCGTTGGCGTCTAGTGCTAATAATTATCCTCTTGTTTTAAATGCTTATTGGAGCAGCTGTAAGGAATTTTTATGGCTATGATCAAGGAGGATACTTAAAATCCCAAATGTATGGTGCTGTGCTCTATGTAAGGAGAAAAAAACTCCCAGCAGTGGGAGTCTTGCAGAGCAGTATGGGCGTAGTTGGGTGCAGACAGAGCCAGCATCCATTGTCCATGCTTGGAGTTGGCCAGACAGTGCAGGACTGTGCCCAGCCCAGCATACCCAGCCTCTCAGCAGGTTTTATTAGTGTGGGCACAGTGCTGTGCTAACACAGCTCGTGACTGGTGAACCGGAGCTGGCTCATGTCCGGCCAGCTTGGAATGTGCTCTGACTGAGCTCATGTCTGACTGAATTATCTGTGTACGTGTGCCTGTTCTCTCCATTGTTAATGCCAAAGCTAAATTTCCATTTCAAACCCAAAAAATTACTGTCTCTTGAACTTCAGGATTATAAAAGATTTGACAATGAGTATCATAATATTGCCTTTAAAAGAAATGGCATGCATCAGCTTTTCCTGCAGAAGTTTCATCAGGGTAGGTATGACAGCTGAGACTTGGAATGTCTGAGAACACCGCATTTCTTATAAAAAAATTAAAAATCACTTCATTTTTTTCTTTTGTGTACAAAGCTGTAAGTAGAAGAAATACAAGGTGATTTTTTGTTTTCTAGAAAGGACAGGCAGGCTTGCTTTTAAATGGCAAGATACCTCATATAGGTACACAGTGCAGAGTGAGCAAAAAGTAAATTGAATCTGACTGTTGAAATATTTGTGTTGCATAGGTAACATCTTGAGTGGCTTAGCTTAGAGACTTTGTTTTTATTTTGTTGGGCTTTAATGAGGGAAAGTGTCTCTGAATTTCTGACTGGAATTGGGCTGTTTGCCGTTAGTTTAATAGCTAACTTGCAGTTTATGCAAACATTTGGAACCTGCTTCTTGCCAGCTGGCTTCCTGGTACATCACTTTGATGTGTGCCTTGGGAAGGTTGAAATGAAAGTTGTGTGTGCCTTGGGATAGTTTTTAGACTACTGACTCAGAAACATAAGTTGATTCAATACTGCAACCAAGTCCTGGCCGAAGAAGCAAAGAGAGGCAGAAGTTCCCCTGACACATGGTGGTCCACTGGCCTGGGATCTAAGATGAGTCAGATTCTCTTTTAAGTGTAATTGAGGCTGTCATGTTCCATGACATATAACAGTCTCTTTGCAGGCTGTGCAGAAAACCCCTTACATGTCAGCTCCTGGGTGCTCTGGGTGGAGGGCAAGGGGCATAGGTGTCACTGTGAGTGTTTACTTCTGGTTACACAAACATGTCTGATCTGAGCACAGATGTTGCAAATCAGTCCTGTCTCATTTATTGGACTTGAAACTTTGGGCTACACAAACATACTGAAACTGAAACTTGCTATATTCATTAGGCTGTTAAAAGAAGAGAGCAATTACGTGTGTAATTAATTGAGTGTAATATTCTGTGTTCTGGATTTTTTTTTTGCTTTCTTGCAGTCTTGGCAGAACACTCCCTGTTGAGGCTAGAAGCAATGTACTCTTGGTGTAGTGAAGATATTAAGCTCTTTAAGAAAAAATAAATCCTGGAGCATCTCTGGCTTCTTTTCAGGTGGTTTTGGAAAATAATTTGATATCCCAGCACTCTCCTAGATCAGAACTGTTGGAGTTATAAACTGGAAATGTTTCAAGAGAAAGTATTTCTTGCCTGCTCAATGATTGGGTTTCTCCAAGAGTATAAGGGTTCTCGTTTCTAATACAATACCTACTTTGGACATGTGTCTGTCCTTATTGCTAGAAATATCATGAATTTTGTCCACTTAAAATAGTTTTAGAAAACCTGAGAAAAAATTAGTTTTTCCTTAGTGGTTAACCCTGAAATAACATAATCACTGATTAAGGCAACAAATCCTATTAGCTTACATGTTTTCATTTAATGCTCTGGATATTTGGTGAAACAAATCTGTAGAGGGAACTTGTACTGAAGGAAATACAAGCAAAAGCAGGTTTTTAATACCTTAGTTCATCCCCTTTATTTATTTATGGATATTTGTTTGGAGAAGTACTAGAATGCAAATTAGGGATGAACATGCTTTGATTATAGGTATCCCAATGAGCTGCTCCTAAAGGCTGAATTGACCAAAGTTGTGGTCACTCACAGGCAGCAAAAGCGCTTACCTGAAATAGGTAGGTATTTTCTGTCAGTCTGTGGCAGGATGCTCTCACTAGTTCTATACAGGATGTTATGAACATCAGATACCTGTCTTTACAGTCTGTCATTTTTCGCTTTAAAAGGTGTGGGAGGTTTTTCCTGTGTTATACTCTCCACACTTAGCTCTATGATCACAGCCTTTCAGAACAGCTCTATCACTCTGAGACTTACATTCTTATCCATTTGGGATCTGCTGATTGTCCTGTTTTCCTCTTTTGAGTCTTTATATGATAGGAATACAAACCTACCTGTCCACACCTTGTACTTCATGCCTTCAGGGCCAGTGTTCTGTAGAGTCAACTGTCACTCAAATAGTTTGTGGGTGCTGTTAGAGTTACAGTGAGACCTCCTGTACAGATTTTTGGCTTGTGCAGTAAAAGCTATGAATCAAATGATGCCATTCTTCTTATATTTGTGTTTGGCATTTTGACACTAATAGAACAGATTAGCGGTAGAGTGCAAGATTTTGATTTCTTTTAGAGTGTTTTCATGTCTTCTAATTGGCAGTATTAGGTCATTCTGCATAGGTGTTGCCTTAAATGTTGTCTTGAATATCATATATTGAGGCTGTGTTTTTTTTAGAAGACAGTTGTTCATCTTCTTCAATATAGCCCTTCCCTAACATGTTTTCAGTAAAGTGGAAAGCAACCATGAAACTGGCTTGTACTAAGAGATTTTTTCTATCCTGAAACAATAGATAATGTAGAAAAACATCTCATAGTCTGGGGAAACAAAAAAAAAAAAATTTAAAAAAAACCCCTGTAAAATAAAATGGTAGTTGTGACATAGAATGGAAAATTTTGGTCTTAATCTTTGTTCATTTTGAAAACTGTGAAATGACTAGAAAGAAGGGTTGTTACGGAGTTATGTATGACGTTTGAACTTAGGGGCTGCCAAGTGTCAAAAGAAGAAAGTTTCCACTAATAAAAAGATACTTGAGTGCATCTTTGGCCTTTAAACTAATTCTCAGTTTTGATATTTCAATCTTGCAAAATTGTGTTTTCCATCTAGAACAATCTAATCCTCTACACAAAAAAAAAAAATGTCTGGTGAATGATACATTACCTATCTCACAGTATTTACAAGCATAGGAAAAATGTTGTTTATCTTCACAAGCAGAAATGTGAGCTTCCTACTTTTAACCTAAATACTTTCAAACTGAAAAATAACACACTAGGCTTATTCCCAACAAAGGATATCCTCCATTTCCCATGTGCTGGCTGAGAGACAAAGTACCACTTAACCACATATATATAGAAGGAAAACACCAATGTGTGATAATCAGGAAGCAATTTCTGATCTTCCTGTAAAACTTGTTTTAAATGTTTTCTGGTGCCGATGATGTACTAGTTTGACATCATGTCTAGATTATGCAGGTGTATGAACCCTGCTTAGTGCTGTTGTGGCTGTTCGTGTGCTGGGCAGCACTTCTTCAGTATTTTTTGAACAGACAGCAACAGACTGACTGTAAAGTCATACCTGTAGTTTACGTCAAACTCTTCATAGAGCACAAAAGAGAAACAGAGCACATAGAGAAAAAGCTCTTAAAAGCAGAAGCCTTTTGGAATTATACCAGGTGATTGCTCTGACCATTGATAGAAGAATCACATGCTTTTTAGTGTTGTGACTGTTTCTCAAGCAACTGGTGGTAATGGATCTCCTGTTCTTGAGTTCTTATTTTAAGAAACATGTTTTGAAAGGGGAGTGTGCTCCCCTTTTTTTAAACCTTGAGTATCTGAACGATATTTTTTGTTTCTTAACTTGCACTTGTTCTTTCCTTTGGGCCATCTATTCTTCACTTGATTTCTGAAAATCTAGAGATGCAGTTGCTTAGCTTCAGTCAGTGAAGAGAGAGGAAGTCACAGATAATGAAAATGTGGAATTGATAAAAGGAAATTTTGTACTGTGCTACATGTCTATCAGCATCTAATAAGAACTAGAGTGTTCTAGCTTTTGGATCAGAAAAACCAAAGCATGTGAGAATTTTCTCCATGTAATAATTTCAAGTAAGTCTTTATTTCATTACATTTGGAAGTACAGGGTAACTGTATTGTCATCTTTTGTGTTGCACTCAGAATTGAAATATGTTGTGAGTTAATGACTATTTTATGCAGTAATAGTAGAAGTTATGAAGATCTAAGATTTCTGTCACAGAAAACCTTAGAAGTAAATAAAACTATCATATGTGAAAGCTTTTGAATATGTATTTGAAACCTGCTTTCTACTTAAAGTTATTTCCTGAGTTATACAAATTTTTTTAGCATTATGCTCTGCAACAAAGTTTGTTTATGCTGAGCTTATCTTCATTATAAGTCTGGAGAAGCTGCGCATTCCCATCAGGTAGTTGCTTTTCCTTCCCTTTGCGTTGTTGTCTGGCAGTACTTGCATAAACTCACAGAGAAGTCTTCCTCCCAGTTTTGCAAAAAGCAATTAAGCTGCAATGGTAGAGAGTTATTAGAAACTCACATGTTCCTAGATTTCTGGTAGTTTGTCAGTCATGTAACTTAGACAAAGAGCTCGATTTACCATTACTTTTACATCTGTAGCATTCCTTAAATTTCCCTAAAATACAGGTCATCCTCCAGTATGTTTTGTTTTAATGACTGTAAAGATATTTATGCTGTAACATTCCTTGGCATCTGGTGTGTACTGTAAGAACTTTGTTGTTTCCTAGCCCCTTAAAAGCACGAGAAACAAGATCCTACACAGTGTGACAGTTGAGGTATTTTCCTATCCCATCAAGAGACATTGAGAAGGGGACGTGCTGGGACTTGGCATTTCTAGCTTCTTTTGGGTGGTTCTTACTTGTTAATTTAAATTGCCACCAGGGGCTATTGCATACATACTAAAATCAATGCGTGTGTTACTCTCATCTGTGCTAGTGGAAGTTTTGCCTGTTGATGGCCTATGCCCTTAGAAGTGCAAGAAGTGCCATTACCTTTTGAGAAACAGATTTGTGAACAGTTGGATCAGTTGAAAATGTTGGAACAGTTAGAAGCTGTGTAGAAGTTCTTTCCTGGTTTAATAGACAAGACAGTTACGAATTTTCCCACTTACCATTGCCTTGTTTGCCTCTCCTGCAGTCACAATTGTAAATGTAAGGGAAGAACCTCTTGAGGAATTTATTCTTTCTAATGTATCATGAAGGGGTGGAGTTTTTTGTTAGACTGTGTAAAAACCATGAAGGTGGAATAATTTGTGAGAGAGATTGTGCTGGTTCAGTGACACAGAGTCACTGAACAGTAAATTGCCTTCATGAAGGTTCTAATGAGTACCAGAACCTATGCAAAGGAATTGGTAAGAGCGCTTAGCCAAATGTGGTAGGGAATGGAAGGTGTGGATGGCCAAAGTAAAATGTGGTTTCTGACTTACTGGCAGCAAGGCATTAGATCAGCTGATCATACCTGATCTGCACCTTTTCTTGTCATTCATGGATAAAGAAAGACAATCAGCACATGTCCATAGGTAAATCAAACCTGTGAAGTGAGTCCCAGCTGAACTTACTGCGCAGTATTAAGATACTTTACCTAGTTGCCTCTCTTTTTGCAGCAGGTATGCTATAGAGGCTAATGTGTTAGAATAAGGACAGACTTTTGGTAACTTTTGAATTATTTCCAACTGATACTTTTGGGAAGGTGCTTGAAGCAGGTCATGGTTGTAACACACACTTTGAGAAGCCACTCTCCTCTTACCTTTTGAGCTTCATCTGGTTAGTTGACTTCATGTGAAAGTAGTATGTTTTTGTACTTCAAGTTTTAATGTATCTTTCTAACTTCACATTGTCTCAATATTTAAAGCCTGTAGGGAGTTTGATAAATAAAAGATCCATAGCAATACTGATGAAGTGTTTGTTCTATTTATGTCAGAACATGATAGGGACATTGGTGGAAATATCAGACTCTATTCTTAATGCCATGGCTGATAAGTCATGGATAACTTGGGAAGTGCCCCTTTTTAGTTCTGTCTTGTGAGGAAAAGAGTTATTGTGGTAATCTTATTTACAGTTTTAAGGAGTAACTTCATTTGCTTGAGGGTGTTTTTTCCCAACATTGTGAGCAACTGGACCATTGTCTCCTTCAAAAGATGGTGGCTTCATTAAAAACACTCACAGTGAGAGCAGACCTGTGACTGGGTAACTGACTGAAGTACTTGTCAGACCAAAGAATATGAGATTAAAAAAAAAACAAACCAAAAAAAAACCCAAAAAACAACCAAACCACCATTATAAAGCCAAACTGCTTACCATTAGAAAAAGAAGTACTTACTATCTGATAACTACCAGGGTGGAAAGATGTAGTATCTCATTCCTAGAAGATGCATGCAAGTTCCTGCAGCAGTTTTTGTTTTAACACTGGGAAGATCTTAAAAGCAATGTTTCCCTTAACATGCTCTCCTAAGGAGTAAAACCTCCAAATAGTTGATTTGGCAGCTTCTGCAGCTTAGTGAAAGGTAGGAGAACCCACTATTCAACCTCTCTGATTAATGAATGTGCCAAAAATGTTTGGATGTGCTGGAGTTAGGATGAGAGAAAGAGCCAATTCATTGTATAGTTCAGTGAAATTTATGAGTGTATGGGCTTAAAACCAACTGCAGTGCTGTTGTCAGTAGTATGCCAAAAGTAGAGAATGTGCTATTTAGTCTCGCTTGGTCATGTCTCTACTCCACTGAGCTACCTGATGTTTTTAAAAGCACCAAATCTACACCATGTGGTGCAGGATGAACGAAAGCATGAAATTATGCAGAATATATGGGAGATTTGTTTGGAGTTTATTCCCCAAACCAATTTAATTTAGAGAATCAAATAATTTTATTCAGTCCATTAAATAGAATTATGAGATTAACTGGGCATAATTGGAGTGGATTATAGAGCATTCATAGGAAGAATGAAGATTACAAAAGAATGGCAGAATTCAAATTGACAAATTGTTTCAAGCACATTTGTTGCTACAGGAAATGCTGTTTATGGAAACGTAGACAGAAACAACAAGATAATGTGATCCCAAGGCTCCTTTCTAACATGAGCTGATCTCTTGGGCTGGCTATGATTGAGGGCCAAAAGCATAGTGACAAGAACAGAGAGCTGCAGCTTTTCACATCTACAAGGTAGAAATAATCCATCTGGGTTTTTAGAGTTACTAATTGCAATTGATTTAATGTTAACTGTTAACAAGGTGCAATGAAATGTTCTTTATTCTCAACTTCTCAATGCGTCTAGATGGAAACTTTTCAAAGTCATTATGTATTGAGATCTGTCTAATTCTTTAAATTAGGGAACAAAACATTGAAAACAATTCTCTTAAAATGAATAGTAATTAATATTTCATGTAATTGCATTAATTAAACTTGGCTATACAATTAGGGAGCTAATTATGTTTATAATGCAATTGCATATTTCAATCACTGCCCACACCCTGGGGATCATCATTTTTTTTACCTCCCTCATTCGACCTTCTGTAATGTCTTTTTCCTGTTAAATAATGTGATTGAAACTGAGAATATGCATGCATTGATGTGCGTTTGCTTTCTCCAGCAATTATATCCTGCTAAACTTTTTGAATGCTTTATATTGTGTCATTTCATTAAAAAACAAACCAAAGAATTTTTTTTTGTTTCCTATAGTTAAATATGTATGTGAAGTCATTGAGTCAGATATATAAAATATATTTAGTTTCAAGAAATGATAGTCTAGAAAATAATCTCTCTTTGTTGAAGTGCTTTAAGTTTTATTTTTGGTTTTGTTTTTTAATGGGAACAGAGGAATGAAGGAGCTACCTTGGATTGTGAAGTCAAGTCCTATCTTATCACAAGCACTCAGATTGTATAAAGTTTTCCTTGCATATTTCAGATTTCATCTGAAAAATAGTTGTTAGTTGTTCCCCATTATCTCCACTTAAAAGGCTGTTAAAAGTCACATTCCTGTGATGCTTAGCTCAGCTCTAGTTTGCGGTGTCTCTGTGATGTATTTATTATGGTGCAAGCATTACTGTTTCAGAAATCCTCCTTGGTGCCTTTCGCAGTCCTTGCTACAGTTTGCAGTCACATATACTGGAGTTGTACAAAATGTCCCCACCAACTCACTAATAATTTTACACAATACACTGTACCTAGAAATATTTTGAAGACCTTCAATATGTGCTGTTTTTGTTGTAATCACCATTATTAAAATAGTATGGAAGTGAATTATTTAGTCAGTTCATTTTTGCTATTTAGTAATGGTCTTAGTCAAAATGCATAGAAGATACCATAACACAAAGATTGACAGAAGGTTTTACTTCTAAAATACAAAAGAATGGTGATAGGATGTATTTTCATGCCTTTTTGTTACTAACTATATCATTATGGTGTGGCATGATGCGGCCTTACAGAGTTAATTTTTGTGAAACTGAAATTTTTGCGAATCTGCCTGCTGTTGTGTCATGCAGCCACAGCAAATAATGTTTCTGCTTTCCAAAGCCTCTGGAACTGTGCAGTTGAATGATGTCCACCTACATTAAATTAGTCTTCTAGAGGGAATTCCAACAGTCTTAACTTTCCAAATTCTACTGAATAATTTTCAAATCCAGTTAATGCTGTCTGTGAACATTTTGCATATTTTTGATTGCTAAAATAAACCAGTGAAGATTGGGAGGGTTGAGTCTTACTATATTTTGACACCTTGTTTATTGCTGACGAGTTTATCACTGCCTTGTTTGAAATCTTCCAGGAACCTACTGTTTAACATCCGGAAAAACAGATTTTGGAACCTGTTTTTACTCCCTGAGGAGAAAAGAGCAACTGTTCAGTCACTCCTGTAGAATTGGTCTCAGAAACCTTCAAACAGATACTTAACAATACTCATCTGGATGTACATTCATAGTAGTTTAATTTAAATCTCTTGACATGGGATTGTGGAAGCTTCTACATCCTGGGCTTCTTTTAAGTTGTTGAACATGTTTAATACTAGTTAGGATTTGGGCGGGTTATTTTGGCTGTTAAGGGCTTCGCAGGGCTGGCTGTCAAACTATTGAGTGGTGTTTAAAAGTGTACAAGTGCTGTGTGGTGAAGATAAGGAGCATCTGTTGTGGGCTGGGAATAATACCTATGCTATCCTAGGGTTCATTATTTTAGGAGAATTACAGACCAATGACAGGATGATGTTTTCTACAGAAGTGCTTAGGAATTAGGTATGGCCATAAAAACGTTGCTGTACCATATAAGACTTGTGGTGCCACAAGACTATGAAGTCAAACATCTTGTAGTATAGAATACAAAGAACTGTGATTTTTGAAGTTATTTTACAGTATTTAAAAAATATTTTTCTGTGAACGTTTTTCTCTTCTATTTCTTGGACTGTTTGGTCTCAGACTTGTTGTCTCTGCTCAGTTGCATGCTAGACCGCTCATCATATTTTGTGTTTTCCATGTGTAAATTTAATAAATATTCTAATGTGTAAAAGGAAAGTGTGATATTAGGTAGCACAGCACTAATAATTATTAAGTCCACATTTTGACTTCCTGTGGCTTGGACTAAGATGAAGGGCGGTGGTGAAGTGTCTGCATTACCATCGTAGTGGTAAGTTTTGCTGTGGGGAGGAGGGGACTGGTGTGAGCCATCTGTCACTCTGCCTTGCAGTGTGGTGGTGGGACACCGAGGGACAACTGCACTATGGTCACCTCATGGGTGCTGTTTCCAGTTGGTGAAGGAGGAAGGCACTGGGATGGGAGCAGAGCAGCCCTCACTCGCTGCCAGCTGCGCCCCACTGGTGGGTGAGGCTCCTCTGTTGATGGGGATTGCTAAAATAATTTCAGTAGCAATTGGCAGAAATTGTCTCAAGAAGTGGTTATCCTACAGAAAGCAGAATAATAAGGAGAGCAGCAAAAAATATTGATTCAGTCACTGTTGGTGCTTATGTCTGGTTTTCCTATGCTAAAAAGAATTTGGATAAAAGCTGAGGATAGATGTGGACTTACTTAATAATGGTTTTCCCATTGGCTGAGTGCAACTTTTCTAAAACTTGCAGAGAAACCTATTTGGTATATTGTGAAAATTGTAAAAATTATATCTGTCATTTAAATTGCATGCAAATACCTCATAACATTTTCTTACTTGTGCTGTGAATTTCAGTGCGTTTTTCTCTGTGAAGTGTGGCAGATTTGTACCTTTCTGCTCCAAATTGGCAAGTATGTTAATTGACCTACACAAACTCCACAGCTTTGTTTTGTTGTGGTGGCCTTAAGAAGGACTGCAGGCCAGGCTGAGGTGGTGCCAGTGCTGGATGACAGCAGCTCCAAGGGGTCCCATTTGTGTTGCAGTGTGGCCACTGTATGGAAAGTCATGAACTGGGGAAGACAGGCCATTTTCACTTCTCCCACCTTGTCCCTGGAGGCCCAGTGCAGACCAGCCCTATCAATTGTTGCTTTTGTACCTGGGCACAGGAATGGTGGCGCCTTGGAGCCTGGCATTCTAGAGTGCTTTTAGCATCATCCTGGAATGGCTGTTGCTTGACAGTGGAACATTAAATTCCGCAGTTAAAAATGCAGTAACAGTTAAAATTAAGGATTACCATTGCAAAAGAAGGGCATTTCATGTTTATGTTCTTGTCATTGTGGCTGATACTGTTTGCCTTTTCTGTTCTTGAATTTCTTCCTAAGCTTTAAAAAATGTTTCATTTTAATGCACAAAGCAGAGCTCCTGAAGTGTCCTAGAATAGGGTAGGCAAGTGGTTTCAGTGGGGTGGGAGAAAATGGGAAATAAGGTAATAAAACATACATGGACGTCTCTGTGGGGTTTTCCTTTCTGTCAGTTAACATGTGAAATTTGAATAATGGTTGGACTTTCTATTTTTTCCTGGTATTCTGCCACCACTTTTTTTCCATGAATTATCTCATTTCCCCCACTTTGTTTTCTGTGATCTGATCATCCAACTCTCTCACAGATTATTGTGAATAATCAGGCTCTTTGGCTTTATGTGTTTCATGGCACAGATTACACCCCCTGAAGGGTTTTACTCTCAGTATCAAGTTTTGAGTATAGGAGAGAATGTTGTGCTTAAATTTTAATGCAAGAGAAGTTTTGTTTACTTAGTAAGAAGCTTGGGAGTCTTTTTAATGAGAAGGACAAACTGCTTCATCTAAAACAAAATTATAGATAAACTTACGGTTTTCCCACACCAGTCATGCTTTGATGGTCTGGTAATGAGGCACAGAGAACTGATTTCTTAGGTGGCATGAAGACATTTAATAGATCTAGACTGCTTTCTTTTTAATATAAAAGCCTGACATATTTAAATAAGTGGGTTCGGGGGAAATAAAAAATTAAAATCTGGATGGAGACAAGATAAAGACAAAAGCTTCTGGAATGTTGGCAAGAAGTCAACCTGAATGTTATGTTTGCCGTGTATTCCTGGAGCAGACATGGGGATTTTGGTTAATTAAGTAGGTAAAATGTTTCGTGTTAGTGACATCTTGGGTATGTCTTTTGAAGCTCTTGGTAATTGGAATGAAATATGCAGCATGGTAAAAAAAGTATGTTTTTTCATTTGGCATGTAATGGTTCTCAGCTAGGCCTGAAATCTTAGGAAGATAAATCGTATTTAATACTGAGACAACAGTGGGCTAGAATAAAGTATTAGTCTCTGCAGTGTTGCAGGCAAGAATATGTTAGATAGAATGCTATGGTCTAGAACACAACTTGACAGGCTTTTTTGTGTGTAGTTATCTTCAAAAGAAGACTTTTGAATTAAACACTTTTTAAATGAACAGCATTATCTCATACTGTTATCACACAATCACGTTAAAACAAACTATGTATAAGTTAAGTAAATAAAATCACTTCTAGTTGTTTCCATAATTGAATAGGATCTTAAAATGTTGTTGTATCACAAGCATTCCTATGGTTGACTGCAGAGTTTTTAACATGAATTTTTAGCAAACAAATCAGAAACCTCTATAAAAGTCCCACTATAGGATTTAACTGGTCACTTAACATTCTAAAACGTCAGCTGATTTACACTAGAGAGGGAAATGCAGTGTTAGATTTTTCCATGCAGCTAACTCACCTACTAAAATAAGACTGGTGGAACAGCTGAAAGTGGCTGCATGAGTCAAGATGGAAAGGAATTTCAATCAGAACAGCAGGAGGGAAAAGTAAAGGGAGCTGACTTTTAACTTGGGAAATTGGATGAAGCTTATATGGAAAAGTACATTGATAGTGCTACCTAATATTGTGCAAACAAATCCTTTGCCTTATCATGGAAATATGCAAGTATTTTTAATATTTCATATTATCTGTTCATATGGTTTGGGTTTCTCCCTGAATAAAATACATGAAATAGATCTCTGGTGCTGTAATTAAGATAAATAGGGCAGAGTAGGATTTAACATGATTGCATAGTGAACCTAACAAGTTCAAAATCCAGCAGGACTTTACAAATTATTTGCTATCTAGTGCCATTAGTTTGTAATTTCTTCTATACGGTTTGGCTCTAAGCTTTTAATAAATTAATCAGCCTGGGACCACTTGAAACAGTTAACTTGAAACCTCAAGACTGACTGGTCTCAAATGACCTAAATTAAAACAACACTTACATAATCTACACTACTCCTTGTTGGTAATGCAAGCAATAGGTTTGTGTTCTCTAAGTGCCGTGGGATTAATTTGTTGTTCCATTACACAGCACAGTAGCCAAGAGCCTAACTGTAGGCTTTTTTCTGTAAGAAAATGCAATGTTATAACTTTCCATAATATCCACAGGTTTTAGGACCTGCCCCAAAATGGTGTTCCTTCTTGGACAACTTGACTGAAGAACTGGAAGAGAATCCAGAGAGCACTGTTTATGACGATTACAAATTTGTTACCAGAAAAGACCTTGAAAATTTAGGTAAAACAGTTGTATATGCTCTTTGGCTGACTTGTTCAGTTTTTGGACATTTGCACATCTGATTTTTGTAATTTCAATGTGATGTATGAGGATATTAGAAATTCACTGACAGTAGTTTCCTCTTGTTTTCTTGGTCATTAATATTCCAGACTGATGTCTCTTAAGTTCTTTGATTCCCAATCAATTCAACACTAGACACTTGCATTTCTCAGATTTTTATCCCAAGAAGGTGATTGATATTTGCTGATATAATATGTATGGGAATCTGTTGTGTGTGTTTTCATATGCTGCATGGAAGGCATAAGAAGAGAAGTTTCCAAAATATTTTTGAGGTACTCAGAATTTGGAACTCTCAGCCAAAGGCTACTCTATTTGAATGTAGTAATTTTCAGAAAATGCAAATCATTCTAGGGCTAATAGTTTCAAGAAATTGGAATACTGAAAATTATATAGCAGAGAAGGTAAGCAACCTTCTCCTGAGGCAGTTAGTCCTTTTTCTGTCCGTTACCTGGTTTGATTGCAATATTTTGCACCAGTTTACTTAATTTACTTCTGACTGTGAGTGTTGGGTTTGACCCAATGCAAAACTCTCTTTCATTAAAAACATCTCTCTATCACACTAAAAATGGGATTATCAAATACCTGTGGACTTTCAAAAAATCCTCTGGAGTTCTTTTTATATTTCTATAGAGCACAGTGCTTGTTGGGATTTTTTTAAAAGTGCTCAGTAACGTGTATTATGACAAGAAAAGTTGATTTGGTTGCTCTGAAGAAGCTTAAAATTTTTTGCTGGCTAAAATGACTTTTTTCCCAGTTTTACTTAGTCTTGATGTCATGATTGTGACTGTTAGGTTGATGTTCTGCATTGGCAGTACTTGTTTGTCTTAAGGAAGTGAACTGGTTGGCTTGGAATAGAAGTTCTTTATATACCAAAGCACTTTGAAATTCTCTGGAACTTCTTTCCTAGGCCTTGCTCATCTCATTGGATCATCATTGCTCAGAGCATATATGCATGGCTTCTTCATGGACATAAGACTTTATCATAAGGTAAATAAGGCTGAATCTTGACAATTTTTATTCTTAACAATAAAATATATGTGATGGGGGTTTTCTTTGTCTTTTTGTGGGTTTTCTTGTTTTAGCTGGGTTTTTTTTTCCATCCAGATAATGAGCTGTCCCCTGTATTAATGGTATTTTCTTTTTACTTCCTCCTGGTGTTCAAAGGCAAAAATGATGGCCAACCCCTTTGCCTATGAAGAATATAGAAGAGAGAAAATAAGGCAGAAGATAGAAGAAACACGTGCACAGAGAGTTCAACTGAAGGTAAATCCTAGAAACATAGTATACTTTGGGGGAAACTGTTCATAAGAGTAATATATTCCTAAGTGTATCTTAGAGATGTAATGTCTAAGGATTTGATTCTGTTTATCTTTGGACACACAAAGTAATTAATAGAACTTCTTGAATGGAAACATGAAGTCCCATACGTGTGATTTTGAAAGGCTGATACCAAACTAAAAGAGCAGCTCTCATCTCACTTGGCCCTTGAGCAGATAATCCACTGGTAAAACTTCACATATTCTACTTCTGTCATTAGATTGCTTAAGCCATTGATACATGGTACTCTGGCAAGAGGTACATGAAAATTGTATTGTGTTTATAACTAGTAACTTTCTAGATTGGATCTGTTCAACATAAAAGGAGAAAATTGCTTATAAAATTCTAAAGCTGATGCATTAGAAGTTAAAAATAATATACAAGTTCTTAAATCTTCTCTAAGTACCGTTGCTTTACTAGTGCCTAGAGATATTTGGAACCAGTCAAGGAGCTTTTCTACAATAGTTGTAAGAATGTAAAACATGTAGGTTGCATGTGTAAAAGGCTAAATTATTGATTAATTGCTCTCCTCTTTTTAGAAACTCCCAAAAGTTAATAAAGAACTTGCACTCAAACTGATAGAAGAAGAAGGAGAGGAGCAACAGTTCAGTAAAAAAAGAAAACAAAAGGTGAGCTTTTGTTTTAGTGAATTCTCTAGCTGGGAGCACAGAACTAGCAATGCTTACAGGATTCTTTTTTGGTTTTGTTGCTGTTTGGCCAGATTCAAAATACCATTGTTTCTGTTTCTTATAAATAACTTATTCTGGTAGGTGTCTTTAAGATGGATTTGGCTGTAGCTGCAGCACAAAAAAGACCATATAGTAACTTGAAGCTAAAGACGATGAAATATTCACTGTGAAGGTAATATGGGTTTCATAGAACTCCATAAGGTGGTTAATGCAGCCTCAATACCACAGCTGTTCAAAGAAGACCTGTTGTTTGCATTTGGTTTTGGTATTTTGTTTGTGATTATGACAAGATAGATGTTATCTATAAAATTTAAGGTACAATTGCCCTTTTTTTTTTGTGTATACAGTTAAATATATTTAATAGAATAGCCAAAATGGTTTGCTTTTATGCAACAGGAGTTCTTCTGTCTGTTAGAAGTAACCCCTTTCTCTGCTATGAGAAGTTTTAATTGAAGAAATGGGTAAATGTTTACTATCTAATGGGAGGGGAGGCTTTTTACAGGTAGCACTTCATAGGTGCTCATTCTCACAGTAATATCGCATTTGTGAAAGACACAGTAGCTGCATGTGATAAACAGTGAAATCTCATGTGTTAGTGTGTGTTAGTAGCAAAGATGAACCACTAAAAAGGTGGTGGAGAAGCTTAAATGCAAACTTAAGCAAATGGTACAATGAAAACGAGAGTTCAGTAGATGGGGACTGATTTGTCTTGGAGTACATAGAGATTGTGTTACTAAGTGTATAAACAGAGTATGTATAAAANTTTTTTTTTTTTTTTGAAACAGTATTAAGAGTCCTATGACAAGCAATTTATTTTAGGCTTTGGGATTTAATTTTTGGCCGTGGTTGAAAGTTACACATTTACACTGTTTTTGTGTTTGAAATCTACTCTTCTTGTTTTCTATATCCTTAGTTCCACCTTCCTTTTCTTCAGTAACAATGAAAACCTAATGCAGTGACAGGATTAGATATAAGTTGAGCAATGTTAAAAAATAAGCACTTCCTAATAAAAAGCTATGTATGCAATGATTTTAAAATGACAATAGCCGGTCCTTCTTATAAGATGAATTTGTAGCTTGAACTGTTCTGAATTCACTGGTAGCATAATTTACCCTGAGTTCATTTAACTTTGACATGAAGTAAACTGCCTTTTCCATTCTGTATGTCAAAGTAATGAAGAAAAAGTGTTATAATATGTATAACAATATTTCCTCTTAAATGTTTACAGTAAAATAATAGTTGCATTGTGTAAAGACATGTACCCTTATAATTTGTTTTACATGTTGTAGACTCATCCCCATCAGGCAGTCTATATGCCTTGGAGGTGCTGCTGATTAGTCAGTAGATATCAACATGTCTCCAGACTAGCTGGCTGAATGTATGAGAAACACGTTTTTGAAAATATTAGTAATTGTGTATTTAAAGTGTCTGTACTGTGCATTAAAACAACTCTTGCTTACAGGTAGCTTAAAACAGTCTTTGTAAAAGTACAATAAGCATAAATCTTGATTTTTATTTGACCTGGACGGATAAAGCAACTGGCATTCCTTATGCTGGTTATTAATTTTGTTTAATTAAGAAAAAGTGTTAGTTATTTTGTTCATGTCTGTTTCAGAATTGTCTGACTTGTTCATGCTTTGCTTTTGTTCCAGAATCTGCCCAGCCTTCTCAAAGATGATCGTTTTAAGGTCATGTTTGAGAATCCAGATTTCCAGGTAGACGAGGAGAGTGAAGAATTTAGGCTACTTAACCCACTTGTTTCTAAAATAAGTCAGAAAAGAAAGAGGAAGCTAAAGATCTTAGAAGAACTGGAAGCACAAGGACAGGTAAAATATTTTCCATCTGGATTAAGAAAACTCCATAGGCTCTTCTTTTCCTCTGTTTCAAGCTTTCAGACTTTTCACCCCAGAAAGATGGAGGCAATGCAAGAGTGCCTTATCAGCTACAATAATTAAGTGTAATTTATAATTTTAATCTAGTTTTTAGATGTAATATTGTTTTTGCACAAATACAGCTTTGAAAAACAAAATATGTAGATGGTAACCTTGTAATATATTTTCAGCTTCATTTGCTGTTACTGCTTTTTTCAAAAATTGTAGTTCTCTTCTGCTATATCTATGTAAAGGTTGTCACATACTCTAATTGCAGGAATGATTTGGAAAGAAAATTAGTTGATGATTTCCTCTTTTATACTATTTTTGTCTGCAGGAAGAGGAGGAAGAACCAGAAGGAAAAGCAAGTGATGCAGAAAGTTCTGAGAGTTCAGATGATGAAAAAGGCTGGGTTGAAGAGGTCAGGAAACAGCGCAAGCTTTTACGCCAAGAGGAAAAACTAAAGCGGCAGGAAAGGCTCAAGGAGGATCAGCAAACATTACTAAAACCTCAGTTTTTTGAGATTAAAGAAGGAGAAGAATTCAGAAGCTTCAAAGACTCTGCCAAAAAACAAAAATTAATGAAGTAAGACTAATGTTCCTCTTTTAATAGGTGGGGGTGGATGATTCTCAAGTATTTCCCTACAGTGCAGGCCCACAATGTTTTGGCTTGGGAGCACTTGCTAGTGAAGCTACATTTGGTAATCCAAGGGTATAACTTAAAGTGACATAATTGTTGAAAGCTTTGTTTCATAGATGAACAAATACACTATTTGGAGTAGGACAGAGACACAACACAAATGAAATGAGTAAGATATTACTGAGTCAGATTGGGGGATCCATTGCTCAGTGTGGGTGAAGTGCTGTTCTCACAGGTAACAGTGGTGTCTTGTGCCACTGGTTATTTCTCCACCGGTGTCCATATGAGGTTAACAGACTGGATACTTTTCATCTGACTATCTAAAAGGATTTAGAATGCTATGTGAGTCGGCTTTGTTTTGGGAATAGGATCAATATGGTAAAAGAAAAATTGTTTTGTCTGGGTGTTTTTATGGCATCCAGAAATTTTCAAAATCGTCACTGTTCGTACAATGTCGGGACTTACGATTTCTGTTTTTCTTTTTGCAATACAAAATACCAGGCTAGGAGTGTGCTTGTTAAGTGTAGTTTTTTTGGTTTGGTTTCTCCATTTCCTTAAATTGATGATTGTCTGAAATAATGAGTACGTGGATAAGCACGTCAGACTAAAGGAAGAGCACATTTAATTAAAGGACATGACTTTGAGGTGCTCAGTGGCTGCAAATCTCATTGATTTAGTTTTTTTTAGAGGTGAGTTGAGCCCTTCAGAAGATGAGATATAATAGCATTTTATTGTCTGGAGCACAGACACTCATTAAACCTTTCTAGACAGTGTCTTCAGAGTTCTTGCAGCACAGCTGGTGCAGAGCAGAATTTTGACTAATATTGGAAATTGGTTGTTGGGCTAGATAGATCTCGTAAAAAACATTTTGGTTTCATTTAAAATGAAATTATACAGGGAATAATATAATGGAGCTGTTTCTTCATGTCTTTAAGTCTAAATGACTACAACCTAGTTGTTTTACAATGGAAATTTTCAGGAGTCACCTGAAAAAGCGCTTGATAAAAATTCAACCTTTTAACTACAATGATCATATAGAATGGACTCTTTAAGTATTAGCAAGACTGTTCCTATGGTAGTCAGGTGGTCAGTGATTTCCATGTTGTACCTGTAAGACCACTTTTAAGTAGAAATACTTATAAATAGGGATTTATAGCAGATTTTTCAGCAAAACTGATTGCCATGTTTTCCTTAGCTGTTTTTTATCCGCAAATAATTTCACACAGGTATTTTTCTTTGTTCTTTTTATTGAATATACCCACTTATTCTGAACTTTTAATTTCCTTAGATATTTCCATTAACTTTCTTCTAAATATATTTCTTTTATTCTTTGTTACAGAAGATGAAGCTACTTTTTCATTTTATCAGTTTTTCTTCTTTGTCAGGAGCAGTATCTACTCTGGATACTCTGACAAAGTATTATAGGTTAAAATTATATTTTTTTACATTGTGATTAGGTTTATAGTCATATTAGCTGTAACTTGGAAGGACCCTGAAACACTGGTCAAATGACACTGTATTCTCAGTGCAAGTGAAATACTTCATTAAAAGGCTGTATGACTGCAGCCTACTCATATACTGTTCTTTTGCACAAATTCAGCTGCTAAGCTCTAAAGCAAATTCAATTTGAAGCATAAAGATTTCATTTTGTTCAAAATACAGAAGGCTTAAATGTAAACAGCAGTGTGGAAATTCAAGTAAATAAGCCAAGACAGTTGTAAGGAAGAGAAAGATTTAGAAAAAAATAATGCAGTGTGACACAGGACAAAGTAAAGTCTTTTGTCTGGATTTAAGGGAGAAAGATAAGTTCTTCACCCTAGGAAAGGCAAAAGGTAGTACCACAGACCTGTCTTGTAGATGAAGGAATATCTGTGATGACATAAACCATCAAAAGACTTTTAACAGACTGCTTGTAAAGAAAGGAGAATCTGTCTTAAGGCTTGCTGCTGATAGTTACCATCTCTGGTAGATTCACATATAGGATATCATGTAAAAAGTAAAAAAAAAGAGGAGTGGAATTTGAGGACAGAATAGGATGACCAAAAAAAATTAATGTGGTAGCATCACTTCCTTTGTTTTCTGAGTTGACTTACATGGTTTTTTTTAATCTTTGTCTAAGCAATTAGCTCTATACTCACTGATCCCCTTCTACCAACTCTGTAACTTATGTTCATCCAAGCATTGTTCTCAGTATGGAATTAGGTGTGCCTCAAATTCTTAGAAGAAATTTAAAAATCAACAGCTGATATCTATCTGTCTCATATAATGCATATCTGATACAATTTTGTAGTCATAATGATTTAGCCTGTGTTGTGAGCTAACTTGTTTAGTTAGTAAGCATTTTTACATACAAGAATTTTATGAAGAAAACAGATGTTTTGTGCTGGCCTTACTCAGTGATAAGTAGTCAGCATAAAAGTAATTAGTTCAAGTAACATACTGAAAATTGGAAAGACTGTAGTGGCATGTACAATCTGGTGAGACTGACATGTTTGTCTTTGATTTGATATATCCAAATAACAAAATGATGGTCTGTGACCAATATAATTAAGTACCTTAATACCTTCACTATGCATTTAATGGCTAGATGTTCTTTTTTTCTCTAATCATATAATGTTCTACCTGAGGAAACAGTTTATGACTTATATAAAACTGGGTGTTTCTTTTGACATGTTCCTGACTCAGCACAGCTCCAAGCCCAATTTTTAAAGCAGTGGTGTGTACTACAAATTTCTTCCTAGACCAACTGTCTACACATTTCTCTGTGCAGGGAAGTTGCAAAATTTACTCATGGTTCTATAAAACACCTTGTCTCAAATCCATCTACGTTTTATTTTCCCCTTTTGTACTCTTATGCTTGCACAACAAACCTGCAAATCCTTGCTTTCTTTCCCTATGACATGAAAGGAAACCATAAAAGGAAAGGATTTTTATCTGTGTGCTAAGAGTTCTCTTGATTTACTTGATGTCCCTTTAAAAGAGTACGTTACTGAAGTTAAAAAGTGTCAAAATCAAAAATTATAGTTGTCATATTTTATAAAAAATATGACAGTTAATGCATGTGTCTTCAGAGGTGGCCAAGAAAGCCAACAAAGGCATAGCTGATATTTCTTAGTATTGCTAATGAGGTATTCCTGTTTTACTGCAGGAAAAGTCCTGAAAAACTGTCTTCTTATAATGAGGAAAAAAGTTGCATTAGTAATTTTTTATTTGGTTTTTACATTAGGGCAGGGGAATTCACTTCTCATAATGATGTGAATATATCCCTTGAATTAATTTGTTGAGGAAGATGTAAAAAAAACCCAACCAAAACAAAAAACCCTGTTGTTTTTTGTGTATCAGTATGTACAATTCACTATCACTTGAGGTGTGCACATTTTCAGATAAATAGAGCTGTACCTATGTTTTTTCAGTAGGATTACAACCCCACAGCATGTTGCTAGTATCTGCTCACTTGAATTTTTCTCCTGACTGAAGCAGTGTCTAGGCAGTCATGCTAAATAATTGCTGGGTAGTAGCCATATTTCTCTAGTTCACTTTCAAAGGGGGGAAAAATTGAACTTAACTTGAATGTAGAAATCCCACCACAGTGTTGGTGACTGATCTTCTGCCACAGTTAGCTCTAAGGCTTAGCTTGTCTTTCTGATTCGCACAGATGGAACAAGTTTTTACATGTACTCAATGAAAAATATACTACAGAAAAAAATACAAAGTACCTAGTCATGAGAATTAAAGTAGTTCTTGACAGTAACTTTTCATTGTTAATCTGAAAAGTCTTTGTTATATAAAATGGCTCATTAACCAAAATTCAGTGGACTTCAGAGACTTCATGCATAGGCCACAGCCATGAGGTCTTCATACACAGTAAATGCCATTGACTTTGCTGGCTGCTGGGGTTTTTTTATTTATATCATCTCTATTTTTATGATTATTTATTTTCCACTATAAAAATTGTACAGAAAATGTCTCTTGGCCCTGTTCAGAAAGAGCTAATAAGGCACTAATAGCATCTCAAATTGCAGAAACTAATTTTTTTTACGGTTAGGAGAATGTTTTCTAAGCACATGAAGAGTGAATTTGATTGTTCAAGCCATGTCATATTCTCAGAGGGTGCTACTGAACTTGTAGGACTTACATTACAGGAGAAGGATGCACCGTGTTAGGACTCACAGGTGCCTTTAGGGAGGCTGGCTGAAGCCAGCACTGTCCCTGCCTGCCTGACTCCCCCCTGAGCTGGGGGCTATGTAGAAACAAGGTGTTTTTCCACTCCTCAGCTGTTCCAGTTCACAGCGCACCTTAACTGCAGTCAGCAACCATGATATTAAATACCAGCTCACAACCTGGAGCAATGGGGGCACGTCCATGTGTCTTGCTTTTGCAGGGCATTAACTTCCAGTGGAGGAGAGCTGAAAATAGTGTTAGTTTTGACCGCACCACCCACTCCCTTCTCCACAGAAGTGCCGGAGTTTGGTGCCTGAAGAAGAGGCTCTACGCCAGTTTGCTTACAGAAACTCAGTGGTAGGCACTGTGCTTGAAGGCATATTCTTCTCTGGAGCTCCTGTCTGGGCCCAGGGTCTGTCTTTATCACATCCTCCTGTTTACATTGTTCTTTTATTCAGAAAACTACTTAGACTGTTGTGAGCACTGTGTCCAAACAGGCATTTGTACTTGGATTAAGTAGTGAAGTGGTTCGTTTGGAGATTAATTCATTCTGGTGTATAGTCAAGCTTACTTCCTTGCCTCAAAAGTGTTTCCAATTTAGTAATTATAAGATTTCAAGAAAACTGAATATATCTAGCCTTACTTTTTTTATTTGTATAGTTTAATATCACCAACTTTTTCAGACATTTCATAGAAAACTAGAGCAATAGAAGGGTGTGGTTTCTTTCTCAACTAGAGTCATGTTACTTTTTTAGCAGCAAAAACAATGAACTTTACATAAATTTTCAAAGTGTTTCTACTGAAAGCAGTTATCTGGAGGGAATGATTTGAATTTGTCTTTCTTTTTGTTTCCTGAATGTTTTTTTAGTTAGGATATATCAGCATTTCAGAGAATCTAAGATTAGTTTTGACTTCATTATCAACTTTTGTTATAGTAAAAAGATTGCAAAAATAGAGACTAATGTTAGTTTTTTCTCTGCAGGAAAACTCTAGAAGATCGTTTAAAGCTTGAAGAAAAACTTGGCACACTCAATGTGTCTGATACCACAGTAGGCAGCAAACAGGCCACATTCAAATTAAAGAAGGTGAGCTATATATGTCTATATAGTTTTTAAGACAATGCACAAGTAACTTTAGTTTTTGCATGAAAGAACAGGAATTTAAAACCGTCAAGCAAATGTCCCTCTTTATTTCTTTATAAGCTGCCAACTCTTCAGGTTCTTGCCAAGAGAATGAGAGCCTCTGGTAGTACTCTGTGTTTAACCCATATAATTCAGACAACACTCATAAAATCTTATGTTCTGCTGGAAAATAATGGCTTGCAACTTTTAATAGTTTATTTGCAGAGGTACCACCAGAAACTTGTGGCCTTGCCTGAGTACGGGGATCAGGTCTCAGTCTGCAGGTCCAAATGCAATTTAGGGTGCTGCAATTTAGGCTTTCTCTTGGTTTAGTGTGTTGAGAGATCTCAGCATGATAGAAGCACAGCTCCAAACCACCTTTGTTATTAACCTTATGTAACACAGGTCACAGGAATGAGCTCTGGTCCTATACTGGTTGTCAAATTCCATACAGAGTGTGTGTAGTTGACTGCTGCCTATTTACCTTTCCCAAGGGTTTTGATTTTCCATTCTAAAGAATTTTGCAGATTGCATTTTGTAAGTGATTGCTTTATAGTATGGGGATAGTTAAATAAATGCCTATGTGCATCTGCGACTGCTGCAGTACACTTAGGGATTTTTTTATTAAAAAATTGCTTTAGAACTGAAGAGAGGATTCAGTTTAAAAGCTGAAGACCCATACGAATTGATACTTGACCTGACAAAATTTTCTTTACTTAAAATTGGTTTTCCTCAGATAAACATCTTTGCTGTAACACATTTCTCCTTACCATTGGTCAAATACTGTTCTCAGTGGTAAAACACTGTCACAAAAATGACTAAGTAGTTATTTAGTTGTCACATTGGATATGCCTGAAGGGGAAAAAAAAAACAGATTTATTGACTGTTTCTACCTTACTTACTTTACTGATTATTATCTGTTTGCAGATGTCCTTTTTCATCTGTTTTTGATTCCTATGTTGCTGGAGTTTAAAATGGGGTGACTGTGGAATAAGTTGCAAATTCCTCTGCAGTGCTATGTAGGGTAACCTTTCTGGTGATTTTACCTGGTCTGTAACTGATATGTTGGTGTCTTGTAGCTTATTAAATGGGCTTTGCAGGGCTTCAAAGCACAGTCTTTTTTACAATAGCTTTAACTTAAGAAGTGCAAAGCCACAAGGTTTCTTTCAGTTGGTGGTGCGCGCTGACCTGTCACCTTTTACTGACAAAGATTTGGGAGTGAGGTAGACAGACCTTGCCGGAAGACAGACACAGCAGTGGTTTGGAATGCCAATTTTACTTGATTCCATCAGAAGGATACAGCTTTGAGGGTTTTCTTTAATTACGGTGCTTCTAACATCTATGGATTTTCTTTTCCTGATTATTTGTTGATACTGCTTTATTGATATATATATGCTGTAGTAATCTGCATTAAAACAGTTTTTTAAAGTCTAATTTAAAGAAAAATAATGCATCTGCACCGGAGATATTTTCTCCTATCAAGAGAACAACAAGTCTCTCAAATAAACAGACTCTGTATATCTTCTGAAGTCCTAAGGAATGAAGCAGGAAGAACTAGAAGGAAGTCATGCTATGCAGTCTTGGCATCCTCCTTTTCAGACAATGAAGAGTTGGAGTTGACAAGCCAAAAAGGGGATTTTAGTGTCACTTGAAATATCAGCTTCCACTCTTTGATGTCCTTTCCTCAATGGGCAGGTGTATTTAGGAGTAGGTGGAAAGATTTAGTAGGGGAGAGAATTGTCTTTCCGTAGGGTTGGTGTCACTTCAACTCCCAAGTCAGTGGAACTGAGGTTGAACTTGGCTCTTGCAGGTGTGGTATGTTGGCAGCCTCCTGATGCCCAGCTACCCCTGACAGATCCAGTGCTGAATCTGTTTGTCATTGATATTTCACAGTTTAGTTTTTAGGGAATTTGAATATGGTTCCTACAGTGTGGCAGCCTATTTTTCAATTTCAATATGCTTTATCATAGCAAATAGATCTAACAAAATAGCAGGATTTCTAAAATTCCAAAGTACTTCCACTACTAGGACAGTAGAGAAGACATTTAAAAACTCCAAATCTTAAAATTTCTAATTCAGATCAAGGTGATTCAGTTTAAGTAGACTATGAGTATCTGTCAACATGAACTTAAGATTCATCGAGACTCTTTCAGAATATGTCTGGAGACAGAGAGAAACTACCTGTATTTTCAAATAGTGGGTTTCTTGTTGCTCTACTTGCAGTGAAAATGGGAATTCATAAATTTCATCAAAGTCTGAAGACCAGTAGCTTTTTCTGCCTTGATACCAGTATGAGCTGATTGCTACAGTTGGTAAATTGATTTGTATCTCACCTCAGCCAAAATGCTGTCCCATACAAGCAAACCTCAAGCTCAGTTTAAATGGTGTGTGAATGGGAGACTGGGGGAGACAGGCTGACATGACTTCTGTTGGTTACAGAATGAGATGCAGTGGGGATGCAGCTGCATCCACAGTGGTAATTCTGTCACACTGTCAGTGCAGTTATCCTGGGCTGCTTGAAGTTGCTCAAACTGCTGGAGTACTTTTTGACATGGACAGTTGCCTGAGCTTGGCTAGTTAAAGTCTGCTAGTTACAGTTTGCGCTTAGTTTGAGGAGCTTTAGTCGTCAAAGAAAATAGTAGTTTGTGGCTATAAGAGCTATTTCATCCACATGGTACATCAAAACATCTTCCAGCATGTTTTTGATTAAGAAAAAAAACATTAATAGAGAATGTGCCACAGGAGCAGAGATTTAGAATTATTTTCATTTAGAAAGTCCTTCTAGAATTGCATACAAACATAGCAAACACTTTCAAGAACTCCTAAGAACACATTTTAGGAAATGTGTATGCTTCAGCAAATTTAACTAATTGTTCTGTCTTTTTAAAATTAAATTTTGCAATATTATGCCTGACATTTCAAAAAGCATTTGGACAATACTCTTGGGCACATAGTGTGATTCTGGCCAGGGAGATTTCTGTAGGGCCAGGGGTTGGATTCGGTGATATCTGTGGGTCCCTTCCAACTCAGTTTATTCTATTCTGTGTTTAAACTTGAAAACACTAGTTAACCAAGGTAGATACTAAGTAGCCATAAATTGGGATCAATGTTATTAAGGGTATTTAAACGTAAATTCTGGAGTGTATTGTTAAGCATCGTTTTTTATCTGAAATACATGATTCACTGTTTTTTAACATCTTTATGTTAAACATTTGCTCTGAAAAACTTGGAATGATAATGCATAAGTTGCAGCCTGACACAAAATAGCATGGGGCAACTAATGGTAACATTTCCAGATTTGCTTAATGGAATTCTGACTTGATATATTGATACTGGGACAATGAGGTGATGTGTAACTTTACAGGAACCTGAGTCTGTTTTTGTTTTAATACTCTAGTCAGAGCAGCAAAGGAAACAGCAGGAAGCTGAGAAACTACATCGTCAAGAGAGGAAAACTCTTCGGCGCTCTGCGAGTCATCTCAAGAGCAGACGTGGAAGAGGACAACTATTTCATTGATTTATGGGTTTTTTTAAAGAAACTTTTTACCTCATTTTTCATTTGAAAAAGGGGCTTTTTCAAATTGGGACACAGTACCAGTGGATTTGTATTTTGATTCATTGGCGAACACAAAACCAGAACTTCCTAAACCTTGTGTTAATTATTAAAAAGTTTATGAAAGTTAAAGTACTGACCAAAGGACACTATGAATATGGGCCACTGTGAACTGTATTTGTTCAGAAATCACCGGCAACTCGTTATTGTGTAACCCCAGATGTTTTCTATATAAGCATTTTTGTATACAATGAGACTGCCTGTCTTTTATTTAACTTAAGACCTGTGAGTTTCAGTTTCTGAAATATTTGTGACTGCTTAAATAAAAAATCAAGGTTAAGTTCTTTTGTCTAACAGCTTATCTTTACAAGGACACAACAGATTTTTCTGGTTCTTGAAGGATGACACAATTGTATTTTTCAAAAACTGACTTCGGCTCTATATTTTTGGGTTGCCTTTAGTAGCAAATGGTACAAATGGTTGTCAGGAAGACAATTCTGAACGACTGATTTAGGTTCCTCTGAGTCATTCTATAAGAAAACCTCTCTTTGCCACACCAGTGTACAAAGGGGAAGCTCAGAAGGGTAGTCCTATTAACTTAGATTTTGTAAATACAAAACTTAATCCTGATGTTTCTCTTTTGGAAAGCCAGCCATGTCAACATAGATCAAGTGGTATGTTCATATAACAAACACTTTAGGGCCAAACCAGTAGTCTCCTATGCTTCAAAAAAAGAGTTTAGTTAAACAAGTTTAAAAACCCCTTGAATCTAAGTAGGCCACTATTTAGCAAATAAATTATTTTTTACCTTTGATCTTAAAGGAACCTTTCAATGGCTTTTTAAAAGCCTTTATAAATTGCCTTGAACTTTGCTTCCAACAAGAATTAGTGAATCTCCCTGTCACTGTAAATCTTTTTAAGAGACTCAGAGGTTCTTAAGTGTTTTGCTTTATAAACCAAAGGTATTAATCTGGCCAGGTCTCTTGGACAGTATTTATAGAATCTTTGCAATTACTTCAGTAAAAGCCTTGGTTTCTCATAGCCTGATATTTTTTGGTTTTGTTGTTAGATGATATAAAAATTAGCCACATAGGTAATTTTTTTTCTCCCTGACTTAATTTTACCTGCATTCATTCCTTCTGGTTTTAGTTATATTGCTGCTTTTAGTTTAAAAAGGCCCTCTCACCTGATATTTTTATCTTTAAAAACTTGCATTTTAGTCATCACCTCTGCCTTTGCATTCAGCTAAAGGATGAGTCTCTCAATACCTAGTTTTTTACCTCTAGCTGTCAAATTTCTGCATTGTCTGTAAGCATCTCATGTATTTTATTTAGCACGGAACTATTCAATATTCCAATGTCAGTCTCACTTGTGCCTTCAAGTACCGTTATTACTTCTCCTTAGGCACTGAGAAAATGTGAATGCAGTTGTGGTTGCTTTGGGGTGTTGTCCTTCTTTTTGGAGTCTTCTTTTGACATTCAAGACTTTGAAATCCAAATGCAGCGACAACATAGTGCAACACACCTTCCCCATGGAGCATTATGGTATCTCTTACAAACTATCTGTGTGCAATTCCAGTGTGCTTATGTCATACACAGGGATATAGGAATGTGGAAGGGTTAACAGTGGAAACTGTGGTTTCCACTGTATCAAGGTTGATGCAGAGAGAGTTGGGGACTGAGTGGACAGAACTGGCATTGAAAGAGCAGGAATTTGGCAGTTTGCTCTTTCTCATGGTGGGCCTAAATCCCATTATATTTGATCTAGAGCTGCATTTATGGCTGAAGGCATCTGTATTTCAGCAATGATTTTGTGGACTGTCAAAAGCAGTAAAAAACTAAATGTGGTTGATCTACAGGGTGATAATTGAGTTGGAAATGGTTAACTTTCAGCTTAAAATGAATGTACTTCTTGTGTTTTGAGATTCTTCTGACTGACTGGTTTAAGCCAATGTTTTGCATTTCATACACTTACATTCATAATGTAAGTATTGTGGTAGCATTGATCATGTATTTAGGTTGAAGCCTATGTGATTAAAGGAATATGCTTTGTACTGTTAGGTAGAAGGCACATACAGACTGCCCTTAGCATGCCGTATATTTCACCTCAAAGGAAGTTGGGATACACTTTAAGCACCTCCTTCAACCTGCTGGAAATGCTCTTCCTAATGTGCCCCAGGACACCACTGGCTTTCTTGGCCACAAGGGCACTGCCAGTTCATGGACAGCTTGTTGTCCACCAGGACCCCCAGGTCCTTCTCTGCAGAGCTGCATCCCAGCAGGCCAGCCCCAGCCTGTGCTGATGCCTGGGGTTATTTCCCCCCAGGTGCAAGTTCCTGCATTTACCTTTGTTAAATTTGAAACCGTTCTTCTCTGCCGCTCACTCCAACCCACTGAGGTCCTTCTGAAGGGCTGCTCAGCCCTCTGGGGTGTTGGCTGCTCCTCACAGCTTTGTATCATCAGGGAACTTGCTGAGGAGGATTCTACCCCTTCATCCAAGTCACTGATGAATAAATTAAATATTGAACCTTGAGGATAGCTTGAGGACAGCTGTAGTGACAGCCTCTAACTCAAACCTGTGCCACTGAGTATGACCCTCTGGGATCTACCATTCAGCTAGTTCTCAATCCACATCACTGTCCACTTAGGGACCTGGCATGAAGTACGTTTAGATTGTTGAGATGGATTAAGCAGATTAACAGCAGGTTAAAGTTGTTCTTGGACAGCTGTCTGGGGAAGATTGGAAGTTTCAGTAGAACCTGGTGTATTAATGCAACATCATTGCAAATAAATTAACTTCATTGTGCAACCAAAGCTGGCATTTTTTCAGTGTCAGTGTGGGTTTCATTGATGTTTTTCAGTCAGCAGTCACTTTATTTTCCATACTGCAGAAATCAGTATTTATCCAGAATTGCAGTTCCTAGAAGCTGAGCAGTTGCTGGGATCCTCTGTGACATTTAAGGTTCGTCCTCTAAAGGTAAGTGTGATCAGGTGCTGTAGCCTCATGGAAACCCTGATTGTTTCACACATATGAGAACTTAGTGGTGAGAATCAGTTTAAAAAACTCACTGTAAGTAGATGTCCAGATAGTGGCTAAATGTGAGTGAAATGCTGGTGAGATAAAGGAATAACCTAGGTCTGATGTGTCATCTGTACTTCAGTACTATTTTATTCCACAGGTAATATGATTTATATCAGTTAGGCTATTAGTCATTCAACAAACATTGAACCAAAACTAATTATCTAATGTTCTTTCCACAATTCTGTTACCAAGCCAAGAATCATTCTGTGTTCCTGTGACTGGTATGATTGTCTGAAATTAAGAGCATCTACCAATTTAAACAAAACAGTGAAAAAATTTAATGTACCCTACACTGCTGGTTTTTAATCTCTGAACAAAAGATATGGGATTTTAAAATATTAACCTACATACATAGCAAGTGTGTGTAAAATGTATATGCATGTTTTTTATTCATGGGGTTTGTATATGGAGCTTAAAGCAGGTTTGAGATGTCAAGCTTCAGGAGGAGTTGTGAGAGAGGATGGAACAGTTTTCAGATTACTCCATCTTGTTTTGCAGCAGCCTTTTATATTTGTAGTCTTCATGTTTCCAGGTTTGAAAATGGGGAGTATAATTTAATTCCAGGAAGAAAGGACCATATTTCAGATGCAGGAGTACAGTGAAGCAGTGCAGCTCCTTGCCTGGGGACATTGTACAATGTCCACAGAAAGACTTGTGATGTTGGATTAAACATCTGCAGGTATAGATGTTTGTGTACTTTCAGATGTAGTAGAGCCTTCCCTGAGGAAGAGGAATGGTTTAATGAACTTTAGAGGACCTCTCCAGCCTGATTACTCTATGAATGTTGTAGGGCATAAGGAGGAAAGGTGTATCATTAATTAACTGGAGTAATTTTCCCTCTTTGTGTCTCATCCTTCCACTGAATCACTCTCTAGTTTTATCTTTTTATCTCTTTTTTAAAGATTAAATACTTCTTTTGGCTTGTGTCCATAGCTAATACATTTTGTCTGATCTTGAGAAGTATGGGGATTTTAAACTGAATGAAAGCACATAAATCTATTAATACATTTTACCTCTTGATCATTATCTCTGTATTTCAAAGCCCATTTTACTCAACAACTGACTCTTTGTGTTGAAGATGAAATAGTCCTGTCACCAAAACGAACAATTTATAGTAAAACCTGGAGAAAATTAACAGATTTAGCACCACTTACAGTATACGCAACTGGAAGAAAAGGAATTCCTTAATTATAAAGGATCTCTAGGTCATAGCATCATAGATTCATTTGGGGAAGAAGGGACCTTAAAGATGATCTAGTTCCAAGCCCCTTTCCATGGGCAGAGAACCTTCCCCTAGACCAGGTTGCTCAGAGCCCCTCCCAACCTGGCCCTGAGCACTGCTGGGGATGGAGAGTCCACATATGCTCTGGGCGACCTGTGCCAGTGCCTCACTGCCCTCACAGTAAAGAACTTCCTAATATTTAACCTAAGGCCATTCTCCCTTGTCCTGTCTCTACATTCACTGCATGCCCATGTGCGAAGTCCCTCTGCAGCTCTCTTGAAAGCCCACTTTTATTGGATGGTGCTCTAAAGTCACCCCAACCCTTCTCTGCAGGCTGAACAACCCCAGTTCTCAGCCTGTCTTCCTTGGAGGTGTTCCAGACCTGTGATCAAATTGGTGGTTCTCTTTGTTTTTTAATTTGACCCAGATCCTTAATTCACGTGGGCCCTAGTTGCAAATTGCTATTGATAAAGTGACACATTACTTCGTGTTTGTCTTGTAAGTGGCATTTCTATACAAAATACTTGTGAGTATCCCCTGGTAGCGACTGGTTTGCACTCATGTATCAGCACAGCTAAAATAAGTGGGTTTTTGTACAAGTGAATGAAAACCACAACGACCAAACCATCCATATTAGTGTGAATTCAGAAATGTGTCTGTCTGTTGCTGACTGTTTTTCAGGATCTCTATCTTCTGTTCTTTGCTTAGTGATTTAGAATATGGAGTATATCCAAGAGAAGATCCACTCTGAGCATGTTCAGAAAGGAGTAATTTTTATCATACACTTTGAAAAGGATTGAGTGCTGAACTTCCTTTGACAGCTATATAAAATTAAAGTTGAAGGACAATAATTGTGCAGTAAGATCAGGTGCAAATTGAAATGCTCTCATCCAGTGGGGTTATGCTGAGATTTGGGTCAGCTTACCTGTGAAGGCAATTCCTTGTTCCCAGTTAATTCTTCACTGAGTGGGGATAAAAGTAAAAATTCCATTTCCTCATGAAAGAGAAAACTAGGCAGTTGAAGTGGGAAATACCAGCCCAGCCCTAATCAGAATTTATACTCCCAATTCCTGGAACCACCTTTCCCTACAGCAGTTTCTGCCAAAGCTGCTCTCTCTCTCTCCCCTACTTATTACCTCGTTTGAACATCTGGCTCTTTCTCCTGGAGTGCCTTTCTCTACGCTCCACTTTTTTCTGTTAATATCAGGATCTCTGGTACAATTTGTACAGGTTCAGCACAGATTTGAGAATGAGCAATAAAATGGTAGTAGTAGATGGGCTGTGTATGGACACATCTTGAGCAGAAAGGATTTTTGTGTGAGCCTGGAGATACAGCGAGCTGTGGCACCAGAGGGGATTCAGAAAGCTGGTGCACACTCCTGTACATGTTATTGCCAACAGGCACTGCAGTGTTGCTTTAAACCCCTCAAAATCCACTTCTCTTCTGTGTGTATCTGTACTGCTGTGCTAGCTGTCCTTCACTAAGGTCTGGATATTTTGACTGGAATTGATGTGTTTTGTATTTTTATAAAATTTTACCTGCAGCATTAATATAATTGCAATTTACACTTACATACATGCAGTTACATTATGTACAATAACACAAAACGTTTAGCATTCAAAAGCATCCAAATTATATATTTTCTGATTTCAATCATGAATATTAGGTCCTTTCCCTTTACCAGCATTTTTTGCTGTAGATACATTTTCTTCTGGTTTTTAACCTTTATAATATTGCCACAAGTGGAGTGCATACAGCATGGGTCATAAAAGACCACATGCCTACCTGCCTGTGAGGATTTAATAGGCTTATGCAGGTGACTGTTGTGAAAAGTAATTATCTTGTCTTTTGGGGTTCTGCTAATATTATTGTAGACTGAATCAAAAGGGAAGTTTCATCATAGGTACTTTGTTTTTCTCCTCTCCCAGATGTAAATTGTAGATTGCCCAATGGGACTATGTCACTGTTGCACTGAAAATGAGGCAATATTTTAAACAGATCTCCACAGCAAATAAATATCCTCCATCAGAGATTACTTTGACAGGTTTCAACAAATCACTTTTGCACAATGTCATGGTAACTGGATTGCTACAATTTAAGTATCACTAGAAGAAGAAGAATGTAAATGATCATTCTCCAGTTCTTAGGACGGGGCCTGACACTGTTCAGTTTACAAGTACAGACACAACCAGGAGCATTGTGTAACATCTCGCATGTGCCTGTGGCTGGGGTCACTCATCTGCAGCTTAGCCAATAAGGAAAGATATTAGAATGATTGGTAACTTTAGAGGCAGTTATTCCAGGAAAATTTCAAGGTGACCATCCTTTATTCCTGTACTCCGTCTCCCAAACCATGAAAGGTTCCAGTTAAAAGCTGGAAGATGATGGAAGCTTCTCTAGAGCAGAGGGGAGGCACAAGGCTGTGTCAGGTATTCAAGAAATGCTTATTTTCCCTGGAGTGGTGGGAATGAAAGCTTGCCTCAGTGATGGCATTTGGGATAAATGTGAGGGCAGGGTTGCCAGGACATGCTGGATATGTAATGTGACCAAAGCAAGGAGGATTTACTCCTGTAGAGAGAGCACTTGTGCCTCAAGGTGCTGCAGGATGAAATGATCAAACAGTCAAGGCAGGTGGCTCCTTCCCTCCTGAGGATCTCTCCCTTCTTAAATGATGTGTGTATGATGTCTTCTGAAATGATTTCTAGAAAGTAATGCTCAAAAGTGGATGTCTGCCTTGGCCTCTAGTGACGTTTATGTGCTTACTCTTAATCACAGAAAAGTAATTGACCTCTAGTGTCGATATACTGTTTTCTCTTGCCTCTGAAGATTGGGGAGCCAGAGCTCTTTCATTCAGAGAGTCCACTTCCCATGAAACTGAAGGAATTTCTCATAGAAAGAAATAACTTAGAAAAAATTCCTATTTAGTAAGGCAGTCCGTAAAACAGCTGAAAAGAAAGGGAGAAAGGAGGTGTGAAAAATCATTTGAGATTTGGCCAAATGTTTCTCTTAAACATTTTCCAATTAAAAAAAAAAAAAAAGCTTATCAATGTAGATGTCAAATTTGCAAGAACTGAAACTAATCTGCTCTGATTTGGGGTTTTCAGTGAAAACTTTCAGTGTTTAATTTTATTGCCATTTTCCCCTAGAAGGTGCAGTTCTATCCTGACCTGGTGTGGATTCTTGCACTTCAGGGTCTTTTAAAAACTTGACTCCTCCAGCCAGCATGGCAAGGCTGGTACAGCAGGTCAGGTAGAAATAGTAATCTGAACTCTTCCAAACATTTTTTCTGATTCTGCTGCCCCCCCTCCCCTGCAACATCTGGATTTATTTGGGTTAGATATTTGAACACTATCTAATCACAATGGCTAACGTGCTGGGCTATCTGAACCCGTTTTATCTTCCCTTCCTCCTATGTATGCACGTTTTTTACACCTCTTGTTATCTTTAGTCTTTTAAATGCACCTGCTGTCCAGCCAGGGTCAACCTGCCACTGACAGACAACCTCTTCATTTCTTCAGTCTGTCTTTAGCTGGTAAGTTTTAACAGCAAAACAATTTCTGCACTAAGTATAAATAGTAGGAATGAAAATTATTAGCAATGCTGTTTTTCCCTAGTGTAGTTGGAATTTGGTGACAACTAACAGGAGCTAAGTGGAAATGATTTCTTAATCACAGGAAGCCTTGGAGCTTCTGAATTTGGGACCCCTCTGCTGGCTTATTTCATGTATCAAATGGGCTTAAGGAGCTGTTACTGTGTAAGGTACTTGTACAGCCAACCAACTTCTATTTTATGAGCCCGTGTTACTCCCACAGGTCAAATTTGCTGCCTCTTGGCTAAGACAAGAATTGGGACTGGCCTACAGGCTTGCTCAGAGTTCAGGTGTGCTCGAATCTCTGAACACAGCCCAGAAATCCCCAGGACGAGGCTGTCCTAAGATTTTGGCAGCATCCATGCCTCCAGCCTTCCCTCTACTGTGCAATCTTCTTGCTCTTTCTTGAAAGCCTTCTGTATGTCAGTGCATTTTAAAGCTGGTGTGTCTAGAAAATCTTCAGTATTTCAGCAAGGTACCACAGGCTCCCAATGGATCCTAGGCAGTGTTCTTCACCACCAAGCTGAAAAGCGATAGAATCAAAACTTTCCATAGGAGATTTAACTTTCTTCCACAAGTATTAAGAGTCTATAAAAATAAAGTTGGCCACTGGGTTCAGAGAAAGAAGTATTAAGTCCTAAGGCAGAAGGACATAAATACACAAGGGACAGTAACTATTCTGGGGTACTTCTGTCAGTTTCTAAATCAGATAAAAACAAGAAATTTGAAAGCTATTCAGTTTTCTTTGAAAACTGTTTTCATGTGGATTTCAAGCACTGAAGGAGGGAAATTCTGTTACATCAATGGGATCTCATGTGTTTTAACTGGAGTGATAACATGTGAGCGAGCTGTGGTGGCATGCTCCAAATCCCTCAACAACAGACCTGTATCTTGGGTGAACTAAACTAGCATGTGATGATTTTCTCTCAATTGAAAGTTCTTACTGGGGTGCATAACTACCCAAAGGCAGAGAGAGCTAATCTGAATGACTGGTACATAATTTTTATTGGCTCTCATGAGCGCTGTTGGTACAGGATGAACTATTACTGAATCATTTCTTAGAATTATCAAGCATAGGCCAGTTTTCATCCCACATGCAGGCTTTGAACTGTTACTGAATATTGTTTTCAATTCATTTTCTTTGAGCTTTTGTTCCACCTGCAGGTCTTGTCTTTTCCATCGACATAACTTCCAAAACAATGGGGTTGACCCAGCTACTTGGGTGCAAGACACAGTCTTGCTGGCATTGGAAGAGCTTCACCTGTGTTGAGACGATGCTGGCTGTATATTTATTGTGCCAATGACACGGTACTCCCTAGCTTACTGGTTGGCTGTCAGTTTGGGGGCTGTGGAGGGGAAGGAGTCTGTGGTGCTGGGGTAAGAGGAAGTGGCTGTGTAGGTGTTAGAACTCCCTGGCTCTCAGAGCTGTTGCCCTGGCCCCTAATGGTGGCTGGGCAGAGCAGACCATGGCTTCTGCTCTGCTTCAGAGGCAAAAGTCCAGCAGAGTGCTCTGCTTGGGAAATCAGATCTGCTGTATGCTTTTCACAAACTCACTTCTTGGTTGCCAAATAATTTCCCAAAGTGGAATGAAGATGCAGGAAAACACTGAAAGCTGTGGACTTGTGCTGTTCCATCACTTCACACACATTCCCAATGTATGTGCTGTGGTGGATCCCAAAATCAGAAGAGATGAGACGAGGACAGCATCTCAGAATAACAAGGTGGGACAGAGGCAGAAAGATAGGGACAAACATTTTAGCAGGGCCCATGGAAATAAGACAAGGGGTAATGGTTTTAAACAGAAAGAGGTTTGATTTAGATCATGTATAAGAAAGAAGTTTTTTACGATGAGTGTGATAAAACACTGGCACAGATTGCCCAGAGAGGTGGTGGATGCCCCGTCTCTGGAATCATTCAGTGTCAGGTTGGATGGGGTTCTGAACAACCTGATCTGGTGGAAGATGTCCCGGGCTTGTGGCAGGAGGTTGGCCTAGGTTACCTTTAAAGGAACCCTTTCAACCCAAACTATTCTATGATCCAATGATTCTAGAAATGGAAGTTTTCAAATCCATGCACTTGTTTCTGTCAGAGCACTGTCTTAACTGCTGTGGAAGAAGCTGAAATTTTGGTCTGCTCTGATGGACAAGGCCGTTTACATCTTTGGTTTCCTGGCAGTATGGCACACCATACACAAGGAAGGTGGTTAAATGCAAATAAATTCTGCCTTAAACAGAAGGTAGGAAAAAAAGGTGCATTCCCTGCTCTGAAATTGGTGATATAATTAGAGACTGTATTTGTCAAAACATCCCTGTCCCCAGTTGCTGTTGCTAATGATTTAAACCAAAGACATCATTTTCTCTGGAAGATACCATTAGTAAGGAATAAAAAAGAATCTTTTAAAAATATTTATAAAGAATCAGCACAATGCACTGGATTTTTTTTCTTCTATTTTAGTTCTGAGCTAAAGACCAGAGGAGTCTACCTTCATGTGGTTTGTGCCCTTGAAACTCTGTTGATCCTGCTCACAAAGATGACTGGAGCCACAGTCAGGAACAAGTTAGGTCTTCAGTGCCATTTTTACTTGGGCTTTATATATAGAAGGCTTTATAATTTTCCCCAGAGAACAGCTTCAGCGTCTGAAGGTGGCTGTACAGTTTCTTCCATGGTTGTAGGATAAGACAAGAGCAAAGGGATTGCAAACTGACTGAGCACCTGGGGAGAGACAGAAATGCTGTGAACATTTGTAACCTCAGATGAGTTGTTTTTTCTTTCATGTGACTTTTCTTTGAGCAATTCATAGTTTTGGTGTAGCCCATGTTGACTCGGACATGTGACATGTTCCTACACCTTCTACCTATTACTCAACAAGCTACCAGCACCATTTAGCTCGGGAACAGACTTAGCTGGAAATGGTTTCTGTATACTCTTCCAGCATCCCCTTGAGGCCTGGAGATTTTTGCTTCCGCAACATCTACTGCCACTGCATGGTGTGACACTTCCTACTGATAATGCTGTACTTGGCTCTGTGGCTTCATTCCAGCTGTTAGCCTTGAGGAAACAGCGAGGCAGCTGTTTACTTCTCAGTCTCTTTGTGACAATGCTTTTGATTTTGCAGACTTCTTTCATGACCCTTTTCAGTTGTCTCTTTTCCAGACCAAGTGCTGAACTATTTGGTAACTGCTTGTACGGAAGGTGTCCCATGTTTGGGATATCCATAAGTATGCCAACAATTCAAAGTACTTGGCTTTTTGAAAAGCTTTTAACACTATATCTTGCCTTTTGCTTGGAAAATAGGCTTGGTTTCTGTCAGTTCTCAGGGGGTAAGAGAAGGGGTTCATAAATTGTTATAGACATGAAAGAAAGGGTGGCAGTCAATAGGCAGTTTCTCTGACAGGAAAAGGGGAACGTGGGTGTTCTCAGGGATGATGTGCATATCCATATATTTGTAACTGATTTGGAAAGATAAATAATCACGGAAAGTAAAAAATAAAGAAGACTGCACAGAGCTGTAGGACAATTCACTAAACTTGAATAGAAAACAAATTGACAGCTGTCAGCATGACATGATGTGACATGGCAGTGGCACATCAGCTCTGCAAAGTAATAAGGACAGGCAGAAAAATCCAGTCAGCTGCAGGGTCACTGGTCAGTGAGTTTTCAGCTCTTTACTGGTATTCAGAAAAGATCTTGGACAAAGCTGGCTGAAACCATTGATTCAGCATTCAGCAATAGTCCAAAGTTAGTGGAAATGAGAGGAGAGGAATATTAAAAAGTAATTAGTATCTGCACTATGCATAAGCCTCAAGAGCTCCTGTACTGTGGATGTTAGGTTGAGTTCTGGTCAGCTCACTATGAGAAAGGTTGTGGTGCAACTAGGCACTGAAGAGAAACAGCATTTTTTATCACAAAATGAAGAACTTCCTTACAAATAAAGACCAAATAGTGGGGAGCATTTCCACTTGGAAATAGAGACAATTGAGCAGTCATATCATAGAAGCTTGTAAAATAGTTGGAATGGTCTGTAAAGAAAGGTTGCAAAACTACTAAGTATTCTTCATGATGTAAGATCCACATACTATCAAATAAAATTATCAGGGGGCAGGTTTAAGACACACAAGTAGAGTTGCATGTATGATAAACATGTACACTGTGAGGCCAGTTACCTTAGGCTATTAGGGAGGCCAAATGTAGGTATTAGTTCTAGAAGGGGTGAGATACCTACTGAGCTTTACTGTACCTCAGAACCTGGGTGCCATCTCCAGCTCCAGAAACCTTCAGTGACTGCCTGAAGCTGGAAGCATTTGTTGAGAAGTTTCATCTGTTCTTAACCTGTTCCTTATGCTTTTCCTTACGTATCTGCAATGGAGCGGGGAACTTTGCTCTGCCTATAGTTGTCTGTGAAGGGGCCCTTAGGAGCAAATTAGCTAAACACCTAACTGAGGCAGGGTAGGTAGAGCTTATCCTCCTCCAGAGGCAATGCTACCCTCAGGGTCCTCCAAAAGTCACTTTGTCCCATTTCCTTCAATTCTATGGAAACAGTGAAAGTGCCTACCTCTCCACTTCCCACCTCTGGGTTGTCATCAGGATATGGCAGAAAGGGGTCCTGGGTGCTAAAGGGCAAGAAAGGCTGAAACAGGACAGAGTCAGCAGGAGATGTGCAGTCCCCTCACCGCTGGAATCACAGTGGAGGTGGAGGGTAAGTCACAGCCCTGAAGTACACTGGTACAGACATGCTGGGATGTGCTTCCAAGGCCAGGCTGAGCTAGAAGCAGGGTCTGTGGCTGCTGGAGCCAACATTGTGTCAGTCTGGCGTGTTACTGGCAGCCTGCCCAAAGCAGAGTGCAAGGGGCAGAATGAGGTTCTTCCAAGCTTGGGGAGAAACAAATGGCAACCACTGAGCCTGTAGGAATGAGCTGTTATTATAACATGGCAGCACAAGTGGTGGCAATCCAGATGAAACATCTAAGGAGCAGTTTCACAGCACATCTGGCCCATGAGCTTTCCAAGGGAAAAAAGGCAGAACATGAATGGGCTTACAGGACAGATACCAGTCTCATCCCTGCTCTGTGTTTCTCCTCTTGGGAAGATTGTGGTTTGGGACTGTAAGCCAACCCACAGGGCTCTGTAACGAGATGCAGAGTGCAGGTGCTGATGCTCATGCATCTCAGAATACATGTTCTTCAAGAACAATGGATTGGGGAAGTTACCGCTGACTTGAGTCTCCTTCCTGCTCTCTCTGTCCCAACAATACTAATCCTTGTAGATACCACTGAAAATGGACAGCAAGGGACCTGAAGAGCTGGGAACAAAACATAAAGAAAAAAAATCAAGAATTACATACTTGCAGTTACAGAGATGAATTGACCTCACAAGGAATTCAAAGAGCAGAGCAAGAACTAGCATCTGTACAAATCACATCATGCAAAGAAAGGTGTAAGTAAACAGTGAATTAATACATATTCCCTTATGTCCTCTTTAAAAGACCGGAAGATTTATGTGAACTGTAAGCTTTTTTTTTTCCCCCAGGGTCTTACTCTGAGGTCTTCTGTTATTAACAGACAAGTACTATTGCCAGAAAAGTTGCCGAACCTCTAACTTTCAATAGTGGTCATCAGCCTTAAGTCTGGAAGACTGGAGCTGCTTCTAACCACAAATATCTAAGCCTGAAAATCCCTCTTCAGAAACAAAACAGCTTCCAGGCTCTGACTAGGTACTGTGAAGAAGGCAGAGGATGCTTTCCATGGCTATATCATGCATGTTATGAGGCTGAGCAGTCTGAAGTGTTTGATGTCTCTTGTCCAAGTCAGCCTCATAGTGTCTACCTCATATGAGTAACACCCAATCTGTGAACCACAAGTAAAACCACTTCAGTATAGTTCCATTAGGGTATGATCTACAAATGAAAATTGAGAACATCTCTCTGCAGTCCACAAATACCTGCTGCTTCTATAAGTCCTCTCTTTTTCCTATACAAGATCTTTCCCTAATGCTTTTGAAACCAGAGCAACAAATGAAAATCTCTCCTGCTTGTTTTAAACTGTTGCTGATAACACCTGAAGTGATTAGAGAGTATGTTTCTTTGTTATTTTTCATTCATTAAATGGATGGGGCCTTTAACAACCTGGTCTAATGGAAGGTCTCTTGGTACTAGATGATCCAGAGGTTCCTTCCAACCTAAGCTATTCTATAATTCAATGAAATACAGGCACAGAGCAAAAAATTAGACCATAAGCAATGTGTTTGTGGGATAAAATCTGGTTGGAAGAATGCCAGACTTACTGCTAGTAGTCTTGAAGGTAGTATTTCTGTCATCCTGCTGGAAAATTGAGCTTGACAGGACATAATCTCTTTGAAAAGTACTTCTGGGTTTTTTTGTTGTGGTTTCTGTTTAAAAGTGTAGTTTTTCACCTGTTTAAACTCTGACCTGAATTCCCCAGATTTTTTAGGCAGGACTCTTGGAGGATTCAGGCACCACTCACAAAAGGCCAGAAAACTGTTGTCTCTTGCCCAAGCTGACTAGAGAAGTCTTCGTGTCCTCACCCCTGAGCAACAAGACATTTTGGGGATAGGGCTTGCCTTGCTCAGCAAGTAGGACAGGTGTCCTTTACACAAAAATTCAGCTTGGATTGCAGAAGGAAATAAACTTCAAACTATGGTTCAAACATCCTGTTGTGAAGCATTACTCATTTGTACCCATACATACAGCAGAGGAGACTTCCAGAATGAATTCTCTGTCATGTCTCTTCTTTCTCTTTGTCCTAGCTATGACAGAACTTTTGGATAGGTTTGTCAGCTGCACCTGTGAACCAGCCTCTGGCTTTCACTGCAGACAGAACAGGGAAAAACTGGATTTTCCATTTTCTTGAAATCAATTAAAATCAAACATTTTCAGTTCCTAGCCCACCTACAATAATTTTTGTTCATTTTTCTGTTCAGCACTGCAAGTCCCTTCTTTCTTCCCTCCCCCAGTAATATTTGCATGTTCCTAATCCTGGGATTTACTTAAGCAACTACAGAGGGTCCTGAAATGGCTTCTACTCCAACTACATTGTCTCCAGCTGGAGACAATTACCAATTTGTCCAATTCTCACCACATATATTATTAAGATCAAAGGCAGACCTCAAAACATTAGTAACTAATTTCAGTGTTATAGTTCTAATAAAATAAAAGCGGGCCACTATTAGGCAACATCTCTTTTGTATGTGGTAACTTCTTCATTGAATTTTGAGGTTTTCTTCCTTTTCGGATAGAATTAATCACAGTTGCTGGGATCTATGGATTACTGCTGCTTTTAAATTTGAAGCAGGGTGGCAGATGGAAGTAATTTGGGTATGACCCCAGCAGGAGCATGGAGAGAAGCAGGAGAGTGTCAATAATTTGTTTTTTCTCATTTTAATAAAATTCTGCATTCAGTCATAGAAACTCTTACTGCAAGGGTCTCCTTTTATCACAAAGCTTGCGAGCAGATGTTGATCTATTTTATACCAGTGCAAGCAGGAGGAAAAGAAAGTGGCACAGTTCAGTCTTCTGGAGAACAGATTTGGGCAAGCATGGAAAGAGGTAGAAGGTGGATTCACTGTGATGTTCTGCTGTGGGACCCAGAAGTCCAAAGTAGGGACTGTTGAAAGGGTCTGGAGAAGAAAACGTGAGCACTGATTCCCTCTATGGTGCAGGTCCTCTAAGCCTGAGACTTGCCCCCAGTCAGCGCAAGCAGAGAGGAAAATCAGTGATGATGAGAGGATTATGTCTGAAACTGCCTTACCTGACTTGTGTCCTAGTGCTCAGATCAAGGCTGGAGAAGACCACTCTTGCCAGCAAGAATCACAGCCTGAGAGGAGCTTGTCCTTGGGGCAGCTGGATAGGGCTACCCAGGAGAGAGGGGTGCTAAAGATAAATAAAAGACACAGGCTTAGGAGCAAGGTCTAGAAACTGTGAGAACCTAAGGTCTATCTTTCCTACTGTCCTGAGGTATGAACTGGAATGCTGCACTGAGGATGAGCACTGACATTTCCTCTGGCTGCTTCTTTTTCATAATGAATATGGCAGCTGCTTCTTGGGCTGTCAGTGACCTTTGTTGTGGGTAACCCCTCGCCAGTGTGACCCTCCAGGACCTGGGGGCACTATGAACACCATGTTGCCATACCTCCATCAACAAGCAGTGTGCACTGCAACTCTTGGCTTGGCCAGCGTGATTTTTGCCACTGAATCATTTTGCAACACCATTCTCCCTATTGTTATCGCCCCATACTGTCGGGCAATGGATGAGGTGACATGGTGGCAGTGTGTGGGTGCCTTTAGCTGGTCTCAGTGCCTATATGTGACAGGCCAATCCCTTGTGCATGGGCTGGGTACCTGGGGTGTTCTTGTGAACCCCATCTGTCTGGATGTGCTGCAAGATAAAGGGGATGTCTTAAACCACTGTGGCAAAATTTGTTAGAGCTGTTCTGCCAGAGCCTGGAGTTAAAAGAGACCTTTTCCATGTAGCAATGCCAGAAAAGATGTTCACAAACAACTGGCTGTCATGGGTCTGCTCTGAAGTCCCAGTTTTTGCAACACGCCAGTTTAAGCAGTTCCATCCCCCAGAGACTCCAAGAGTACCAATCAACTGTGAAAGAGTCGTGCTCACAGGGAAAGCTTTGCTGGAGGAACTTATCTTGTGGAGCTGCAACTGCTCTGTCAGGGCAGCATGAAACAAGGCAGCCACTACAGAATCTCTGCCCTGGCTGTCTGCATCACTTGAGGTGGCCCATCTGCCCCTTCAGGAGCCAGTTGTTCATGGAGGAAGTTGTTCTCTTGAGATTTTTACTTGGACGTGAGTTTGACATCATCTCTCTTTGACCTTTAATCTTCAAACCATTTTTTTTAAGCTTAGATAATACATGGACTAATAATCCTTTAAAAAGGTGTGGGTCTGGATTTCCCCCCTTTTTCACATCTGCAGCATTATAGATTGGCTATGACCTACTACAGCTGTGTTGTGTGCATCGCATCTTGCATCATTAGCCCCAGAGGGTTTCTCAAAGCCTAATCTGAAAGCTGATTTATGGCAGTCCACCTTGACCCACATGAGCCATTTGCTCACTTCTGATTCTTTGCTAGATTTCTTGACTTTCCGCCTGGTGTATTTTGGAAGCAGAAGGGAAAGATGGGATTTCTGCTGAATATAGGCCAGCTCTTCAGCCAGTCACTGGAGTTTTGCCAGTTCTTGCCAGATGGAGATTGGGCACTGGCTTTGTCAGATGAAATGTTGCCCGGCCAAGATTCAGTGGCATCTGGCTAGATATTCTTTGCTTCCTAAGAGATTTTCTATTACTTATCCCAAATACTTTGGTTGTGGATCGGGTACTATCTGACTATAGCTTTTCCTCTAGCTGCTTGCAGTGAAGCACTTATGTACACACAATCACAGCAGATAAATCTCTTAGAAAGAGATAATCATAATCTCTTTAATCAGCACATTATAGTAATCCCTCGTAAACAGACTGGCTTCAGCAAACCTTTTACTAGGTCAGTGTCCTCAATGATCTTTTCCCTCTTCAGTTCTGTTCTGTGTCAGCCATGTAGCAGAGCCATGTTTGAGAGAGATCAGGATATTAAATGATTGTGTGTACAACCAGGAGCTGATAATATGCTGATAATGTTTCATGCATATGCTAATTGGTGATAACGAATCTCAGAATAGCAATCAAAGATACCTGTGAAGAACGCACACATATTCACTGTGGTTTAATACATGGCAAACTCCAGGGGCTCCAATCTTAGGGCATTCCCTGCTCAGCCAGCATTTACAACATGCTTTTGTTTGTTTTTCATTCACATTTGGTGCCCTGACACTGCAGAGGTTACAGCTGTGTTTCTACTCACACACAGTGCTCATATGTTACTGTAAATGTACCTGTGGGAATGAGTTATTGAAAGAGCAGGGAAGGTGAATTACACACCTGCCTCCAGCAAACTGCTTCTCTGAGCTTATTCAGTTGCTGTAGAATCAGTAAAAACATTTATAAAAGAAAAGTGATTCAGCCAAAGAGCTCCGACAAGAGGTCAGCTCTCACTCCAAAAAATGGAGGGGAATATCTCAACAGAGGAAAGCCAGTGGTTTTGCCTGCCTGCAGCCCCTGCTCTGGTCCTTCTCACCATGCTGGTATAAACACTTTTGCATGTATTTTTTAAAGGGCAGTGTTTCTGTCTATGTGCAGGGGCTTTAGCATGCTGACCACTGCATTGGAGGGACTCCAGGGAAAGCAAAAAGAGCAGCTGGTGTTTGGGAAATTGGTGGGGCTCTTCTAAATCGTCAGATTATATTCTCATTTCAGTCAAGGGCCACAAACCCCAAGCTTGCAGCTTCCTGGAGAAACCAGGGAAATTTGATGGGAAAGAAGAGTGCCTCAGGCGTCCCAGGATTTGCCTCAGAAGAGAGGACAGTGTACCCATTAATGTTTGCGTTCTTTCCCAATTTATAGGTCAGCTTTAGCAGGCCTGCACGCACTTGAAAAATTAATGACAAGCTGCGTCCAGTCCTATGGGTCTTACTCATGGGACTAGTCCTTACTCATCGGATCGGCCCCCGCAAGGACGATGAGACTGCTCCTATGATTGAGCCTTTTGGCAGAAAGGTCTCTTCATCCCAGTGGGGATCTGTTTGTTTTGCACCCTGTAAAAATGCAGACACCACTGGAAGGCAGTAGGAATTTTACCTGTGCGAGCTCAAATGTGCAAGCGGTCACAAGCCCACCTGGGACAGTCCTGGAAGCTGGGGCAGTCTTGACACCTCAGTGAAGGTCTACAAAAAGATGCTCTGAATGTGCACCCAGGCACAGAAGTTTTTAGTGGTTTTGCTTCTCATCCTGGAGTCTCCAGAGCATTCCTTCTCCTAGGGCTATGGCAGCAGACAGGCCCTTCTTGTATTTTTAGTTGCTGTAGGATGTATGTCATTTAGGGCAATTGAGGAAGGTGGGAATGGAGGCAGAGTGTGTCCATTCATGTGATGTGTTGCAAAGGACATTTCTCTGTGTCCCTGTTTTACCCCACACAAGAAAAAAGGCTGCCACACTTAACTACAAAGCAGCTGGGATCCAGGAATGGGAGTAAGCCACAATGCAGGCAGCTGAAGACTATAAATTCTGGATTGGACTGGTGTCAGGTGCAGAGATCTACAACCCTTCTGATCACAAACATCCTGGGGATCCGTTTCCATGTGGTATCTCATCAGCAGCATCCTTGGCTGTGGGCGCTGATGCTAGCTTGTTTTCACTGCAGAGATGGATGCATGAGCATTGTCCAGTGCAGAATAACAGTGGTGATTCGTGCCCTGCAGAGCAGACAACGGTGGGACACAGCAGCACTGGAAACCTCTTCAATATCTTGGCTGCCCAGTGTCTGAAGCAGAGCTTCATTTTGTCCAGTTTTAGGAACAGGAGCAATTCCCTGTTTCAGGAGAGAAAAAGTTCTGTATTGTGGCTTAATTGTGAAGAAAATGTTTGTGAGAGTTTAACAAGTAACAAATGTGAGAAGCTGATAGGCTGTGGCAGTTGAGGGTCTTGTTTGATGGTGGTAAAGGTGTCAGAGTGGCAGAAGTCTTCCAAGTTTGATGTGGGTTCTTTTTTTTTTTTGATTTTGACACAAAATTCAGCTTTTTGTAGTTGGTGTGATTTTTGAAACATTCAGCCTAAAAACAAGGAGAGATTTTACCCTGCTGTGTATAACTTTCAGTGATCTGTGTGTAGGCAAATTTGCCCCTGAGGAGAAGTCCATTCTCATGGTGGGCACAAGGCTGCCATGACAGTCCTGCACCATGGCCATCACTGGCAGACAGGCACCGCACTTGGTAATTGTAGTGGTTATCACATTCGCCGAATTTTCATTTTAGTGGAATAGGATTAAAAGAAAAGCAAAACAGGTTCAATTTAAAAATAGAAACAGTTAGATTTATTAACATACACTAAAGGTAAACAAACAAAAACCAACCACGAAACCCTCTCAAAAACAACCCCCCTCCTCCCTAGCAACAATCTACTTTTCCACGAAAACAATGCAAAGAGACAAAACATCAGAACTCTTAAGTCAGTGGCACTTAATAAAATAGTCTTTCATTCAGTCTTATGAGAGAGGCAAGTCCCTCCTAATTCTTCTGGTAACTTTCCACAAGAGACACAGTCTGTTTGTGGCTTCCAGCTCCACTAACGCAGCCCGCCCGACACTGCATCATGTGAGCTTCTCAAATGCAGCCTTTCATATGGC
>WBMY01006136.1:185148-242624 GCA_013397315.1 Donacobius atricapilla | reverse complement strand
CCAGCCCGGCTCCCGGGGCCAGCCGGGCCCTGGGCCCGGGCCCCTCCCGGCCCGGCCGCGATGTTACCTCATGGCTGGGTCTGTGGAAAAAGGGACAAGTCTCCCAAGATTCCTGCATGTAAGCGGTGTCCCAAGGGGTGTACACTTTTTTACCTGATTGGCCAGCTTAGCTGTCAGTTCCAAAACGGATCAACAATTGTTTTTTCCTACCATTTATGCTAAACCAATACAGTAATCTGTTTAAAAACACCTATTTGGGGTCAGATTGCTCTCAGGAACAGACATTCAGAAGTGCCAAGCAATCAACTTGGAGACCAGTGGGCTGGTTTGTCTCCGCTCTCTTTGCTCCACCTCTGAGGACATGGAGAGAAGGTGGGGACACCTCAGAGAATTATCTGGTAGCCTCAGATGACATTGGAATTTCACAGTTAGTGGTTTTGACTGGGATTTTCTCATCCATATTTTCAATCAGTGGAAGGTATTTTTAAGCAGGGACCTCTGTCCCATTCAGTAAAACAGTGCTGACCAAATTGGGGTGGGGAAAGGCTTTGCTGCAGAGACATGGCTGGATCTCAGAACAAAGAGCCAGAATGGAAGGTGGATAAGCAACTTCGGCTGAGGGATCACAGGATCCTTGGGACTAGCACTGAACATCTACAAGGCCATATTCTCAGCCAGTCAAAGCTGTTGGTGCTCTTTTCAAGATAGCTGTTCTTCAGAGTCTAAGACATCAGCTTATAAAACTGAATTTCTTCTGAAACTTCCTAGGAACTGATTAAATAAGCTATGAGAGCTCCATAAATGCAAGCATTTTAACTGAGGATTTGGACTTGGCCTGCCCATTTGAATGAAGTGGTGGATGCAGTTCACTGAATCTTGACTGAGACTTTTCAGGTGCTTTAGCTGCCCAGTCATCAGCTCCATCCAGCATTAAGGGTTACTCCCCTTAGCTGCTCCAGCAGGCAGTTTGATGTCCCAGCTAGCCAGCCCATCTGCAGCAACCTCTGCTGCTCTTTGTGGAACACGAGTGGGACAAATTTGCCAGCACAGTCTCAGAGAGAGATGGCCTGCTGGGAGAGGCTGTCTCTTCTGAAAATGCTCCTCCTCTTTCTAAAGGAAACTGGTTTTGCAGTTAGTAGTTAGGGAATGACTCTGTCTTAGCTGTTAACTGTTCATCTTTGGCTTGCTTAAACCCATGTTTTTAAGTGCTCTTTCTACATGCATATGTCAGAAGTTCTTTGATAAACCAGGGACGTTTTTAATAGGAGCTCTGAAGCATCTTCCACAGGCAGATTTGCGCTGATTTAACTACCACAGTTTAAAGCTTGTTGATATTCTCAAATTGATTGGGTTGTTGAAATCAATTTGAACATGGTTTTGCTTACGTCATTTTCTAAACCAGTCTTCAAAGCATGCTACTACATTGGTGAAGAAATTTGAGAAGAGACACGGTTTTTTGCCTTTCTTTGAGCTGTGTGTGACCAATTTTTACTTGTACAGCAGTTGTGGTTCATATCAGAGGGTAAAATACTTATTTGACTCTTTGAAAGAGAATTTGGTAAAATCTCAGATCTTATCCTTTCTATTTAACAATGTGCCAAATAAAATTAAGGAAGATTGATTTTAAGAAAGACAGGAAGTCAAAACAAAAAAATTATTTCCCTTGGTTCATATGCTATAAAGCAGCAGAATGACATCACAAATTATGGATACTTTCACAACATCATTAAATCTTTTTACCTTTTCAAGGTCAACTGTTTCCATTTTGTCAGTGCACTTTGGCTATGCTCTTTTATGATCTCTTTTCCACTGCCAGTCCACAAGATTAAATTTTATAGACTGCTTTATATTTTTCATGGTACATTTCCTTACTTCCTGTTCTTGCCTCCTCAGGCTCACCTCCAGAGATCTGGGATGGTCTGAAGGCAAGACAGAGCTCCTGGTTTGTTTAAAGATAGCTTCTGGTCTGAATGGGTTGTTCACTGTCTGGGTTGCTAATTTGGCTATTAATTGGATTCATAGGCCTCCATGAAATAAAAATAAGCTGCTCTTCAGTAGCTTTCTAGTAGTTTTGATACAATTTATTCATATTAATATCAATCCAATCCCATTTGCCACCACAACTTTAACCTGCTCTCAACCTGATCTCTACCAAGATGCTCTGAGACTTTGGATACATCTGTCCTTCTTGGATTTTCTCCTTGTAATGTTGTTTCCTGTGTTGTTATTGCAGCAGTTCTTTTTACAGAAAAAAATTGACTCAGTGCTTTTCATTAACCAGAAAAGACAAATCAGTGCCCTAGCACTGAGGGCACGAGCAAACCCTCCCTTTGCTTTCAGCTACGCCATTTGAAGATGTCACTGACTCTTCAGGGTGCAGGTGACTGTCAGTTTTCTGCAGCTGACCATTTCCAGAGCTCTGATGCGGAACAAGACCATACAAACAACCTCTGATCACCTTCAGCCATAAAGATTTGAAGAGTCAGCACTGCTGTGTTATAATCTGTGTGACTTTTGGGAATAGCAGGCTGGGGAGTCCTGATGTAGAGGGTTCCTTCTGCTGGGAGATCATAGGTGTGGCTGCTGCGAGTAAGAGGGTGCTGTTGTGAGACACCCTGGCAATGAAAATGCCTTTTTCTGGCAAAGACAACCCTGTTCTCAGCCTGTGTGTGCACTCAGAGGTTGACTAGACACCCTCTCCACTGATGAAGAAGGTTTGCTGCTGCAGCTCGTGTGGTGTCTGTGGAGTATTCTTGACCTGCTGTTGTGCCTAGTGTGGTTTGGACCTGAATAGGTTTGGATCTAAGTCAGCTTGGACTTCCAGGCAATGTTCATCCCACAGCTTTGGAATCAGCTTGGACTCAGTATCACTAAGTGGTTTGGATGTTGCCACCCTGCTGCAAAAAGCTGAACTGGACAGATCTGTTCTGGCAGGTCATTGTCCTCAGGATCAAAGAATGGGCCTGGACCTATTTTATTTGCTGATATTACTGTCCCTTTTGTGCCTCCTTCTATGTCCAGTGTCTACACCCGATTTTTCTAAATCCTAAAGATGGCATTGTAATACAAAGGCATGACCTGAAATAGGACTGACCATTCAATACCCAGGGAGACATCTCTTAGGGTTTTCTGCACCCCCAAGGTCACCGTGTGCATTCCAGTGCTCTCAAGGGACACAGAAGATGGACTTGATTAGACAGATGGGACTGGAGTAATGTGGTCTCCAGTCATATTTCCTAGTAGCTTCACAGTAGTCCCTGCTCTCAGCACACCAAAAAGTGCACCAAGGGAGGAAAACACAGGGGAACAATGACTAGGAGCTGAAAGTTTGAAGTTCTGTTCTGGCATGGCATATTTGCTCTGTGCCTTTAACCAAGTTTCTCTAAGCTTTAGTGTCTTGGCATTGAAAATGGAGAAAATATGTTAGTCCCATGGTGTAAAACCAAAGAGGAAAACTCATTGAGGATCCATCAGCAGAGTTCATTAGATCAGCAGATGGGAGCATTTGTGTGGCATTCATTATTTGCATCACAGACCTCCCATTTTTATCCGATCAGGAGGTTTTCTTGCCAGGGTGTCTTGTTGGAACTGCCACTGGCATCTGGGCACGGGTTGTGGATTTTTCCTGCTCTCCGAACATTGATCAAAGCCTCTGGGAGGAGAAGCCAACAACATACTAAATACAAGTCAGCTCAGCTGTTTTCACATGCAGAGCTTTGCTTAACCTGCAAAAGCTTATTGTCTCCAAGCCAAGTAACTGAAGGAGTCAAGGCCCTGTTTAACCTTTCGGGAAGAGCTGATGCTTTGACATCCACAAAGAGCTGCTTTGTTAGAGGAGCTAAAGGTTCTTTGCAAGATTAGGCTCAGGTATTACAGCCCAGCACATGCTGGCTATAATGAGTAGGTAGATGACTGGGGCTGGGATGTGGGAGTCCTGGGGCTTGACTGACTCCTCTGCCTGAGGGAATCTGAGACTTCACATCTTCTCAAGGACATTGCCCCAGCCACTAGGAATGAAGTAGAATACCCTTGAGGGAGCTGGAGAAAGATGTTGCAAGCAAGCACTCTGTTCCTCATGTTGGATCTTTTGCTTTTTATAAAGTAATGATTAACACACAGGATAAAACCCAGTCTTCTAGTCCTGAACAAGTAATTTCAGGCACTGGTTCCTGTTTCTGTACAGGAAAGACTGAGGGTTACCCACACCAGGGTGCCTTGGTTGTGATGGCAGACCTCTAATTTAAAGTCTTGTGCTGAGATAGCGAATTTGAACCAGGAATATTCTAAACTCTGGGTTAAAAAGATAGTAGTGGTTTTCCTCAGTGTTTGAACCTGGGCTGTCTGGTGAATAGGGTGAAAAATTCAGGGTAGAGCAACTCAAATTTTTCCGGGAAGTGTTCTACCTGAGATCCCAGTCCCCATCTCCCAGTCAGCGTGCCTGTTTAGGCAGTCAGGAGTCAAGGCAATATGAATTTTTCAGTATATCTGAAATTCAGACAGCATTCAATACAGCTGTGGCTTTATATGTCATGTTCCATTCTGTTGCAGAAATGTCTGTAACAAACAAACCTGCAACACCAGTCTTTATTATATAAGCTATACGCATACAGCAGTTATTTTGGCTCCTTTTTTTCCTCTTAGTTATCACTGGTGCTGTTCTCGTGCTTCTGCCTGTGTTGGAACTGAATTTGGACCAACAGATTAAAGAACTGTCATTCCTTATCTAGTAGCAATCGTATTCAGCAATTTTGTGTTAAAGTAGTATAGTTAAGAGGAAAAATTAATTTCACCACCTTTATTTGACATTATTTCCTTTGTCTCCTTTAAGATTTTTACCGTGGCAACTCAAGTCACCCCCTAATTTCCATCGTTCCTCAGCCTGGAAAACAGGTCAATGTTTCTGCTTTCTGAAACAGGCAACACGTGAGGCATTTCTCCAGTGTCATGCCTGGTATTAGCAAGGTACTCCACAAGCTACTTTGGCATCTTCACCTCTATAAATCCATCCAGTCTAATGAGGATCATGGGTTATTTTAGGTGGTGGGCTGTTAGCCACAGTGTTAAAGACCTGTCTTTCACTTACATCCTTGTGTAAGCAATTCCTCATGTTTGCTGTCCATATGGACATTGCAAGAACAGAGGAATCTTGGAAGAGCATTTAATGCACATAAGAAACCTATTTGACTTGCTAAATTCTGCAATAAACACATTTTTTATTTAATTGAAAATGAACAACAGAATCATCCAGGTCCCACATAATGTAATGAATACATTGATTGTAGGTAATTAATAACGCTCCTTTTTATTCCAGAACAAGGCCGGAAAGCCAAGTGCATCATTAGCACCTGCTGAGGGAATAAGCTTCACCTGGGTTGGTATTTATGTGCAAAGAAAGCCAATAATTTTTTGGTGTGTTTGAGCTGTGAAGTGGCACTAATATATATCCTCACACACTTATAAAACACTATTTTGTGTTGCACATGGAGGAGCAATTCTTGCTGTCCAAGCCCTGGCATAAGCCATAGAAATCTACAAAGAGCTGGGCCAGCGCTCTGCAATTACACTTAACTCGTCCCATGCTGATGCCTTGGCAGTGAGCCTGGTGCAGTGTGAGGCACTGTCTCATGACCCTGAACCCAGACTGAGGATACTTACAGGGCTTTGGACCACAGCTGTTTTTCAAGAACAGTCTTTCTTAAATATCAGTTATCAGAAGATAAATTATTTGATGGGCTGAAATGGTTGCAGGATGCTGCTGCATTCCTGCATTTCTTGAGGAAGCTCCCTGCTTCGTTCTGCCTCCTGTTCTGTCATCTGCTGGTGCAATGTTACCAGCATACAGAAAGCTCAGGACACACTGTGATGGACAAGGTAGGTGGTCTCCAAGTCACCTGCACCTGGCTGATATGTTTCCATCAGGTTTTTGAAGCTGGGCATGGAGCTGTTTGCAATTCTTTTGACTGGCTTTAAGTCTGCTTCATATCTGCTCTGTTCTGAAAGGTCTTACGCACTTACAATAAAGTTAAAAAATCCAGATGCTTCTGCCCGGTGAGTAGTTCACAGCCAACCTGTGGAGTGTATTTATGCACTGAGACACAGGACAGAGGTTCTGGTGTCCCATTCTGGGAGTGGAGAGGCAAATGTTGCTTCATGGAGAGTGCCTGTATTTTTTACCACATGGGGAATGTGCACCCAATGGTGTGAAGAGGACAGAGCTAGATACCTGACTTTTTTTGTCCCCGTAAGCAGTTACACAAACCTCCTTAGCAGGGAAAAAAAAAAGACTATATGAAAAAAAAAAAAAGAAATCTCGTATCTCTTGCAAAAAGGTACTGGAATGTGAGGCAAAAGCATAATTTGACTTTTAGGTACTAAGCAAGCCTTTGTGGTTGACCACTACCAATTGATGGTGCACAAAGCCAGGACTTTTGAGGCCGGAAAGCAGTGTGGTGCTGGGAAATCTCTGGCCCGCCAACCACCTACTGTTTGGCCTTGGAGTATTCTTGTCATCTGTCTCTGCATCTCTGCTTCCTTCTTAGAATATGCCTTGTCTGTGTACACTGGGTTCTCTGGGGTAAGGACCAGCCCATAACAGTTATTAATATAGTGCTTGGCATGCTGTAGCATGACTCCACTGAGGTTTCCAGTAGCTACTGAACTGCAAAATAATTAAAAGTGTATGTTGAGGCTTCTTTTATGTAATGCTGTCATCTAGACAGTTGGTGCTTATAGGCTTCTAGACTAAATTTGATTTAGACCTTAAAATTATGTGTCTTGCTCACAGGATTATTTGTTTACTGTGTGCTATACTGTCACAGTTACAACCACTGGAGAACCCCTCTGCATGTGGAAGTGCAGCTGAGCATTTTTCCTGCAGGGCCCAGAGACTCGGACTTGTCCCTGCTTACCCCAAAAGAGCACTCAGCAGAAAATATCCTCGCAAGAATTTTAGAAAGAGGTCTCTGAATTTGCAAACTCACAAAGAGATGCCTTTGCCTCAGAGGCCTGAACAGCCACAAAGCAAAGTGCTTGGCAGATCAGAAAACCCTCCACTAGGCACATGATCCTGGCTCTCTGAGGATCTGAGTCCAAGGGAATATAGGTCTTTCACAGATTGATGTGACATGGAAAAGCTCTCCTGTCACCAGCCAAACCAATGCCTAATGAGAAGCCAAGTCACTGTGGTCACAGTGTTCCTGAGCTTTCTGCCACTGCATAGCCCAGGCTGTACCTGGTTTGCTTTGGCTTCACTCGGAGCAGGAACAGAAGTCACTCATGTCTGGTGTGAAAGGCTGCATGGGAATACACCACATATATTCTAATGTAACACCAAGTCAGGAGCACCCCTAACAGGAGACCCCAGAAATACTGGGCCAGATTATATAAGTTTTGCCAAGGTTTCCCCCTGAGACCACTGACAAGTGCTGGGACACCCTACTAGGAACAGGCTTTTAGTTCTTGTGCCACATTATTCCCAGACCTTTCACCTCTTCAGCAGGTTGCATTCTTTCACATGGTGCTGTTGGCTGTGGAGGCCCTGGTATGACCCAGAAGGGGGAAAGGAGGTCAGCTGTGGCTCCAGGCAGGACTAAACATGTAAAACTATCAGTAAGTTCAACTCTGAACTTCCAAGTTGCCTCTTTGATCCAGGTGGTGTAGCCCTGAAAGGTGTGATCTGCCATATCACATATGCAGGCAAGCAGTGCAAACTGTGGCAATGAGATGATAATCCCCTGAGAAGGAGCACAAATTAGAGAGGAAATGCTCCATTTCAGTAAATGACTTTCAAATAAAACAACCAAGATGGGACAGCTTAAAAAGATTTTTAATTAATCCATTTTACTTCTACTGCTTAGTGCCTTATGATTACTAATCTTTTTGTTGCTTTACATTTCTTTGCCAGCTTGTATTGTAAGCCAGTGGCCTACATCAGGCTTCGGTAACAGCAAGTTCTGTTGAATCAGAAACAGCTTGGAAGCCACCTTAGGTTTTGCAAAACAAAAGTGCAGTAACTTCTGACAAAGGGCTGGTCAGGTACAGTGTTCTTTCTTTCTCTGTACTCCAGTTTTATCTGATGTAGCAAGAGGCAAGCCTCATTTGAGGAGGATAACACTGGAAGAATACTACTACTGAATCCCAGTCCCACACAGCTGTTGGCAGTACATCAGGCACCTGTCAGAAATGCAATGAACTGGAAAGATTTGTGCCTTAGGTTTAGTGTTGGGGTAACAAGCAAGGCACATGACTTTGGGGTTGGAAATGATGCCATGATCACATACCCATCTGGAAACAATGGAGTTCCCTGAGAATGGGTAAATCAATGAAGAACGGGTGGATGGTACTTTCCTAATAAATGATTCCACTGAACTGATCCTGTGTAGCTAATGGGAAGGGCTAATTTGTTCTGCACTTTGCAAGTTCAGGAGAGATCACTTTCCATGCTGTGCTTTTTGACTCCTAGGGCTGCTGTACAGAAGTTGATGTTGCTGTGGCCAAGAGACTGCCTTGGCTCTGAACATTTCACTGAGGTAAACTGCTCACTGATGAGCAAATTTTGGTTGGATTATTTCCTCCTGGAACCAGAAAAGTGTAGCAAATCCAAAAGAGGGGTCAGGCAGGTGTCTAGCTCATGTCCCTTTGCTGCTATAGCCTTGCCACAGCTCTACAAAGGCAGCCTGGTACAAATACCCAGCCCCACAAGGTCATTAGGTGTCAGTACTGCTGGACAGAGATGCAGAAAGCCCCTAGGCTATGCTGGAGGCTTCCAAAGCCAGCCAAAATTAAATGCTGGGCATGGAACTTTCTGAGTTGCTGCCTCTTTCCTGAGGATGGGCACATACCCAAGGTCTGCTGCCTGGGGCTGGGTACTAGCACTTCATCTCCCAGTGTTGCTAGAATAGAGGCCTGCAAAATCTCTTTTAAGTTGATTGGGTTTAGCAGCCTTGTATTTGGATTCTCTGTGCTGGACCTTTATCTTTTCCTTGTTCAAAGGAAGCTGCAAGAACATCTTTTTTCTTTGCTCGCTTTAGCATTGGGACTAAACACTGGATTTCCTACTTACTACAGCCCTTTCCTAGGAAAGAGCCCAGCTGCCTCAGGCTAGTGGAAGCTCCAGCCCCAGCTTTGAATTTCAGGGGTGTGTGAAAGAGACAGAACAAGCATTGTAAAGACTGTAGGCAGATATTCAGTGTATACGGGATTAGCATGAAAAAAACACAAGACATGGATGCAGACAAGACACAGACACATGCATATATGTATATATATGTATATAAATATAGGTGTGTGTATACATAAGCCCATGTGTGGTTCTATGTTCAGTTTCCCCCTGGGTATTCACTAAGCTAAGGGCAGTGTCCCCTGACCTATTAAATCTTCCATCTTTAAGAGACTGCAGTGATGTGGCTGGACTGCTGCTATTATATTGCCCCTTCCTCTTTTACTGGGCTGGCATCTCCTTCTCAGATCTCCCACAGCTGCTTGGGGACTACAGTTTTCAAGAAGCAGAACTAATTCTGCTGCTTTATTCTTTGTTGGAATTATTCTCCAATTTATATACTTCTGTAGCAACATCCGGAAAATAAAACACTTCATATACTATGTAGGTATGTTTAAGTCCAAAGTGAAGGGTTGGCTTTAACTTGCAAAGATCATCTTTGGTCTAGGAGACATGGGTGACAGGACCTTGGCAGTGCCATGGATGCATCTGACCAGCCTGGGTTAATGAGCTCTGCAAGGAGAAATCCCTGGGGTAATCACAGGGAGTCCATAAGGTTGCAACTTGGAATGTTGGATCCATTTATAGGTAACCCTCACAGGTATATAAATCTGTTGCTTTGTCCAAAGCTCATTTTTAGTTCAGTAGCCTCTTATAAAAATGTTACAGTAGACAAAATATTCTGGACAGAAATCTGCTGAGCAGAAGAAATCCTTAGTTGGAAAGTACCCTTTCTTCACTCTCACCCAACCCAAAACACTGGCTAACAAGTTTGAAATTGTATCACTCTTTAATTAAGTCCTGACTGATGTTACCTTTAGAATCATGGGGAGACACAGCTTGATTAAAAGCTTGATCCCTATCCCATAATCCTAACATTTTGCCAGTTTGCTATCAAAGTATGTCCGGAGCAGAGCAAGCATTTGGCAACTTCACAGCCTTCAGTAATTTAAGAAAAACCCTGAATGACTCCCTAGATTATGTTCCTATTTTAACCTATAGGCAGTACCTTCAGTTGCTGAAGAAAGTCTGTTCAGCATTTCCTAGGTTTCACAAGCTTTGAGGAACAGTCACAATGAATTGGTTTTCCCAACGGCAAAGAGCTTGGCAATGTAATAACAGGCTTTGGACAGGAAGACAAAATGTTTCTCCAGGAAGTGACAGTAGGACTCCCTGCAATAAAAAGACCTTACTTATGGCCGTGCATATACAGCTGTAAAGGCACAATCCTGGCAGCATCCCTTCCTTAGGGTGAATTTGTCTGGTGAACACAATTGCAAAATCCTTTGCCATAGTCCATGCTCTTCAACGATAGACTTACGGTTTTGTCCTGAACTGTGTGGAGTTTCTTCAACTTGTTTGCCTGTGTAGTTTCCGAACTCCTTCAGAACCGGTAGAGTGTTTGGGTTAAAAACTGAGCTGTGTTTTTCAGACACTTTCCCAGTACTGCCACAGTGCCAGGTCTGGCCAGAGGGCGGCCCAGCAGCCAGCGAATTACTTGAAGAATTATAATTTTAAAATATTTAAAATAATAATAATTTTTAAACTTGTCTGACAGACAAGTTTTAACGGTATCACATTCAGCAAGAGGGAAACAGACAGGGTAGGTTGTCCATCCTAGCAGGAGCTCACCCATCTGTGGCCAGACATGCTGGGAGCTGGGGAAAACTGGAGACAGAAATCTGTCTGCAGGAGTGGCTTGGCTGTTGTGATGAACATTTTTGTAACATTTCCAGAGATGGATAGCCCCTCCATTTGCTTCAGTGGTTGCTGTTCCTACCCCTTTCTTTCCTTTGGTTTTATTTAAGGAGGTTTAATACTAGTGATGCAGCTATTGTCATTATTTGGTTTTGGTTTAGCCACAGATTACTTACTCTAAACCTTGCTCTTACCGATATAGACCTCTTGATGGGAAAAAATTTGTTTTCCTGAATATCCTACAGTAGTCCAGCTAAAGCTTCAAAAACGATTTGTAATTGCCTGAGGTCAGCTCACTTTTCCAGCAGATGTGAATCCAGGTGTTTCAGAAAAAGCAACTGCTCCAACAGCTTGTCTCTGTAAAAGGATGTGCCCTACTCCCCTGCTACAGGTACAGTATTTGATTCATTCCTACCCACTTCATGTATTTCCCTACTGCTATTTCTCTAGAAGATTTCTAATCTGAGAGCAAAGTCAGCGCACGAGATCTTTCTGCTGTGGCATTTTCTATATGATGACATTTTAAAGGCAATTTCCTGCAATGATGCCACATCCTCTCCTCTTCCTTGCTCTGGTTTTCAGGTTTTTCCCCACATCTCTTGGGAAGGTAAAGTTAAATAACAGTGAGGAGCGTAACTCAGTGATTTTCACCATGTTGAAAAATGTAACTCTTTCATGCTGAAAAAAAAGATGTGAAAAACCCTTTTCAGTGAGATTTCATTGCACTAATTAATAAAAAAAAAGTGCAAAAATATCTATTTCACCTTAGACCTTCATGTGTTTTGTTGCTGTTAGCACTCTGAGTCTGGTGCTGGGAATCACATCCCAGTTGTTTATAAGATATTTAAGGGTACTTAACATGCATTCATTACTAAACCAACATTTCTGCTGTAGTTGCTCTGGTGTTCCCCAGACATCATTATCTGATCTTCTAATTATCACAATTTTATTCCTGTGTGGGTAATTAACAGGATGTATTAGGGTTCTCTGTGTGAAATGCTGTGTTAAGTTTTTAATTCCAGAACTTATTTAAGACCATTTCATCAAGGGCCTGGAGCTATGATCCCAAGTCCCAGTTTCCATGGTGTCTGAGAAAGTGCAGGCATGATCTGTGGGATACTCAGTTGGACACTGGCCAGAGGTCACCATCCAACAGGCATTGATGTTAGTTTAAATTTAGGGTACCTAAATTACTTAAAGGGTACTTAAATTACTGAAGGCTGTGAAGTTGCCAGGGTACCTGGCTTCAAAATCTGTTCGCTGGAGAGTCAGTATGCTTTGGCTAAGGTGGCAAGGCATGGTAACATCTGCTGGGTAATAGTAAATGGCAGAAATTTCTTGTATCAACCCATCATAAATTTATCTACAGAAGCACCAGTCCTAATTTATTCTATATTTTCCTTAACCCAGCTCAGTGCCAGAATCCAGGGAGCCAGAATTAGACCACAGAGAGGGGAGCATGAAGCAAAGGAGGTACCCATACACTGACCAGGCAGAGGGGAAGGAGGACAGCTTGAACAGCAATCTGGGATTTTTTTCAAATTCAGCAGCCCTTTTGGGTGGACTTTTAGGGGTGTAAAGTTACCACATACCTGCACAGCTTTGCACTGTGAGAGAGTATGACTGCAGAAGCAGAAAATGCAGCAGAGACATAACATCAGGGAAGGGGGCAGATGTCTGCAGTGTGAGACAGACTTTAAAGAGGACAGCAGTGAGCTCTGATAGCATCACACCAAAGTGAGGCAAGCACAGGGAGCACCAGGGGAGATGACATTAATGGCAAAAGCTGTAAACCAAAGCAAAAAAACTAAGTACCTGTACAGCCTGTACTCTGCGTGATGTATGATATGGGTTTTAACTGTGATGCTGGGTACAAAGCGCTCCTTGTACAACATTTGTGGGGGACATGAAGAGCAAGGATCTTCACTTTTCATCACTATCGTGTGAAGGTAGAAGGGTTTTTTTGACCTCCTTCATTCACTTGCTGCCACCTTGAAGGAGTAACCAATGTGGGATGCTGAGGGCCTAGGAAATCTGGTTTTCCGTATGGAAAACAGGTCAATTGCAGAGGGAAAGGCAGGCTGGGAAGCACAGCAGTGCTCTGCTGCCTGGCTCCTCTCTGCCTGCAGTTTTGGAGGCTCAACACCCATGAGTCTCTGCTAACTTTCATCACTGACCTGTTTTCCCATCCCTTGCACCTGATTGACTTTACTGGGATTTATTCACCTGAGGATGATGATGACAAAAATAAATAAGTAATCATTCAGGGGAGATAGGATAGTATCTCCTGCAAGAGAATACACATTAAATTGTCAGCCTCATGGGAAAAGCAGGTGAGACCTTTTTGTTCAGACTCTGAAAACCTTTACGTGATCATTCTGTCCCCATTACCTCCATCCTCCACACCACAGACACCATTCCTGTGCCCTTCTTGTAAATCCCTGCATGCATTCACTCCACCTTCATTTATATTAATTCCTATGGGAAAAATTACGTCCTTGCCCATTGCATTACTAACCACAATGTTTTCCAGCACCCTGAGTGGCAAGCAGATCATGACACTAATTTTTCCCCCATGCTTTGGACATGCACTCCCCTCTTTGCCATTTGCAAGCCTTGACTTTGTTGCTGGCCCCAGAGCCACTGCATCCCAACTTCTCCCCTCCAGACCCCACACATCTCCCCTCTGTGTGCCCTGTGTTTTCCACAGCAGGGAGGTGTGATACCCTTTTCCAAACACAGAGCTTCACAGGGCCACAGCAGTGCCTTGCTTGCAGAAAGAAGCAGCCAAACATGACTGCATCAGAGGTCATCCAGAGGAGTATTCCAAGCCTAATTCCCCAACTGCATGGGATGGAAAGTAAGATAAGGAGAGGGAGAACTTGTCTGCCCTACTCACACAGCATGAACTCAACAGGGAGTTGTGGTCCTTCCAGCTCATGTCAGGCTGTGTTGCTCCTCCCCTAAATGCTTCCCCATGTGGAGTCAGTGGTGACATTGGAAAGCAGATGTTTCTCGCCTAAAAAAACAGTAGCTGAATCCTCGATTGTGTTTACATTCCCAGCAGATATGCAGTGTGGAAATATCTTGAAATAGGAAATAGTGTCCGGCTGAACAAGTAAAAGGCATGAGATGAAAAAAAATCACTATCATCATTTCCTGAGAGACTTGCCAAATTCCTCATTTCTGTGCTTGATTTGCACATCCTGCAGATGTGTCTGCTCAAATTTCCCTTCTGGTATTTTCCTCTTACACGGTATGTCAAGCACAGATGCATAGTCACATGAATGAAGAGCTGGTATCATTAATGATAAGTGAAATACCAACTGTCAGGAGGGCAGTGTGAGGAAGGGGATGTGACCCAGTGCACGCACACACCCACAGACCCAAGGTGGATTAGCACTGTCACGTGTTACTTTTCTAGGCAACCACAAATGACTCATTGCTGGGGATTGCAGAGGTTCTGCAGGTGAGAAACACTATCTGCACAGTCCTCAGTGCTGCAATATGTTCCCCGTGGGATGTTAAGAGCCATCTTTATTAATAGAGAGATGTACATTTGTGGCCTGTATTGGAGGCCTTGTTAGATTTGGAGACCATCTGGCAGAAAATTTCCAAGTTGATTTCCAAATCTTGTTTAAATGGAAAACATTTCTTCTTGTCTCTCAGAAGATATCATCTGCACATATAGTCGTGGGTACTGTTGGGAAACATTCCAAAGGAACTGAGGCAGGCTAGGAAAGCAAGGGGTTTGCATAAATACAGACTGATTTTAAGATTATGATTCTGATTATTAATTTTGTCATAACCTAGGCTTAGAAGACCTGGTCTCAAGCCTCTATGACCGAGGTTCTATAAAACACAACTGCTATCTCCCACCAGACCAGTCTCTGACCCCAGACAGATGCTGACTCCCACTTGCTGTCTCCTCTGGTTTATCCACGTTGAGGTCAGAGCAGGGCACAGCTAAGTGGTCACCTGGAGTGATACTTCCAACAGGACCCTGACCTCATTCTAATACAGTCAGAGTCATCTGGTCGAGCAAACAATACCAGTCAACATAGCATAGGACTTCAAGCTAAGGCAACTAAATACCAACTTCTTCTTGCAGCAATTTCCCCCAGTCAGGCAGGGGACACCAGAAGGATCATTGCTCCCAAAACACAGTTTCTGGCTCCCATTTCTTGCAGGGTCTATTCTTTTCTCTTTTTTTCTCTGTGCTGTGTTTTATTTGGAGGGGCTGCAGTACTGTGAGGAGCCGTAGAGGTGAAGGTTGGGTTGGAGTGGGAGCTCAGTGGTTTGCAGGGGACAGCAAGGGTCTGGGTGTAGTGAGCAATTGTGAGGAAAAAGGGGAAACGAAGCCAGTTCTTGATTGGAATGGCACAGTATTAAGTGCACAAGCAGTTGTGGGTTTATCACAAAGGACAGAGCTGCCCACTGCGGTAGATCTGTGTGGGAGCCCTGCAGATCCCCTCAGCAGCAAGTAGGGAGTGCTGGGCAGGCAGTGAAGCACCAATGACTTTCTAACAGACTGCTGATGAGATGGGATCCCCCACATTTCTCTAAAAATGGGTTTGCAGGACCTGTCAAAGACCGGAGATGCAATCTGACAGATCTGCAGTGTGATGTGGTGCACCAAACCTCATCATGCCTGCTACAGCTGGATAAAGGAGAACTCTGTCAAAAGTGGTTGTCATGACAAAGAAATCACCAAAGAACAGGAGAAAGATAGTATCAAGGGAAGGAGATAAATTAGAGAGATGCATTTTGAATGTATAATGGGCTGGAAAAGTCGTCGGAACAGATATTGCCTGAGGGAGCTGGAGCGCAAGTCCAACGCCAGCCACAAATGGAAATGAATTCCCAGGGTAGATCCCGGCTCATCCCCAGGAAGCTCAGCACCTCAGTGCTCTGGGCTGTCGAGAGGCCCAGGCCAGGAGGAACAATAGCAAGAACAGATTAAATGGAGAGATTAAGGTCTTGTCTATACAAGAAAAGTTGTATCAGTTTATTTAGATGGATTTGGAGTGATGTAGTTAAACTGGAGAAAACCCCAAGTTTGGGGCATCTCAGCTCCAGCTGCAGTGCAGCACAGCCTTAGCACCTTTGAAGATCCAGGACCAGATGCCTATCTGAGTGTCTGCTGCTGGAAATGCCTTCCCCTCAGCCAGCAGAGGTGGGGTGAGGACAGATTTGTGGAAGACTGTGAGACACTAAGGGGCTGTGGCTGCAGGTGCTGGGGGCCGGTGCCCCCGGGATGCTCCAGGACACCTCCCTGTCCTCCTATCCAGGCATGAGGACTATGGGGCAGGTGATGAAACTTGGCAAAGATACCTGTGATGGTGCATGAGGAATTTCCATGGTGAGTGCTTTTATGCTGTCTAGTCCAGGTGCTAGAGGAGAATGCCACAGAGCAGTAAGGGATCAGGACTTTGCTGGGATGTGGTCCGAACTGACAATGCCCTGTTCAGTGAAGTTTCTTCACGTTTATGGAGGCTTTGTTTCTCATCCCATGTGCTAATCCACTGAAGGTGATTAGGATTTTATTTCACTTTTGAAGCTGCCTAACTAATGAGTTATCCTCTCAAAGTCTGCCAAAAAGGGCAGTAATTTTCCTTTAAAAATCATGCACCAGCCATTCATCGACAGCAGCTGAGCCCTGATGTGCCATTACAGTTGTGTTTTCTGAATGCAGTGTGAAACTGGCAGTAGAAAAACAGGACAGCACAAGCCACTGAGGCCTCACTGACACCTCTGCATCACTCTGAGAAAACAAATTGCACTTTTTCTTAGCCTGCAGGAAAAAAAAAAAAGAAAAAAAAGGGCGATTTTTGATGGGTTGATCCTGTCCGATGCTGCACATACATTCTCATGCATGGTGCACCTCTACTGACAGAAATATGAAACTAATATTGATGAGAACATTGCTTTCTTGGTAAATCACTGAGCAGCACCCAGCTGTGTGCTGTGACCAGCACCCTCCAGTTGCATGCGCATACAGAGCTTGCATAACTCCACAGTGAAAGCAAATGCTATTATTAGTTTGTAAAGCAAGTTTTGTTGAATTTGGCAGACAATGTGCATGTGTAAATTCCCCCAAATTAATTAAAACGTTTAGAGAGATGGTGGAGATAGCAGCACTGCTCATCTAATAGATAATTTTAACAGGTTCACAAATGCTTTTATGTGATTAATTAATGCTTGGCTACCTCAGGTGAAATGATCTGGGCCTGCATGTTTCCTTAAATCAGAGCAAAGGTAGAGGGGCAAATTCATGCTCTGTTTAAGCACCTTTTCATCAAATTTGGTCTGAAGCCCACTGTGGGCTTTGATTTATCTCTGGAAGACAAAAGTGATCTGAACTGACTGCATGAGCAGAAGATAGAAAATGCATGAAATAATAAATAATGCCATGGTGTTTGCCAGCACTGAGTGCCAGAATTTTCTTCTTGCCTGGTTTAGCTCTTCTTTTGTAGGTGCAGAGTGAAACCAGGCTCTGGGCCAGCCAGCTGGTCTGGTGCCAACCCTGTCACTGGTATGATGGCACTGTGGTGGCACTGTGGCGGCACTGTGAGACTCAAGCTGCTTAGCATTGGTCACTTCCTGCAAGAGAAAACATGGGATGTTTTGGTACATGAGCCACCACCATCTGTTTGGTGAATGAGCCACCCAAAATTTAATGGGATATTTCAAAAGTGCTCCTGCCAAACAAGGACAGCTAAAAACATCTGGACTCAGCTCTCCATCTGTTTTGTGCATGGGGACACAGGCACATGCAAAGTGTGAAACACAGCAAGGAGACAAAGACCTCCTAGAAAAGAAAACCCATAGCTTAACCTCAAGATTTTCTGAAATTACTATATAATTCCAGTGTGCCTGAGAACATGGCTGAGGAAAATAACCTTTTTTTCATCAGATCCCATATACGTTGAGAATGCTAACTGTTGATCACTGTTCCATATCAGTATATACTCACTCGCATTTTGTTAATGCTCACCGTGGTGTGTTGCCTCTCCTCTGATAGGTAGAAAGTTGAATTTTAGTCCTTTACTGCATTATCAGAATAATTCTTTAATAAATGGCTGTTTGTTTCCCTGGGCAAAACCGGGCAGAATTAATGACCACAGTATAAAACAACCAATCTGACCACAGATGAAGATAAGTGGAGAACCTTCCACTCATTTTCCTCTGCAAGGAGGGCATATCTGATCTGAGTCATCAAGAGAATCAACCTGGAGACCTACCATCCCATTTTCCTCTCTTTGCTTTTCAGAACAGCATTACACTTTAAAAATCTTACCTATATAAAGCACATTCATATAAGGTGTGCTCCTTTCAGGGAGGTACTCAGCTGACTCAGACTCACCTCTGTCCCTTCATGGAGACCAGCTGGGCACAGCTCAGGAACAGATCCAGCTTACTATCTAGTGTTTTCCAATTCAGTTAGTCTCCGGGTATAGCACAGTCTATTTCAGTCCTCTGATGCTGAGGCTGCTTCTCACTTGTTCATCTTCTGACCTTATGAGATGTGCAGTCCAGGTTGCATGTGGTCTAGCTTTAATATATACATATAAATAAATATATATACCTCTTTCTGCCCCCTTGATGCCAGGGACATGATGTAGCCTCATGGCCAGGATCTTCTTCTCTCTGTGCAAGAAAAGAGCTCATACTCAAGCAGCCTGGTGATACTGGAAGCCAGGCACAGTTCTAGGCATAGAGATATTTCCCAAAAGTGGATAAAGCAAGTTAAGATGTGCTCTGGACTGATTTTAATGCTCTTGTTGTGGGTAGGCTTCCCTTGAGCACACCTGCCAAATCAGATCAATTAAAAGCTTTGGACTACTAGTGACTAAACCTGTCTCACATTTTTTGCATCTCTGTCCATATCAAGACCTCTTTGAAAATCGTCTTAGTAGCGTCAAAGTTACCAGGCACATGCTTAATGAATGATCTCCAAGAATAAGTGCTGCTGCAGAGCATCTTTAGGTGGTCTGCATTTTATTTTGAGTAGCTTATTACAAAAGTTAGCAGGACCACTGCTGGGAGGCTGATGGCACTTTCCCTGGGTCAAAGTAGCTGGAACACATCTCATTTTCATCCAGGTAGCCACCTAGGGATATCTTGTCCAACTCTGGTATTGAGTGGATGCTAAATGAGAAAGCCAGCAGTGTTGCTTCCTGTATCACATTTGGTATTTTCCATGACTGATGTCTATCAGATGAGCTCCCACCCTGGAAAAATGGCTTGTGAACTAGATATCCTGCACAGCTGTATGTGAGAGTACTTCCTATTTATTGTTTAAAGAAAATCTCTGGAGTAAATTGTGGAAGAAAAACATGGGTATTAATGTGGATTAGGTTACTCCCTTGTAAAACACATAACGCTTCAAAGAGTGCGAAGCAAAATGCTCACATTCTTCCTTTGTTTTTGCTTTGCTTCCTTTGACCAAATCCTTTTCTAGGATTACTTAAATCCTCCGAAGATTTTATCTCTGCTTGCACTGGTACAGTTTTGAAGTAGCTTCACTGACTCCAGCAAGGCTGTTCCTGATCTACGGTTGTGCAAAAGAGAGCAGTAAAGTACCCATTCTCAGTAACCTCATTTGAACATTGCTGTAAGACCTTGCAGATCTGAATCAGGGCCTTGTAATGGTCAACACTGTTCCCTCTGTTCCCTTCTCTGATGGAAAGAGCATCCTGGCCAAATGGGAGGTATGATGTAAATCACATTTACAACTCCAGTTACTCCATGGATTTCTTGCCTGTCTCTTACCATTCTTTGTTTTGCCTCTTTCTTGATTTTCTTCCTGTTCTTTTCCATTTTTTAATTCTCTCTGTATTTATTTATACAGATTAGTATATTTGTACATTCATAAGTATATGATGTACAGATATAGGTACACTTTTTCTGGCCTGTCATGTCTTATGAGTTTATCTCATTCTAACCACATACGTAAGCACATATTTGAATATATGATCATATAAACATATAAAGAAATAAATACTTTCCTGATATCATTCTTGCAATGGGAACTGTGTTTCTGAAGTGTTCTGGCCTTTCTTGACTTGCATATTAAAGCTTTAGTCAAGAAAGAAGCAAACACCGTCTTGTGAATAAACTGAATCCAGCCTTTTATTTGTCTGAATATTCTTCTCTGTGTCCATCTGTGCTCACTATAAAGAGGTGTCATCAACAGGCACAAACTTTGTTGCTGACCTTCTCCTCTGTGGGGTCTAGCAGACCATTCAGCAGGGTTTGATTTCCTTCCCAAGGAGAATGGATCTCTATAGCAGAGCTGAGAAGTTCAGCATGATGGAGCAATTTGAAGGAACATAGGTCTGACTATCAGGCTCAGCAATAATATATAGTCATAATGACCCTCCTACAGTTACAGTGTAAGATTATCGATCTTTGGTGGTTGGGAATCACTTGCACCATAGTTATGGTTTATATGGTAATGGCCAGGCCTGCTGTGGCTGCTACTCAAACCCCACAAGTTTGGCTGCATGGGGAAGGATGCAAATTACATCATCTTTTTATGGATGGACATTAGCATTAAGGGCACTTAAAAAAAATGTATTCTTCAGCCATGGTTTTGATCTTGAAGTTTGACAGTGGAAAAGTCACCCTCAGAACAGCCCATCCTTCCTGAACAGGTTAAGAGGAGAGTCTGTGCTACTTCTGGATTCTCTTCTCAGTGGCATCAATTGAATTGGACCCAAATTTGTGGTAGTCTGCAATTCATGGAGGAAGGAGATCTTTAGATTTCTTTTTCTAAAGAAATCTATGGGTCTGTCATTCAGATCGCAAAACCATCTGTGGGAAAGGGCAAATCTGTACAAAAGGCTATTTTAACCTTATGCAGAAAACTAAGGCAGTCCTAAACATGGGGAGGCAGCCATTTCACTCTCTTCACTGAAATCCTTCCAGAAGAGAGAGACACTGTGCCCGTGTCCTGGAGGAAGACCTTACTTTTGTTCTTTCTTGTTGTGTTTCTTCATATAAACATATCAAAGACTGAAAGTATTTGGCTGTTCTTCCTGTCTGGAAACATAAGGGGAGTCATGATGATTAGGTAAGTTAGCTGTGGGGTGATGCATCTCACTACCTTAACCACCTGGAAATTAGGTGTCTTGGCTCCATTAATTCTTCTGGCTCTATGAGCCAAGGAGGAAAAAACTGCACCTTTGCTGAGCAGTTCAGCAATTGCCTTAAGCACCTGTCTTAGGACAGGATGACTTACCCTCCGGAGGTGTTTGCCTCTCTGCCTTACCTAGAGAGGGAACATATACAACCAGTCCAGACTGAATGTATGATTTTTAGAAGGGTTACCTGTCCCTGTATGTCTAATTTCCTAGTCTGTGCTCCCACAGTCCTGTTGCTGTGAATGTGCTGCTTCACAGCCGAATTCAGCTGCCACTGTCATCATCTGTGCCCAGCAGACTGCTGAAATGAAATGTCCCATCTAACAAGGACACACTTCGCAGGCAGATTTTCCATACCTCTTATTTTGCACAGACTAGTATGTCTCTCTCAGTTTTTAGCATAAGTACTTTATGTGAGGACTCTAAAAACATGTCAAACAAGGGTAAGGATTCACTCTGAGTTGTGTCCTAGCAGCTCTGTGTCAAAACATCCCCATATGTAGTTTCATCAGCTGTTTCAAGGCTGCTGGTTTATATCTAACATTGTTATTCTTTGGGACAAAAACACAGTGGCGCCTCCTGGACAATATTTTTATTAATTAAAAACAGAACTCCTTCTTTCCTTCCCTAAAAAACAGCTCCAGTAGAAGTTTCTTTAAAAAGTAGATAATTTGCTGTCTACTTCTGGTTAATGCTTGATTTACATTGTTGTTACCGGGCCTTGTAAAAAGGGCTGCTCCTATCACAACATTTCTAGATACAAAAGCAGTCAAAACCAGCTGTTTGAAAGTCCTCTGCTCTGTAACCCAATATTATTTAGCTACGGCTTTGATCTTGTGCCTGGAAAAAAATCTTCTCCTCGAAACAGTGAAAGTGTTCACGATTCTAATAATGCATCAAAGCTGATACAGTATGTAGTTCAGCCTATCTCCAGTGTTAGTTGACTTCATGAACCCAAATAAATATTTTTCCCCCTTCTTTCAACTTTAATTTTGTGTTTTCTTTGCAGTGTTTCTGGGGAGTAGAGTGTTGCTGATGCTTGGGGAAGTGGGAGTGTGAGAGTGCTGGGTAACTCCAGGCACAGTGCAGCCAGATGCTTCCTCCCACAGGACTGCCAATGCCCTGAGCACCTCAAGACATCTCGTGAGCACAGACTGCTGCTCCTGCCAAATTGCATGATGGTTTTGGGGATGGAGGCAAATATCCATTGAGTATTTACTTGATGCTATCAAACTCATTTGCTTCCTAACCAAACTCAGAGTCCCTAGAGGTGAAATTCAGTGCATCAATCCACTGCTCCATCTTTCGAAAGGAACATCATTAACATGCCTTACACATGAACAAATGTGGCTTTGTTCCATGTTACTTCATTAATGCATTATTTAGGGTGATAGATTTGAAAGCCAGAAGGCACTTTCATGATGACCTAGTCTGATCTCATGAGTACCACGAACTAGTAATCTAGGCAGTAACCTGTGGTTGATCTCTATCATGTATTTTAGAAAAATAGCCAGTTTCCCATGGCAGTTTGGACTGATCTCCCTAGATGTGCTGATTTCCAGCGAGTGGTTCGCCAAAGGGAGAGCAGAAAACACAATAGCAAAGCTGATGTTTGCTGTGCAAATCTGGAAGATGAGTTTCACCCTAGGAAGCCAGACAAGCCCAAATACAAAGATGGAAACTGCACCATTCTGTAGATCTGAATTTAGATCTAACTTTTGGCTGAGGGTCTATTTCCCCTCTTAAATTGAAGGGGAAAGCAGTCTACTCAAGGAAAATCATTCACTAGTTGAATACCATGGGTGAATTCTGAAAAAATACAGCATTTTGGACTCCTGTGGAGAGAAGGATTTGTTATTCAGGAGGAAAATAAATATCCTGAGAAATGTCTGTAATTTTATGTTTTCCTTTTCAATTGAGAAATCTGTTTTTGGGTTTGAGTGTACAGTCAAAAAAGACTGAACTATGGAAATGCATTTGTTTCTGTGAGCTGAAGTCCATGAACCTGTCTATGCTTTCTTTGCTAGCTTGCTTTGTGAGCTGCTGGAAGTACAGGAATTTTTTTAAGAAGACTGGAGAAGACTGAAGGAGCCAATGTCCATCCCTGGAAACATCTTCCAGCAGCTGGCTGCTCCTGTAAGGCTCTGCTCTCCCCACAGGATAAAACAGAAGATCTGATGTCCTTTCTGGCATGTCACCCTTGGAATGGGACAGAGGAGCACACCATCCACCAGGTCTCAGTCCTGACTTTGCAAGCCTGCCTGGAGGAAGAAAGAGATTATCTGCAACACAAGTGGGTTTTGTCAAGTTAAATGGCTGGGTTTGGGACTGAGTAGAAGCACCCCATGAAGGGATACTCTGTTTAATCTGTATTTGAGAGCAATGCCATTATCATATAATTCAGCAAAATTCCAGGTAAGCTGTTGCTGAAGTGCTGTGAAAAAGTAAGTGCTGGAACAAAAGGCAGGGGCAGTCGGGGGAGGCTGTGGTGAAGTTCTGGGAGGATTATTGATTTATTGAATGGAGGTCAAAACTACTCAGCAAAAAGGCAGGAAATCTTAGCACAAATAGGCTTAATGTGGAAACAAGGCACTGTGACATTAAGCAGGAAAAAACAGTGAACATGAGTGTAAATGATGCATTTAGAGAAGCTAAATAAGGAAGGTCAAGGCTTTCCATGACACACATCAATTGGTACACTGCAGCAATAAGCAAATACCTCTTAACAGATGTGACTGGCGCTGTTGGCCCTTGCATGATGGAGGAGAGGAAAAATGTAGTGACACATGATGAATTAGCTCAAGTGCCAAAGGAGTCTGGAGTTCCTGGGCTAAATCTGCTCAAAAAAAACAATATCTTTGGGCAAGGTCTGACTTCTACCCCTGGATCTGGCTGGCAAGACCATACCACAGCCTCCCTGCTAAGTTCTCTTAGCTTCCAAACCACAGTGGCCACATCCTAACTACCTGTGAGGAATGATCTCTCCCCCATGCAACCTCCCATCTTGTGCCTAAGAAACTCTTGGGCAAGCAGTGGCTGGCCTCCGTCAAAATCCTGCCAGGGATCATGTTAATGATTCTGACCAGTTATTAGTGTGGGCATAAGGCACAAAGAAATCCAGTATAAGCCCTCTGCCTGCAGTATGCTCATTTGAGATGTCAACAAAGTTGCTTCCCTTCTGTGGAATTCATGGTGTTTTCTGATTTCTGACAGTGTCACCTGGAAACCAGGATGAATCTATGCATCCACTCAAAATCCAGCCAGGAGAACACCAGTATGTTCCCTCAGTGCTTCAAAATGGCAGAAGTTTCAAGTGCCAAAATCCTCTCGCATAGTGTCCTCTCTGCCACTTGGTGACTCTCAGTTTTCCAAGCTGTGACTTTCCCAAAGTGAAGGTGTGGGACAAGACGGCTCAAGAGGGTGGTGTGGAGGGGCAGCACCATCAGGCTGGGGTTATGCTGGAGCAAACAAACTGTTACAGTGTTTTGGCATGTGGCTCCTCACTTACATCTTCCTTGTTCTCCAAAACAGAGACAGGCTGTGTTAAAACCTCTGTGGCTGCTCCCCACAGCAGTTCTTGAGACAGGAGCTCAAGGCTCCTGCTGTATCCCTGCAGTGTTTAGACTTCTGCTCCACCCTACCCTGCCTCCCTCTCAGCTGTCTGGTTATGAGTGCAGCTTTCCTGGCCACAGACCTGTCCATGTATATGCAATCATTCACTGTTTGTGTGTGTTCATGAAAAGGCAACACAGAAACCAGCACTGGCACATGCGGCTCATGCTGGCTTTGAAGAAAAGTTCTCTGCATTTGTTTGCTTGTGTTTTTCATTATGCAGCCAAAGTTGTGCTGGCAAGGCTGAGATGAGTATGGAACAGTTTGCCTGAAGATCCTTGGTGCAAGACATGAAGGAGCAAAGCTCTAGAGAAAAATGCCTTTGCAGTGCTTTTTACAGGAGTTAGTAAAGTATTTGTTAAAATGCTGCATTTTTGGTCACAAAGTGACTCATAGGAGTGAGTGTAAGAACTACCTTTGGCCATCAAAGCTGAGAGCTGCCTAATCACAAGTAAATGCTCAGGTGAAGAGTTTACATGAACATATACATGGAACATCTCATTTCAAGCACCCAGTGCTTTCCAGATCTCACTCTTATGGAGCTTGAGGCAATTGACCCATTGGGATGGGTGTATCTGTCCCCATGAACTTGTCTCTCAGTCACCTAGGAACTGCAAACTTTAAAACCCGGCATTGAACCCCTCTCTGGGATCTACAGAAGCATGTAGTAATGAATTTCACAACGCAATTAGTCAATGGCTAATAACATGGTTTTGTTTGGTCCAGACCTGTTGCACAGTGATTTCTCCAGCTGGCCCTTAGTTCTCACCTCATGATAATACTTGATCAATATTTTCTCTTACTCCATCTCCTTCACAGGATCATCCTTTTAGAAATTTCACTCAGTTTTCCAGTACTATTTACCCTTTAATCATGACAAAGCTGTTCCATACTTGTGTTCATGCTTGTTATCTTCCTGGAAAAGTTTAATGGACCTGCACAATCTCTTCACCACTAGTGACAATAATTGTATGCATATCACACACCACGGTCATATTTCAGAGAGTCATTATTCTAAGTTATGTTTTCTCCATGGTAAAGAAAAGCCTCTTGCTACTTGCACATACCTAGAGCTGATGTTCCTATGTGTGCCACTTTCTTTAAGTTGACACTGAATTTTTCTGACCAGCCTATTGTTCAGCCTCTTGACACTGCAGAGTTCTTTGGTTTTTTATCAGGAGCTTTAGGTTGACTGGCCTGAGTTTTTCTCTCTGAAAGTGTTATCACTGCACTGTCCAAAATACAGCATTCAAATTATCATGTGTTTGATGATTTTTCATAAATCTCAGCCCATTGCCAGAGGAGAAGCTGCCTGGGACCTCTTAGTGTTGGTCCAGGGCCTGGTCAGGTGGGAGCACCAGGTCCCTGGTTGTGGTGGGAACCTGTTCACCAGCCAGAGATGCTGCAGCATCCCCAGAGAAGCTGTTCTTATTGGTGCCAGTCCAGACAGAATGAGTTCCACATGGTGGAGGTGCTCCTCCCCGTGAAGCTGTTTGGAGAATGAGGTGAGGCACCCCTGCATTTGTGGTTCTGAGCATCAGCCTCTGGTCTTCCCACAGGAGCCACACACCTGACATGGCTGTGCAGCAGGACACAGACCAAGCCAGTGACATGCTTCTCATGAGTGAGGACACAAAGGATAAAGGTGCCATGGCTATGCTCTGCCAATGAGTGAAATATGAGTCTGGGTAAGCAGGGGATGGGCCAGGAGTCAAGTATGGGATTATCCCTTAGCGTGAGGAGGGTGACCATTCTGTTTGCTCCTCTAGGTCTGGGTAGTTGTCCATAGCTGAGCCTAGGCATAATTTGAAAGGGTTTTTTTGGTATGTTCCTGTGTGGATAGCAGTGCTGGAAAAGTATAGAAAAGACCACAGGGCTGATCAAAGGTAAGGAATGGCTCCTGTGCAGGGGGTGGAATAGACCGGGAAGAGACATGGCTGGAGGGGGATGAGATACAAATCCACAAAGTCATGACTGCTAGGAAGAAAGCACCTAGGGGATCACTGTATCTTCCAGTAACAGAATCAGGGGATGCCAAATGAAACTCCCAGATGGCAAGGTCAGTGCAAAGGAAAGGAGGCAGTTGTGCTCCCAGGGAGGAGGTGAGGGTGTGGAACCCAGTGCTGCCAGAGGTGGTAGGTGCTCAATGTTTACACAAGCTCAAATTCATGGAAGAATGATCCATTGATAGTTATTAAATATGAAACCACAACCTCTGCTCCAGGATATCCATGAAGGATGGAAGAACATCCTGGAGCAGCAGTTTTATATACCTGTCCTTTTATACTCTTCCCTGGCACCTCTTTTTTTCCAGGAAGTGAAAAGATCCTGAGATAGATTGATCCTTGATCTGGCACACATGGGCATCCTTAGGAATGCAGGTGTGTTCTTCACATAAAGACAAAAGAGGGTTGGTCCAGCATTTGGACAATTTTGGTTCTGCTAATGGTACAAACTCAATGAAAAAAGGTTATGGTTAAGACAACTCCATAGGACATCAATGCCCAAATCCTTTGGCTATTCTTGGCCCAAAATGGCTTCTGACTTGCCCATGTATAAGTCAGATCCAGAAAAGAGGAGAAACATTTCTGTGAAGGAAAGAGTGCAGGCAGAAAAGCTAGTTGAGTTTGCCAGATGTGTTGGGTGGCCTGGGTGTTAGTGTCCCCTGTTCAATGTTCAGCCTGATCCAGCTGCATTAAGTCATTCAACTTGGCAAATCATGGAGTGTTGAGCTGTGTCTGTAGTCAGATCATAGCCTCGTACTCCAAAAATGTGTGTATGAGAGGTACGGCAACAGAGCTGGGTGCTCAGTGATATCAGGTGGAGAAGCACTTTTTTCATAATGAAGTCTTGTTTGGAAAGAAATGCTGGATGAGGTGACATAGTTTTTGGGACTGCTGAGGTACCTCATGGGTTTGAAACCAAGTGGATGCAGTATATGAAAGAATCAAGGTCACCCTTGAGATGTGGGCCACCCAGCCTGAGAGCTTGGCTCAGCCACACAGGAATCATTTCCTCAGCCTGCCAAAGCATGAACCAGGGGTTAGCCTATGCTCGTGTATGTCATTGTGTTCATCTGATAACACTGCTTGATGATTAATCTCTACAATTAATTGCACATTAATATAGTTCACTGCTGCATATTGAAATGGCAATGGAGACTCTCTCCGCAGCAAAACAAAGGAGTTTTATGGCTTGTAATAAAACACAATGAAGAAAGAGCCTTATTTTAAACTTGTGTGATGCAACATGTTGAATCCATGTGTCACTTGTGTTGTGATGCCCAGCCATCTCTCCCTCCCTTTTGATACCCCACGTGCAGCATTGGTTGTCACTACTCTGGCAACCATGAACATGGAGAGATTGTGGTTATCTTGGGTGATCTTCTGCTGAAAGAAGGAGACTGAATATCTGCACCAAGCCTCCTCTAAAGCCCTGGGCTCTATTTCTGTTGGAAGAGCAGTTATCTTGGAGCTGCTGTTGGATGGGATGCTGTCTTGGTTGTAGGCAGATAAGGGAGCGTGCTGAGCTCTCCAAAGAGCTGTGGGGCTGCTCTGAGGGTGTGTGTCTCACCCCTCCCATGGCTGTCTAGGAGCTTCTCCAGGAGCCTAAAGCCAGGATTCAGTAATTTCTTCCTCTTGAGCTCTCACAGTGGCAGGCAGTTCTTCACTTTGGGTGTGAAGAACTGGTCCAGGGGAAGGAAAAATCTTCCTAGGTTGCACCTATTTCACCTACAAATTGCACAGTAAAACCATGAATGGGAGAAAGTGCAGTTCCTTCCTACAGGTGACCAACCTGTGCCATGGGTCCATCCTGACAACACTCTTGGACCAATATACCATTCATAAAAAGCGATGGACTCAGAATGGACTAGGTCTGTGAAGAAACCAGCCATGGCACTGTGGTCCTCAAAGTGAAGAATCACAGCAAGGTAACACAAGAATAAGAGCATGTGAATGTCAACAAAAAGGGATCACCTCAGAGCATGTGCAGAAATGCATAGGTTAAACTGACCAATGAACAAATCTTGTGCAACTTCTTTCTTGTAAGTTCTGTAAAAGGTAAAAGCCCATAAATTGTCAAAAAAAAGCAGCTTTGCAAACTGTCATCTAGCACCCTTTTCTGCTTAGTATGGCATTAAAGGCTAGAAGACAGATCTCGGCTCTATGTGCTCATTGGGTCTGGTTCTCTGGGCAAGGACCTAAACCTCAACTGAGGGATAACGGTACAGTGGCTGGATGACAATCATTCCAGCTGGTGGAAAAACATACAAGGCAAAGTTAAAATTTGTAGGGACAGCTCAGTGGAACTAAGCAGATTCTGCACTGCTTCTTAGCCTTCTTAAACCATTTGGCCCCAAACATTATAAATTCTGCACACGCCTTGGCTCTGAGCTATTTGTTGAAGGAAGAAAATAAACCAGATGGAAAAATAGGAAATCTAAAGTGCACATCTAGAAGCAGAGAGAAGTTAATCCATGCTTGTTTGCATATGGTCAATGCTTCCCAGGAGGGAAGCAGGCAAACCCACTCACTTTTCTGGCAGTAACTATGTCTGCAGCCCTGCATTGTGATTTTCATTCTATCAGGTGGGGGATGCTCTCAGGGGTTCTCATCTGATAGAGACGAGAGATGAGCATCTCATCTGAGAGATGCTGAGTGCCACATGAAAATAGAGCTCATGAGCAATAGGGTGCTAAACAGAGCAAGAAGAGGAGACCTGGGAATTTGCAGTTGACCAGAGGCCATGGCTTCTAATCTGGCTGGCCACCACCACACTGTCCTTGTCCCCATGGAGTCGCCCAGTGTGTGGGGCTCAGGCTGACCCAGTTACTTGCTTCCAGCTGGGGGTGAGATGGGTCCTAGCTACCAAGTCCTGCCCTGACAGACCTCCATGGGGAGTCCCCACAGACCCAGGACTCACTAGCCTCCAGCCCACATGCTGCTCTGACACTGGAATGGGGCAGAGGAACTGAATCTTCCCAAAACTAGTGTGACAGGAGTGAGATGTACAGTGTCTCCTTCTGGGACTCTCCACATTATCCTCTAAAGAAATAACTGAATTTTACTGCGCAGAACATCCAGATGAGAATGTGGACTCTCTTCCTAAAGGTGGGACCCCAAATGCTGCAAGGCAATGCAATTCATGCTGGTAACTCAGCAGATCCACTATGAATTTAAGGAGAGGTTCTCAAGGCTAGGTGACATTTTACTGAGATGGACATTTCTTAAGTTGTTTTGAAAGACTTATAAAAAACATGTGTTAAAGTCATGTGAGAAGAAGAAGGGCCTCAGTTGGATTATCCTAACCCCAAAAGAAGAGCAAATTGAAGTGTTGACAGAAGTTCCTGTTGTCAAAAGCATAGATCTGTTGAATGATGGGGCTCATGTTAGAAGATGGAGTCTCTGTAAGAAGGTGTTATCAGAAACTTTTGTCCTTCAATTAAAGAAGTCATACACTCAGCCAAGGGATCCTGCATATCAAATTTATTTTTGCTGTGGTATCTGCTGTTTAAGCACATTGCTGTCAAATACAGGCTTTGGCATGAAACCATCCAGTACAACTATCTCAGTCCAACAAACTGGTGGAAGACCTATCAAGCTCAAATGAAACAGGTGTGGCAAGACAAAGAGAAGTGATCAGAAGGCATATAAATGGAGAATAAACATGGGAATGTTCAAGAGTTAAGAAATGGAACTTGTCATTTTGGAAGGAAACACAAGTATGTCACATATTAGCTAAATTGACTGTAATAGCCTTAATCATATGGTGAAAGAGCTGAAGAACTGATGGGAATATAGAAATTTGGTTGTGCAGAAATAGGGGATACTTTTTAGAGAGCTGTATATTGAGGAGTCCTATGTAGGTCTGGGAATTCAAGTCAGAGATAGCTTCATCTCAGAGGGACAAGTGCAGGAAGCTGCTCTCTGAACACTTCTCTCTCATTTGTGAGCACTTGCTATGAGTAGTAATGAGTGGTTTACCTTCATGGTAAAAAACCCGAACTGTTTCTCCCACTGAAGGACCTTCCAGTTCTCATCTACTGATGCTTTGCACAACTAAAGCGGGGAGCAGCGGTGTGTGATCTGCCAGAAACGGAGAATAAGATCACTGTGGAGGGAGCCAAGACAAAAGATGCTCCAGGAGAGCTGGGATCCATGAGGTTCCACTTCTGTGTGGGGAGGAAGCTGCCTTTTTGGGTGGTACCAAACAATTGCCACAAGCAGTGTGAGGAGCTTTGGCTGGGTGAGATTATCCCAGAGGACACATAGGAAATAGGCAGCATCTCCCCCAAAGCCAGAACAGAGAGCCCTGAGCTAGCTGCTCTGCCCAAAAGAGCCTCAGATGAGCCCCAGCCACAGTGGACTGAGACAGCTGAGTCCCAGGGCACGGCACAGGCAGAGTGAGGGTTCTTCTGGTGCTTTGTAACACTGTGCTGATGTCTGGCTGGAGACACCCTCCATTAGAACTAGGCATGTGCAAAAACTACACATGCACACAACTCTCTGGTCTCTCCTGTCTGGAGGAGATGTGTGTGGTACATCAACCTCTAACAGAGGTCACCCCTTATATAAATTGCTGGGAAATAAACTCAAGAAAAATTGCTTCAAAAGATCATATTTTTCATAGAAGAGGCTGGAGTAGGTGGGGATTCCTTTCAGAATTCTGCCGCCAAAAGAAAGGAAGAGGTGCTCAGCTCTTCTGGTTTAGATGCTGAGTCTCTCTAGAGTATAGCATAATTAATTTAACTGTTCTGCCCCTTCTTTCCTGCTGTGAAAAACAGACAATGAATTCTCAATGCCATATGACTTTATATTTAAAATGTAGATTATTTATACAGATCATAAATGCAATGTCAGGACTAATGACTGTGAAATGGCCTTTCTCCCAGTGTGAACACCAGCTCTAAATAATTAATGCTTCTGAGACTTCTTTAAGCCCCCATATTCACATGGGACCAGGGAAATAGGAATGTTAATTGTAGAATCATCAGCAGCTTTGTTGGACAAAGCACTGAACTCCTCTTTTTCAGCTCCTGCATCTCTAAAACTGGGATGTCTGTTGGTTTCACAGTCACATAGCGAAGACTGATTTATTGTTTAATTTGTGTAAAGAATTAAATAAGTGCTAAGTATTACTATTATCAAGCCAGAAGGGTGAGTCAATGACCCATTTCCTATCTGAGCTTGCCTTCAAGGTTTGATGTTTCTGGCAGATTACAGGAATTGAATATCTGCCATAGGTTGTATCCATATAGGGATGCAAATAAAACACCTTTTTCGGGCATTGTGTTGCTTCATGCCTTGTGATTACAGAATAAAGGTGCATAGATTAAAACTACTTTGAGATGTACAGCATCTCCACAGGCTTTGCCATTCTGGGAATCACAGCAGTAGGTTCCTACAGGCACATGAAGAGGTGGGTGCATGGGGCAGACGTATAGAGGGGAGAGGATGTTTGGTTCTGCTCTACTGCAGATTTCCTGTATGTCTTTTGCAGGTCAGCTGGGAAAATCCTCACAGATCACTTTGGAAAAGCTCAAATGTCACCCACCTGCTATGGCTGCTCAGGTAAAGCCATGTATCCTTTGGTCTGTGCAGAAACGGTGACATCCCTTGACCATGACATCAAACAGGGAGCTCACTTATCTTTGCCATGTAGTTACCAAGTACAGTGGTAGTGTCAAGACCATTTCTACTAATTATGCACTGAGAAGCATCATTGTCCTAATATCTATCATTAATTTTTCTGATACTTCAGGAATGTATGCCAACCCCCATTCTCTCCTGAATTGATCCCAGAGAGCAAAGTCAAAGTTTGTATTAATTACTCAACAGTTCCCTGGCCTTTTTCTGTTTTCCCTTGTCCCCTGCAGCCATGTTCTTTCCAGGGGAAGTGCTTACAATGGCCCAATCTTGTCCCTATTAAAAACAATGGGATCTCTGCCACTGCCTTAGAAATTAATATCCAAAAAATCATACTGAAGAGGGTGTTTATCTGGATTAAGGTAGACTGTGACATTCAAAGCAAAATAGCATCTTTCCAGAAGGAAAATTCCCTGTCTGTGCCCTTTTATGCAGAGGCAACTGGGAAAGAATATTTAATTTAGTTTTACTGTTTGGGAGGATGAACTCACAGGTGGTTCTTCTCAGATACTGTTGGGATATTATTTCACAGCCCAAAAAAACTCTTCATTTGTGAGTGAAATAAATCTTAAGAAATTTTGTCAGTATTTCTTTTTTCAGCTGTGAGTGTCTAAAATGAAGTCCTGAAGCCATTTCCTAGTTATTTAGGTAGCTCAAAAAATAGATTGATGTATACTGACCTTTTGTGACATTCTACTTAGGTTGAGCTGCTGGTTTTGAAGCTATGATTAATTATCCATGGTACCTTTTGGCTCTAAAGTACCCGTACAAATCTGGTCCAAATTCCCAAGGACAAGAGGTAAGTGGAAATGGAAAGACCACCTGCAGCTTCTGTAAGAATTCTTCATATGTCCTTGCTCCTCTTCATTTCATCAACATTACCTCACTCTGTTTGGAAAAGTATGAAATCAGATGTTTCAGAACTGAATTTTTGCTCCATTTCTTTTCAAGTTTGAATGTAAAGAGTCGGTTAAGTACTAAATCCTGAGTCAACTATCAGTCTTTGTCAAGGTATCAGTGCTGGCACACAATCTTGCCTGATCCTGTTTCCTCACACTCACCTGCTCCTCGTGTTTGCTTTAACCACTCCCTTGGCTTTGTGTCTCACTGCTGACTTGGCACCAGGCTTCATCTCTCCTTTTTTCCTAGAACAGCCTCCCACTCATGCCTGTCAAGTGCCCACCATCCCCCATCAAAAATACTTTTATACCAAAGGAAGCTCCTTTGCAATCTTCCCTCAGTGTCTCGGGGTGTGATCCTTGCCTTAATGAGATGATATCTGCCTCAATAAACTGGTGTATGTCTGTGCATTGAAGTCAGCAGAAGGTCAGCAGGACTGATGCCTGCTAATTTTTGTTGTAAGTGGGTCTGTAATGATTTTGCAGTCCCATAGGCCTGGTGTTGACAACCTAATTAAAAGTAACAATTTACCATAGTGTTCCGAAATTCCCACTGATGTCACTACTCCATTTCCTGTTTGAAAATCTGCTGAATTCTGGTGGTGTCTCTTTCCTGCTAGTAATCACCCTAAACTAGGATCTTTCCACCATTACATAGAAGACAGATTTATGTCCCACAAATGCTTTTGGCATAGTATAGTGGAGCTTTACAAATCTTTTTCTTGTATTGAATACGTTATCATAACCATTAGGTTGAGTAATACAAAAAATAAGGGGGACAACCACCTCATTTGGTAAAAATTGATGGCAACTACTGAGGCAGTCTCAGAAGGCACCCTAGAAAGACAGAAAGCAATGAAGCTGTCTAGATACAGAACCTGCTATCTGCATATTATGCTTAAACAAGCAAAACTGTCTAGCTACTGCTTGATAAAGTCAGTTGAAGGGAAGACCTTTCGGATACATGGACACTTGCAGACAAGGACAGAAGTGGGACAAGAATCTGAAGATGTGATTTTCATCTTTATGACCTTGCTTCCTTGGTCCATTTCTAAATCTACCTCAATAGTTGTCTTTCATCATAAAGAGATCTTTCACACAAGATACATTTTTCCATATGTAGTGATGTTACATATATCCTCCTTGTCCAGGTCCAACTCTTTGGTGGGAACGTGCAAATAAGAAAGACAAGAAAAATAAAGACATCAGGCAGTAAAAGAGGAAAAAGAGTGGGAAAAAAATGTAGCTAACACCAGAATAACAGAGAAAGAAATTACGGAGACAGAGAGTGACCTGTAGATAGAATGAAGAACAAACAGATATCAAAAACATAGGACTTTCGTGGGCAGGCAAAATGAAGGTCTCTACAAATGGGCACTGTGACCAAGAAGATTTTCTTTTCTGGTTGTCATGATGTTTGCAGAGAACAGCAAAGTATCCTGACTTGCCACATAAATTGTTCTGGGAGTCAATTTGACAACCAGTCTTAACAGGTGGCCAGAGTAAATCACAGACCTGTCAAGTGTAATGCCAGACTAGATGAGATACATGGTGTTAGGAGTTAGCAGTAAGCCTGCAAAGCATGGAAGAAAGCATGGATCAGCAAGGAAAATGGTATCTGGACAACATCCAAAACCCAACCAATTTCAGCCTTGTAAAACAGATTGTAACAAATGGCAGACTTCTTTGCTCTATAAATAAAAGGAGAACAAGGAAGAGGAAGTGGTTCTGCTTTGCAGTGAAAAGCAGCAGAGATGAAAGATAATATAGGTTTGGCTCCAAAACTAAATGAGTACTTCCCTTGAGTTTGTCATTAGGACACCAGGGTAAAACCTGCATGCAAAAACAACTTGTCTAATGAGAGAGTCTCTACGTAAATGACAACTACAGCAGTTGGAAGCAAAACCAAAGGGTTCTCTGTGTATATGCCAAAGGGAGCTGATTGTGTTTTTCTGGCAATATTAAAGAGCTTCTAGGTGAAATTGCAGTCACAGTGAAGAGTCAGGCTACCAAATCCATCAGGGTACATTCTGGCTGTAAGGTTGCAGTCATAGTGCTTTGGAAGGTGGATAAAAAGCCAGCTGGGAACCTTGGGCTATTAGTATCACACAGAAGTAAATACATTTTTTTTTAAACTGTGACTGAAAAGCTAATTAAAGTCATATAGCTAAATGGAAATGAGAAAATGTTACAGAGATTTATCTAAAGATGAAGACTGTAGAATTAACACATCTCTAAACAAAGGATACTTAGGAAACTGCAACAGAATTCAATAAGGTCTTTGTTATTGTACCAAGTGGGATAACTACAACAGAGTGAAAAAAATTTGCTTAAAAAGAGGATGGCAGACCGATGTGTCCAGTGGGAAGCTGATGGGTCTGAAGGAGAAGTCCCCCTACAGAGGATAAGATTTCAGATAGAAAATGCTTCATATCCTATCAATGACTGCAGCAGGTATGGCAAAAATCCAGAGTGCATTAGTAAAACATGACAATGGCCATCATAGGTCCAGGAAAGGACATTTGCAAGACCAAGTTTAATTTGCAAATTTGCAAATACAATAAAAAAGCACTTTTCCCTTTAGCCATTTCTACAAGCTGGTTAGATAACTCTCCCATTTCTGAAGGGTCTCTCATTGTCTCCAGTGACAAAGAAACAAGTGATTCTGCAGGAGGTAAATCCACTTACTCTGTCTTGGCTATGTTGGCTTTGCTACGTTACTCAGACAAAAAACAATGTAAACATTTATTTTGGCCTGAGTGTGGCACAGAGCAGATCTGATGAACAGAATGATGTCAGTTTTCATTTTCTGACCTCAGCTTGGGTGCAAAGAAAAGATAGATAAACAGCTCTTGGGCAGGTCTGTCACTCTTTGCAGTGAGATGATGAAAACCAAGGAAAGTGGAAAGAAACGGAGAAGAAAATTGCAGACCAAACACCCCAGAGATGACTCGACCATGGGAATGATCACTGTGGGATGGGTGGAAGAGGAGTTTAAGACAAGGCTGCCCTGGGGCTAGCTTGGGAGGTAGCAGCAGAGCAGGAGTAGACTTCAGAGAAGTTGCATACAATGGATGTTGTCCTCCTTGGCTTGCATCAAAGTACTCAGAAACTGAGCCAGCAGCAAGGGACAGGCGAGCCCCATGGCTCCCTTGGGCTGGGACAATCACTGTGCCCTCCTGTGCCGTGGCCAGAGCAGCCAAACCCTGAGACTTCATCCACAGGGACACAGATCAGTTTTGCCTAGACTGATGAGAAGTCTCAGATTAGCTCCAGTCTAGAGAAGTCTGTACTGAATGTGTCATTATTATGATTAATGTTACAATCAGGGCCATTTGCAATCTCCAACCTTCTTAACACCATTGCCAATGCCAAGCAGACTTCTTTAAGGACGAGTCAAAGGAACACAGCACAGAACACACTGTATCAATAAAAGGCACAGCCTGAACCAAGGCAGTGCCTGGGCAGAACTCAGCCAGAAACTGGGGTGGGTGACAAAACACAGTTGTTGCAAAGTGCCCAGAATTCAGAGCTGGACAACGAGGCCTCACAAAGACGTAGGCAGAGCCTCTTGGGCCACAGACTTTGTAGGTTTCAGCACTCATCATCTTCCTCTCTCCTGTGCTCAAGGAGAGGACGTTTTATGAACATTTTAGAAATCCATTAGAATTGCACCAAGTACTTTTCAAGTCTTTGTCCCACCGTGCTCCCTACCTATATCATCACAGGAGCAATTTGCTCTGTTTCTTGAAGTGATCCTGAAGCAACCAGGTGTTGCATTTTCCAGCCTCTGCTGGCACTGAGCAGCACCAGGGAGGCTGGCAAGCTGTGCACTTAGCAGCTCTATAAAGGCATGTCAAAGAATGAGTCATTGTCAAGCCTGCAAGAGACAAAAAGATTGATTACAGAAGAGCTGAGAAATAGATTTGATGATGACTCACAATATTCCACCCTTTTTGCATTCACAGACCTGCCAGCTGATTCATAACTGCATTCTGCCTTGTTTCTCCTCCCTGTCAAGGTGATCCATCAAAGAGGGACCATCAATTAAAATTTCCACTCAAAAGAGGAAGGTGTGTGAGGGAGCACCCATCCCTTTCTTCACTCATACCTGGTAAGCCACTTGTTCTGTCCCTTAGCCTGCTGCAAAGTCCATAATTTTCAGGAAAGGAGGTGGTGTAGAGCCCACACATAGGACACCATGAACACTGAGTGATGGAGGTAGGGACAATTCCTTGCTGAATGGCTAGCTTTATGAAGTGAAATTTCCTGTGTTCCCTAACTTCACCATTATTCTGAGGTCTGGAGATTTTTGGAGGAGTTTATCCATGATGGGTCACTGTCTGCTTCTAAAATCAGGTGAGACATAAGGAATCACGAGCAGAAGGCAAAAAAACTCAAGCAGATGTCATTGGTTGCAACTTGACAAGGAGTTCATAACACTTCTGAAAATCCCAATCTGTGTTTTTAATACTTTCCAGGGCACCCAGAACTCAGGACAGATATCTTTAAAGAAGAAGAAGAAGGAAAAAAAAGGTAAATCAGACTTATTTTATTTTGCAAGGCGTAGCCATTTTGGTCTTTTGCCTACTTGCCTGAAGAGTGTCAGAAAAAAAAGGCAAAGTAGAATTATCTGAGGGCAGGGTTAATACATGTCTGTAGCAAGAACCAGTCAAACACATACAGCTCTTATCTAGGGTACAGCTCTAAAAAGCTGGATGGTTTCAGGAGTCTTCACTCAAGAGGTCTCAATGACTTCACCAGTTTGCTTGGATGTACATTTACGAGTGGTGTCATCTGCTAGCAGCTTTCCAGCACACCCGACTTAGCTTCCCATAGTTCAGCTGTGTTCTCACTGCCAAATACATCACCACCAGTAACATGATTTGGGGTGTCTGTCTATGCAAGGGCTGCTTTTCTTGTACACTACAACTGTACGATCACCTTTCCTGCACCCTGATCCCCTGAAGAGGCACCACAGACTGCATCCTGGCAGAAAGTGGTGCTCTGGCCAGTTATTCACCAGATACCTGCTCATGTTGTTGCAAGCAGAAATTTTAGCAGGGTTGGTGCTGTGTCAAAATTTAGTGACGAGAATGGTCACTGCTGTCCTGAGGGACACTTGGAATATGAAGTTCTTTGACCAGGTCAAAAACTCCTCTTGGTCCATTTGGCAATCCCAGTGTGGAGCAAAGGGGCATTCACTGACCCTGCACACAGGAAGAAATTTCATCCTGTATTTCAAACTTTATTACTTAATACCTCAATTGTATTAAACGATGTGTTTTATTTTATAAGCCATTTTAGTTTATGACTGTTCTCTTGCGTGGATTAATCTCTTATTAGTGCATCACGTTTGAAAGGCTTGTTTTCCCCCGTTAAACAGTTAATTGGCTCGGCGAGACACTGCTGGGTGTGTGCTGTGCAGTCTGCCTGCTCACGGCACACCCCACTCGCCTTGGGGCCAGCTGGGGCTCATTTCCTGCTGGCAAATGGACCCCATGCCACTGCATAACCTGCACTGTGCGGGATCCAGCAGCAAGGCTACAGACCTACAGGACAGGCTGCAGGATCTGAGGTCATTTAGTTTGGAGGAAAGAAGCCTCAGGGGGTCCTTATCCCTCACCAGAATTACCTGAAAGGAGGTTGTAGCCAGGGGAGGGTCAGTCTTCTTTCACAGGGTAGCAAGTGTAAGATCAGAGGAAATGGCCTGAAGTTGCACAAGGGGAGGTTAAATTGGATATTAAGAAAAATTTCTCCATGGAAAGGGTGGCCAAGCTTTAGAACTGGCTACCCAGGGAAGAGGTAGGATCACCATCCCTCCAGGTTTTATTCAGAAGTTGCACAGATGTGGTGCTTGGAGACATGGTTTAGTGGTGGATCTGGCAGTGTGAGGTTAATGGTTGGACTTGATGATCTTAGAGGTCTTTTCCAACCTTAATGATTCTATCACTCAATGCACTTGTTCCTAGTACTTCTGGTCACTGCCTGAGTGTCCTGCCCTTGTGAATCCTGTCCGTTCACAGGCAGGGATGCCAGCCTAGGGTGGGGTAGCATGTTCCACGCGTAGGGAAAAAGCTTAGTTCTTCCACAGCCCTTAGCAGAGTTGGGCACAAAGGGGGAGCAAAGATCCTGCGCGTGCTCAAGTAGCATAAAGTCAGGCCATGGCCAAAGTGGGAGGCAAATCCAGGCTCCAGAAGTGATCCCACCTTATACATGCAAATAAATACATAAATAAATATTAAAAATATATTTATAGCCTGTTGTAAGAAGAACAAGAGAATTATCCTTGCTCGAGTCATACATGGAAGCAGAATTAAGAAGTGGTAGTATTTCAACTTACTGATTGGGTTTGCCTTTACCTACAGACATCTGCGTACAAAGATAGATCATATTTGCGCTATTTTTTACTTTTTGTGATTACTTAACCTGCCATGAGATCAGCTTTGTCCTTGGTCTTTTCAGAGAATTATGAGGCTGGAGGAACCCCAGAAGATCACCTAGTTCCTTTTCATTGATCCTGCTCAGCAGGATGATTTGTTGAGGCTAACATCATGCATGCATACATAGGAAGAAGCCTCTTTTCTTATGCACCTAAATAATAAGCCTATGAAAAGCTTACAGTGAATTTGATTTTATATTCATTTTAAGCACATGTGTGAATAGAAGAGAGTGAAACCAGCCATCTGCCAAGGGATAATTCATATATCTGTAAACATGAGAGTCCACAAAAGTGCTGACAGGCACAGAACACAGTGCAGCAGCATGAGCTCATTTCAAGACAGGCATTTCCCTTTGGTGAGTGCACAGCTCACAACGGTAGGTGCAATTTGAGTTGGGCACAGCCCTCCAAGCAATACCACACAGAATCAGATCCTAATCTCCTCTGCACTTTAAGGGTCCTGATCCTGCAGATGTTTGGGTAGGAAACAGAATTCCCCAAAGACAAGGTCCCTGCACCATGGGGAGTGCAATGTGTAGTCCAAATTTGGCACCTGGCTTTGTGCATGTGTACAGCCATGCTCCAGGGAGATCCCCTGGTGCTGTGGAGGGCCTTGCACAGATGCAGGACCTTCCCTGCAGTTCTGGCCAGTGGACCAAGAGGGATTTATATCTCCTATAAAGCAAAGGTGTCAGCAGGCAGGAGGAGCTGAAAAGATGGTAATACTGATGTCCATACAGAGATACAGTGGACAGTCCCACTGGTGCGTGCTTACGCTGGCTCCTCTGAAGAATCTGCTTTGATTAATATGACTTTTTCAGCAGACTGGGCAGCAGGGAAGGCTTCAGAGATTGATGAAGCCATTGTGACGGTGACATTCTCCAGTGTCTCTTAGGCTCAGATCTCAGGCCCTAGTTCAAACCAGCAGTCAGAAGTGTGCTGAAGGACTGTAGCTTGAAGGACTTGAACTCAAATGCTTTTCTGCACCAAGACTATGGCTTTATAGCTGGTGTCCATAGATCAAGGCCGGATGGATCTCAGTGAAAACCTTCAGTCCAAAGAAGGGCAATGAAGCTGGCGAAGGGTCTAGAAAACAAGTCCTGTGGGGAGCAGCTGAGAAAACTGGATTTATTCTGAAGAAGAGGAGACTCAGAGGGAACTTTACTGCTCTCTACAACTACCTGAAAGGAGGCTGGTGGGGTGGGGGTTGGTCTCTTCTGCCATATCTCAAGTGAAAGAATGAGAGGAAATAGCTTTAAATCATGCCTGAATAGGTTCAGATTAGGAATTTTTTTTTTTTTTTTCACTGAAATAGGGGTCAGGCATGCAATTAGTTGCCCAGGGAAAGGGTTGGAGTCACCATCTTTGGAAGTGTTCAAGTGGTGTCTGAATTTGGCACTTGGAGATGCGGTTTAAGGGCACTAATGGTGGTGCTAGGTTTACAGCACTAGATGGTCTAGATGGTTTCATCCAACTGTGGTGATTCTGTGATTCTGAGGGGAAAATCATGGGTGGGTGTAGTTGTTGGACACACAGAAACACACACACTTACACTCACTTTGGTGAGAAGGCATGAACTGTTTATTAAAAGATCCACTTTTATAGTATTTCTACAAGGGCCAGGGACTGGGGGAGAAGGTTGACACCTCTCCCCATCCCATTGGTCAAGACTGTCCATCAGCTGTCTATATCTCTAATACAAAGAATGTAAACTACCTAGACTAAGGAAAACATTGCTTCTATTTATAACACCATGCATGAGAAACAACCTAAGAACTATGAAACTGTGAGACACAAAGAGAAGGCTGAAAAAGCAGGATGAGAGGTGGGTCAGGAGGCTACTACTCTTATAGTCACTGACACCAATAGTGCTCACATGAGCTGTACTGAAATGAGTTACCAGCTATTATACCATACCAAAAGCTCTTGGAGACACAGTAAGTAAGACTTAAAGATTAAATGATGCATTAGATAATTTCTAGGAATGGAGGATTAATTTGTTCATGGTGGATATTGCACTGTGATCTTCAAACAGTTAGAAAAATTAAAGATTGCTTCAACCAGCTACCTGGTTTCTTCCAAAGAAAGGTTGCTTTTGTTTCTTTCAGTCCCTGTGGATCACCTTAGAGACATTCATGGTGGCTCATTTAAAAAGGCAGAAAGCAACAGAGTTGGTGCACAATGGAACCATGACTTTAACTAGGACAGCATTTCTCAGAGTAGCTTTGCAGCCAGAAATGCTGTAACATGTAGCAGCAGCCGCAGACCCAAACTTCCCTCCAACTGCCTCATGGCGGCTCACACACGTGCCCAGGATTCCCGTAGCTTGGGGATGAGTGTGTACCAGGGCATTTTTACCAGCTGAATGTCTAGCCCAGCAGGAAGAAGACATCAAATCAAAGGAAGAAGCAAAACTGTCAGTATTCTTTTGCTTCTCATTTCCCCACAAACCTTCTCACAAGCAGCCAAGCGCTTGAGAGGTGAGCTATGGGAGGGTAAAATGTTTTATCTGAGTCACACCTAAGAATTGCAGTTGTCTTCTTGTAGCCCCATTGTAGCTCACCTGCAGGCCATCCCTTGAGGCAGAAATGTTCCCAAAACGTGGGAAAGATGCCACAATTATCTCTGAAAGGGAACAGAAACAGAGGACAGGTCTGGGCTTTGGCATATTATTGCCCATGCAGTTGGCATACTCTCTGGAGTGGTTTTGGTAGAGACTTCAGTAATGTCCCAAACGGTGGACAGGGCCCAGCCCAGGTGATAGTATGGGTCAAGGGCCACCAACAGCAGACCTCTCAATGTCAACCTGACTCTCTCTTTCAGAGATTTGTTTTGCTCTCTGTTGGCCTCAGGACCAAAAACCCTATAGCCCAATTTGTTTGCCAGTGCAGGTGTTGCTGAGGCTTCTGCAGAAGAAATGTTCATTCCTTTGTGCTCCCCCTACCCTCATTCTTGATTGGTTCCATGAGTGGAGAAGTTTTAGTATGATTTGCAGAATGTATTGTGATGAAGTGCTTGTTTGCCAAACCCTTGGAATGTTTCATTCCATACAGCAGTGAGCTGCCTCTTTCCAAGTCTTACTGTGGCTGGAGTTGGGCAAGATACATAAATCTAAACATAGATTAGGTTAAGGCTAGGACTCAATTATTAAACCAGGGAATAAATCAAAAGTTTTGTCTTAGATTTGAGGAAAACTATTTTCATGAGAGCTTTTCTTGCAAAATTTAACCTCAAAATTCTTTCTGATATATTCTGACAGTGAAATACCAAAGATCAGTGAGTACTACTGAGCCTGTTATATGAACATTAAATTTCATATTTAGTTCATCCAGTGGTGTCCCTCTGCATTCTGTTTCCTGGAAACTTTTGCCAAATAGTCTTGCGGAAAGAAAATTTTTATTCCATTTTTATTTCTAAATGGGGATGTGTCATATCCACATTTTGTAGTGCTTTCTTTCCAGCCACGGAATTGGTGGCCATGTACAACATTCAGCCTCATTAATGGAGTCAGTTGCAATGGATCTCAGGATCTGGTTACATCATGGTTCACTTTACCACTTAAATCAGCCTGGCTAAGCTTACTCTGAAAAATGAGGGTATGAAGATAGCCAATCAAAACTCTTAGAAAAGGAATGAAAAGTGAAACCATATCATTAGTAGCCATGGACCAATAATAGAATCACAGAATGGTTTGGGTTGGAAGAGACCTTTAAAGGTCATCTAATCCAATCCTTTGCAATGAGTTGGGAGATTAACTAGATCAGATGGCTCAGAAACCCGTCCAACCTGACCTTGAATGATTCCAGGCATGGGACACCTACCACCTCTCTGGGAAACCTGGGCCAGGTTTTACCACATCGAATCCACAGATTCACTTTTTGTGCTGTCATAGGGAGTTGTAGAGCTACTGGCCTCAGGGTCAAAAAGGGGTTTGCTGAACTCATGGTGAGAGGTCCATAGATGGATACTGAAATGGTGGGATGGGGTTGCAGGCCTGAATGTGGCAGCTGACCAGGAAAGTGACCACACTCATATGTTCTCCTTAAATAGCATCTCCTGCTGCTGTCCTCAGACCCTGCCTACTGCCTGTGTGACTGTCTGACAATTCAGGTCCTTTTTAGTGTCAGTTTCTGCTTGGTGTGCACATGGGACGAGACACAAGGCAAAGCAGAGCCCAGGCTAACTGTTCCTGAGAGACCTCTGCAGTGCCCAACCCACTCAAAGGCAGATGGCAAAATATCACAGCTGGAGTCAAGAGTGAGCATCCCATACAGCTGAGCACAGTACTCATGCCCAGCTCCTGCAGGAGTGTCATCTTCAGGAGGGTCAGCATTCTTACCTGTGTAATAACAGTGCTACCCATAGAGATCAACAACTCCATTTTCAAATACCTGTTTCTAAAATAGCTTAACTTTTATATTTTCTCTAAAGCCTGAAAAAGTTCTGTATGCATTCAATTCAGCAGTTTTGATATCAGCAGGATTTGCGAGAGGTGTCTGCTAATGTTTTTTTCTTCTTTTTCTTCTGCATAAAATACATAGGAAAAGAAATAAGCCAAATGATCACTGCCAAATACCACAACTAGGCATGCTTTGTCCATCATACATGTCATTATCTTTATTATGGCAGCATTTCATGTGGATTATAAAATGTCATAGAAACGTCATTGCTACCTCTGTTCAAAGACATATAACAATAATAATAATCCCTTACAAGTTTAATTTTTTCTGTGGATGTCATAAGCTCTTGCAAAAGGTCATCATCATTATCCTCCCTTTATGGCAGAGAAAAAAAGACAAAGGCAAGCTCTTCCTTCTAGCTTTAGGCATCTAGGATCCTTCTGCAATCGGTGAAGGAAGACAGCAAGATATGCATATGCAAGGAGATCTGAGTCCCTTTTTGGAAGGGCCAAGTCCTCTCTGTGACTTCCTCCTACCCATGAGTCACCTGGCGCCTTGTCAGATATCTAAAGTCTGAAGGATTAATTAGTGCCTGATCATTTGTACTTGGTTTCTACTCGTTCAACAACACAGAATGAAAAACAGCCCAGCTCCTCAGATTCCCACAGAATTCCCACAGATTCCCACCCTCCTTCTGTGTGCCTTCTCTTTCTGAAATAATGACTACAGTGTGCTTCCAGCATTACCCTGACTGCCAGGCTAGCACGATGTGCTGCTTTTGGCTGGGGTAGAGTTAATTTTCTTTACAGTGGCTGATATGGGGCTATGTTTTGGATTTATGCTGAACACAGGGTTGATAATACAGAGATGTTTTTGGTTTTGCTGTGGAGGGCTCACACAGAGGCAAGGGTTTTTCTGCTTTTCACACTGCTGCACTGGCAAGGGGAGTGGGGGTGTATGAGAAGTTAATCAGAAAGACAACCAGGACAGGTGACCCAAACTGACCAAAGGGATATTCCATACCATAGGACATCATGCTCAGTGTATAAAGTGGGGAGAAGAAGGATGAAAGGGGAGATCTTTGAAGTGATGATGTTTTTCTTCCCAAGTCACTGTTATGTATTATGGGGCCCTGCTCTCCTGAAGATGGCTGAACACCTGCCTGACCTTGGAAATCACACACAGAATCACAGAATCACTAGGCTGGAAGAGACCCTCAAGATCAAGTCCAACCCAGCCCTAACACCTCAACTAGACCATGGCATGACACTAGACCATGAGTGCCACGTCCAGTGTATTTTTAAACACATCTAGGGATGGTGACACCACCACCTCACTGGGCAGACCATTACAATACTTTATCACCCTTTCTGTAAAAACTTTTTCCTAATAAACTGTGTCCTCTCATTCTGTCAGTTGTTGCCTGGAGAAAGAGACCAACCCCCCGCTGACTACAACCACCTTTCAGGAGATTGTAGAGAGTGATAAGGTCACCTCTGAGTCTTCTTTTCTCCAGGCTAAACAACCCCAGCTCCCTGGGGGTGAGCTTGAAGTGATGATTTAATTCCTTGTCACTTTGCTTTCGTGCATAGCTTTTGCTTTCCCTACTTAATTGTCTTTATCTCAACCCAGGAGTTTTCCAGCTTTTACCTTCTGATTCCCTTCCTGATCCTGCTGATTGGAGACTGAGTGAGGAGCTGCATGGGGCTTGGCTGCTGCTGGGGGTTAAACTTCAACACATAGGTCCTTGTGTAGATTTAATGCTGCGTTTGTGGTAATTTTTGTCAGCCCATGCCTGATGGTATAGTAGATAAATTACTGAAAGAAGTGTACACTCAACTCCGAAGCCCTGCTTTCCTAAACATCCTAACTGCCTGAAGTACTTTGTCTGAGAAACCTGATCTCCCCACTACTGTGTTACCTCTGGCAATGGCTCTGTGGAGGAAGAAAGGTGGAAGCAGAGCTAACCAGTGTGCTTCTGTTGCAGGTCCACAGCAGCCAGTCAGGACAAGAAATTCACCCAGCTGATAGGCTGGTCTGTTTCCACCAAGGACACCACAAATCAGCTGCTGGTCATGAATCATCATGAAGTGTGACTGTCTTTGGCCATGGAAATGTCCTTGAATTAATGTCTTCCATTGTGAAAGTAATCCTAACATCACCACAGTTTCCTTAATTACCTTTTTTTCTTTCACAGTGGAGGGTATTGGCATTATTACCATTGATTTCACCCACAGCACAGGCTGATCTGGTGGTTTTCCCTGTGCGTTTCTGATATGGTTTTCCTTCCTGGGCCTTCATTATACTGTAATTCTCTCAATAAAATCTATCACAAATACCTTTTAAATACTTCCACACAGGACATGTTTAAGAAACATGATACTTACAATAGAGAAAATAGTGGAGTTATTCATATAATTCCACACACAGCTACTACCATTAGTGTCAATGTGTTAATACAAAGGTTTATGTAGGCAAATGTAAAACACACAAAGGATTCTCACAACCCACCTGCAGAGAGGTGCTGTGCCTTGAAGCTGCTGTGCATTTATGCACACTGAAAGGCATCCAACCTAATATGATAACCCCAAAGTTGGGGCTTGGGTTGTGAAACCCACTTGCCTTGTAGCCAGCAATCATGTCTGCATGGTTTCTGGACTGAGTAACCCTATGTGCAGGCAAATTCACAGGGCATATCCATGCTTGGTCTGACAGCTCTCTGGATGTCCATATCCAGTTTGGAGAGCTCTGACTTTTCGATAGTGCTAAGAGTCCATCTATGCAGGGGACCTGAAGCCAATATGAGTTAATTTTAGAGACTCCTCAGAAGTTAGATGGGTAGTGATAGCACAGCGTTCTCCTCCTTCACACCAGCCAAGTGGAGCAGAAGTTGTGAAGGAGGACTTTGATGCTGTGCCATGAGAGATCTCTGGTATTGCTATCTCACCTGGGAACACCCAAGTGCTGAGTCACTGTGCAACCAAACATGAGAGCAGGGAAGGAAGGAAGGAGAAAGCCTGACTCTGGCCTTCCAATCAGGGCATTTATCTGATGGTTTGGGGACAGGGAAAACTAAACCTCTAACAAAATACTCTAACACCATAGCTCAGCCTACTTTGAGCAGGAGGTTGGATTGGGAAGAAAACCCTCAAAATGTTCTCTCTCAGGTTAAAGAAAAAGTTGAAGGCAAATCCAAGGCTTTACTATACCACAGTAATGAGTTTAATTCATTGTCATCCATGGAACGACTCAAGAAAATAACAGCAACTAGATAACTACAGTATGGTTAACCTGTGCAGAACAAGCTCCTTTTACTGATCAGTTCTCTCTACCTGTTGCTTCAGTATGTTAATACTCATGGATTAAAATTCAAGGCATTTCCCCTGCTGTGCCACTCTGTGTTTGAGGCTGTATTCACAGAACTTGTTAGCAACGGCATGTAGTGAAGGCCACTGCCCCAGGCCAGATGTGTGCAGCTTTGCAGGGGACTGCAAGACTGACCAGAAGGACTACTGGAGAATAACCCACATGTTTCACTTTTATTCTGGTTTTTGTCCACTCCATGCCCTTTTGTATGAAATAGCACATGCATATGAAAAATTAAACAACTGTCGAAGGATATACAAAATTCATTAAGAGTGAATGCTTAGATTATCTTCTCATCCTGTTTGTCTTAGGCTACAATGCAAGATGTAACCAAAAGTATGTATTCTATTACCATCTGTTAAAACCAAGTGGAGCAGTGTTTCTTTATCTCTTCCATGACCCATCCTCCCTCCAGGGAGATATCTTCTGTTAATGGGCCATTGAGTCTCACTGCATGACTGATAACATTACATCATCCCATTGTGAGATGCTCCACCCAGTGGGAGGACCCAAGCATTCCTACCTCGATAAAATCTGAGAGTCAGAACACCAAGGCAGCTGGTTTTCCACTGGATTCCCAGAGGAGGACTGGACCCATCTATACCACCACTGGACCTACAGAGGAAAACCACAGCCTTGGTTGCATCAACAGAACCCCATCTGTCACTCCAGGAGGACTGGAGCCACGATTCTAATTAGACTGCTACCAAACACTCAAACGAACAGGTTGTATTCTGACTCTGTCAGTGGTATTTTTTTGTACTACTGCATTTTTAGTTTAATTTTCCTAGTAAAGAACTGTTATTCCTATTCTTTGCCTGAGAGCCTGTTAATCTGAAAATTATAATTCAGAGGGAGGGGGGTTTATATTTTCCATTTTCAAGAAGGCTTCTGCCTTCCTTAGCAGATACCTGTCTTTCCAAACCAAGACACTCTTGAAACCCAAAAGAACTCTTGTCTGAAGAGCAATTTGACATGGGTAAGAAGTAGTACTCAAAGTCTTCATTATTCAGAAAACAAAATACTTTGGTCTTGTAGTGAAGTGCAGTTCTGCTCTCTCTTGATAACAGCATTGTAGCAAGGCTGATAACATGAGGCCACATGCCGTACCTGTTGCACAGCTACAAATGCAATGAAAACAAAGGCCAAGTGTTACCTACCTTCACAAGGACAAGGTCATTTGATCACGGTAGAAGAAAACATGCCCAGAATTTGGCTAAATGTGTGGCTTTATAACAGCCAAGTCCTAGCACTGGACTATGGACTGCTGCAAAACAAACACCATTAATCTATTGAGTTTAGTCATAAGTAATTCTTATCTTGGCACCTCCGGAGCTCTTTTCAATATCAATTGGTTGATCTGTGCAATCTTCGAGTGGTGAAAGGGAGGCAGTGCTGATCTGGGGCACTCCAGGCCGACCCTGGCCAGGGCCTGGGCTCTACTCTGGCAGCAGCCACTGCTGGTGGCTTTGCTGAGGGCTGCTTGCATGACCCTTGCAGTGTTCCAGGTCTGCTTGACCCAGCTGCCTGCAAAGGCAGATTTTACTTTCTTTTCCACCTCTCTTCTCCCTTCTTTGATGGATTTTGCAAAGAGGATTCTTCCTCTTGTCTATATCCAAAGGACTGTACCAGGCGCAGAGTCTATCTCACTCCCCATTTTGAATAAAACCCCATTTTTTAATAAAAAATTACCACTGAATCTCCCTGATTGCTCTATATCAAAAGTTTTTGACATTACAGCTTGTACAACTTCCTGCTGTGCATTCCAACCACATACTCTTGAAAAATGCTCCAATAACCACCTCATCACAGATTTTACAAAACCTCTCTGAGTTATTATCAGACTTTGCTTTATTTTTCTTAAGTGCAACTTAAGAGGAGTCACCAAAACACAGCACCTGCTGAGCCAGGCAGTTGTGCACTGCAGGCCAACACGCAGGATCCCAGCCAAGAGCTGCAGCATAGCGTGGGTACGAGTGAGTGACACGGAGCATCTGAGTCACTCCTGCATGCCCAGAGGTGAGGGGAAAGGTGTAGCTGGGAAGCAGTACAAGGCACGGTGCTGCAGTGATTGCCTCCATGGGGACGAGGTGCTCAGTGCAGCTCCAGAGCAAGCGTAGGGCATCCCAGCTGAGGAAGCATCCCTGGAGGCTGTACCACCCTACAAACACCTGAGTCATAATCCGCTGTCCTCCTCCTTCCTTCTGGGAGTGGCAGCAATTTGCTATCTGTGTAAGCCTGCCAGAGCAAACCCCAATCTGAGGCCAAGGGACTAGCCTCCACCCTATTGTCCACCTACACCTCACCCTTCTGTTTTGGAAGGAAGGGAACAGGAAAGACTTAGGCTCTCTCCCCACGCCTGGGCCCCAGGTCTGAGCAGCTCTGAGTTGTCAGAGGTGTTTTTTCCCAGGACGGTTTTCTTCCTTCTGTTAAGTTGTTTGGGATTTTTTTGCGTGCAGAGGAAGAATTTGTTCTTGCTCTCCATCCATGTGTGGGTGTGCTGCCAGACACTGGCTCTCAAGCTGGTTTTGGCATCTTCTCCTTAAAGGTAATATTACATCTACAACACCAGACCATTGCTGGGTCTGCTCCTACAGCCTTTTCCAAAAGGTTTTACAGAATAACTCTCCAAAGGAGGTAATATATGGCTCCCAGTGATTTCCTCTCTATAGCTGGAATAAGTGAAGCTCCTAGTAAAGGATTCTTCCATTAAAAAAAGCAGGTCACCTCCTGAACTTGTCTAGTTCACTAATTTAATAAATAATAATCATAGAGTGGACAATGAACAATCATTTATCACCTTGGAATCTCAATTCCTGCAAGTTATGGAGAAGCACGTGTCTGTCCCAAATTCTGCATTTCCCTTCCCTCTGGACTAATGGAGCATGTGCTTTAATTCATTCAGAGTCTTTCTGGTTTCCCCATTTAACCTACTTATCTTAAACTATCTTATCCTATTTGCTCCACAATTTCTAAAAAGATCCTACCCCAGGACAAGATCATTCTTGTGAAATTTTTGTGTGTATTGGTTTAGTTTTGGCAAAGTTAGGAGGTAGTTAAAATGAGACTTATAATGGAAAGCTAGCTGCTAGCGACTCTCTATAATACATGTCTACCTTGCAGGAGAGTTGTGAGGATTAATTAATTTGTGTTTGTTAAGCACTTTGAGATCCTAAGATTAAAGGTTCTATAAAAATGCAAATTGTTATTATAATGATAAATTCTTTATATGAGCTCATATATTTTGCCTTAGAGGCACAGTCTCACCCTGAGTTGCGTAGTTATACACGTAAATCTTCAAATATTATGATGAAAATATACCTCTGAAGGCCTGATCCTTCCTACTGCTCTACCACTTCACGCATCGAGCTGCCCTTGATTTTGGGCAGGTCCCCTCCATGGGACAATTGTAGGATTCAACGCATTTAAGAAAAGAAAAGACCGTTGTGTGCCTCCAGGCTTCACATTGAGACACATAACTTTCTGTTTCACTCCATAAAACCTCTACTGCTGCCACTAGTAATTCCATCTTTTTAATAAAAGGACTGAACAGATGACAAAATCTGGATCTGAATTCTGACCCTTCCGAAACTCAGGTTTTCAGTGGTTTATTTAACCTGTTAGAGAACAAGGAAGGTAAAAGCTCACTAATGTATATAGGATTGAATGTCATTCCTGACACATAAGATGTGCCTGTTTGGCCCTTCCCCCAGTGTGATTTGGCAAGCAAAGGTTTTCAGGCACAAGTTGCCCAAGGACAACCCCTTACAGGGAGCAAGGCCACAGCTGCACAAGCTTGGCAGACCCATGACCCCCTCCCAAAGACAGCTCTCTGCTTTTCCTTCCCCCTTGCACAGGCTTGGAGCACCACGCTGCCCATCCCCTGCCTGCAAGGGCGTTTGACCATCCTGGTCCATGTCCTGTCTGAAGCACTGGTCCAACATAGAGGCTGTGCAACAGACAGGAAGAAGGGTCCTGGGAGAATTGGTCACCCATTTTCTATCACAACATGCCTCTGTGCCTTCCTTGACGCATCTCTGGCACTCAGACACCTCACCTTACACCACTAAAGGACCAAGTTAAAAAGAAGTGTCATGAGGTTTGTTTGCATCACCCATGGGCTTATCTGAGTGCAGAATACAGTGTCAGGAATACCAGCTGTAAAAGAAGTCTTCTGCCCAACCTCACACCCAAAGTAGGACAATCAGCAGGCACCAGATCAGGTCAGCCATGGCTATTTCTCACTTAAGCTTGAAAACCTCCAAGGATGGCCACCCCACCTCTGTCACAGGGTTGCACTACTCTCCAGCAGAAGTTTCTCTGATATCCAATCTGAGCTACCAGTGGCACAACTTATGGCCATTGCTCTTCCCTATAATACCTGACAATGCTGAGAATTTTGCACCATCTTTGTAGCTACCCTTGAGATAATCATCACTTAAACTGCTCTTACCCAGATTAAACTAATCCCAAATTAAACTCCAATCATAATCCAAAATGTGAAGCTTTCAATACGGGGTACTCTTTCTTGGCTGTTTGCAGTGGGTAGTTTGTAGGTAAAATTACAATTCATTCATTCCCTGAATATGAACTAAAAGTAAGGAACTCTACTACTTCAACGTCTTGTACCATTTGTTGTGTAGTGCCAGAAGACTTCGTCAAAAGCTTTTCCAGGAGTGGAAGGTATGATATAGAAATGTATTATTCCCTTCCCTTGACATGAAAACCTTCAGAAGTTCTCAGTCTGGGAAGCTGTTTGCTACATGATATATACCCAGAATTATTACAGAAGAGAATGAATACTCATTATGTTCAACATATCCAGAATTTATAACCCCCTAAATTTTACACTTTTCTCTTTTTTCTTCCCCAAATATTCTGAGCCCTGTCACAGGTTTGATGGACTATTCAATATATTCACTTCTGCCATTCACAACATCAATTCCTCCTATCAAAGGTGCTAACTAATATTATCACAAACCCCAAGAAACCATAGCGACTTCTGATGGGCCTCTTAAATTTTCTACTGCCCTAAGAGAAAATGATGTTTTATATGTTACTGACACTCGTCTATCTGAAGACAGCAAAAGTTGGATGAAGGCTGTAGGAAAAACCAAGACACTGAGCTTTCCAGCTGTCCTTACTGTAACTGAAAATCATTAGGGTGTACTCAGAGCTCTGCACTGGGACATACATTATGCAGAAGTCAAACCTTTGTGAGCAAATGTCACAAATGAGCAAATGAACAACATGCACACATGTTGAACGAAATCCAATAGGGCTGGGCTCTGCTCACCAATACATACATGCCATGGGCCACTATTGTTCCCTGTCTATTCACATCATGCAGTGAATTCTCCACCAGCAACTGTGAGTTTGCTGGAGCAGTCTCTTATCTCACAGTGTTTGCACAACACATTAAGATCTGATTCATGGGAGAGGTCTTAGGATTTAAATCTGCAAGATACTAATTTCTACAAATTGTGGCATATTCAGGTCCTGGAGCTGCTCTCATCAGACAGCATTTGCCTTTCTGAGCAGCCATTGCAGTATGTGCCAGAGAAGACACATACAGGGGTCAGATCCAGCACTGACACCACCAGTGGTCATCATTTGATTGTGATAGTCAATGGGCATGCAAACACTAAGTGCTTCCTCACTCAAAACTGCTTGAAATTTCAGGCTGTTTCTGGAGTAAATCAAGGTCTTTACCGGGGTGGGCTCAGAAGCTGGCTGTGAATTATGTGTGACAGCAATGCCCCATAGCCCCGGCAATGGCTTCACTATGGCAGAAGACTGTGCTTTACATGAGAGAAAGATGCAGTGCATGGGCTGAGCACCAGTGCCATGCCAGCAGGACTGACCATTGCCTACCCAGTTGCTGGCTGCACACACAGGATCTGTCTGTCATTTCCATGGCTCCCTTTCCATTAATTCCACAGAACAGGCTGACCTCTGCTTTTCAAGCTAATGTTCAACAGCTTGCAAGGGCTCTTCTCTTTCTTTCTGACTCTCAGAGAATTTTAACATTGTCTTTGTTGAGAGCATGATGAGGAGCCTATTAAAATACAAAGTGTTTAAACTCTGCTATATCATCATATATTGCCTACAGAGTCCATGAATTAACTATAACAATGCTGGAGTCAAATCTCATTCTTTGGCTCACTTCTGGTTGGTGTGGAGCTTTTACAGAGGATGATGATACTCAAACACCCTCATGTATCAAGTATATTTAACAACATGCATATGATAGCACCGACTTTTAAAAGTTATTTTTCATATGGATTTATCTCAAATCTGTAACTGTGAAAGATTAGACAAGGCTCAGACACAAAACTGGTGCTGTAATGTCAGAGTTATGTGCTTCACCTCTGGCATGTGAGGTTTTGCACTAATTTTTAACCATACTGGGCTACTAAGCCCAAAAAAGGTAAATCAGAAAACAGACTCATAAGCATTTCTGGAGTTAAGCTGCAAAGCAAAGCTCTCCCGTCATTTCACGAGAATTTTGGTTACTCTATCTCCTTTAGTTTAGTCACCGCAAGGAGTTAGTTTGTTGCTCTGACTCAAAAGGATGCAACATCACATTTATGGCACTAAGTTGCAAGAATCTGTATTCAAACACCTAGAAAATGTGTAAGAAAGATGACAAAAAATGTATCCTGGAAACATTGTTTTCTCTAATGGTCTTTGTTGGATGACAGGGACAGTTTGTAAGTTTTTTTTCTCTGCGTCAATGAACTGAAAGAGAATGGAGAGCTGCGGCCCCAAGAGAGCTGGAGGTAGCCCCATGAAATCCCCTCATGCACATATCCTGCATCCCACAGCCTACATCGTACCTCCACCCCACACAGGCCCCCATCTCAGCACACCCCTATCTGGAATTTACTCTCTGCAATCCTTGGTAAGTCACTGAATCTTCATCTGAGTCACTTTTTCATCCAAAAAGTAGAGGTACTATTTACCAACCTCCATGAGCTGTCACAGGGCTTAATTTCTTAAGAAGCGCAAAGACCGTGGATAGACTCAGAGGGAAGTAAAGCAGTTGAGAAATGCCAGGCATTACCTTGAGGTTTCCCCCAGCTGCTGTGGTGGTGCTGGCCACTTCATCTCTCTCCTACTGAGCAGCTCTCCCCACCTGGCCAAAGCTCAAGAAGCCTGGGGCTTGGCTCCAGCTCCTCTCAAATGTAGGGGTCTGTAAGAGCTCTGTCACCTATCATTCAGCAGAGTGAGAGCCCACCAGACTGCTGCTGCTGGAAGATGTAGGAGACACCGGCAGCTATAGGGAAGTCAGACTGTCTTCCCCAAGCCCTGTCCCTCCACAGCAGCAAGTGTCCTGTGTGGAAAGAAAGTGAGGAGAGGAAAATCAGGAAGATATGGCCAGTCTCCTACCAACAAATGCTTTTCCAGTGCCCTCTTCTGGAAAACATTTTTGGCCCAAGAAACTGCTTCATACAAGCAGGCTGAGACTGGTGGTGACTTGCCAAGAGCTGCAGGAGCATCCCCCAGTTCTTCACACCCAGGATCTGCTCTGCCCCCATAACTGGTAGAACTGAGCAGCTTGGCCAGACCCTCAGGGTACTACCCAGGAAACAGGAAGCAAAGGACATGCCTCCTTTTTTGTACCTGATATGCCTGAAAGCTGCTCTTGACTGTCCTCTGGCACGAGGACCCAGGGGTCCTGAACTGGACCACCTCCTGCAAATACAGTGTTCCTCAAAGCCAGCCCTTGTCACCACCAGCTCTCAAGGATCCTCCAGAGACAAGAACTGGGAGGAGGATGAAATATTTGGTAATCCCTTCCTCTTGAGGAGCTGATAAAACACTGCTATTAAGAATCTGCAAACAGCTAAGGAATGCATCAGTTCCCCAGGTAATTGCATCCTGTGGTTGTTTTTGTCACCTCTTTCCCTTGGAGCAGTCCAGCCTTTGATCCCCAGTCTCGTGTACCGTTCCATTTTGTCTCACACCAGAGCAGTGCCTACCCACTGGCCCCTGCCCCCCTGCCCCAGCCAAGGTCAGTTAACCGGGACACCACTGGGGGCGGCCACAGGCTCTTTTCCAGCCCTGGCCAGAGGGGAGAAGGTGAAGAGGGAACAGCTGGTACCAGAGTTGTGTCGGTGTGCTGGGGCCAGATGATGGCCATTGTCCTTATCCAGACCACGGCCCTCGCGTTTGAGCCAGCTCAGTGAGCAGCTGGCTCCTGTGGTGGTGGCGAAGTCCTTCCCTTCCTTCTCTGTCTGCTTTTCCAATGCTCAATTCCAACTCAGACTATTCTGTGATTCTGCGATCCCTGTTTGTTCACAGTCTCAGCAGAAGAAAAATTAAATTGAATTATATCTGCTGCCCACAGAGCCAAATCTAGAGGCATGTGAACACCATTATTTACCCTGGCAGGGGAGGTGGTATGAAATTCCTCAGGGATTTTGATGAGTTATCTCAACAAAGACAATGCTTGTACAGTGACCCCGCTGCACCAGAATCACTGTTGAGGGCAGGCAGTGTCCTGGGACCCACTGGTGTAGGTGCTACACACTGGGATGGTTTTCCCCACTCCTTGCTGTTATTTAGAAAACCTTCTGTAATTCATGCCTGGATGTGTGATGACATACAAACACACATATTTAAAATATTTTGGGATATTTTGTTCCTTTTTTCATTAAATTATTTTAACCAACACCAAGACCTCTTCCCCTGGTATTTTTTTGGCTGAGTCCCAATCCACCTTTTGTTTATTATCTCCTAGATCTTGATGTTTTCCTTTTTTCAATCCTTCAAGGGATTCTTTTGCAGGCCCAGCCTGGTGCCCTCCACCCCCAACCCAGGTCCAGAAGGCAGGGGCTCTGGGATGGACATGGACATCCCAGTCATCTGCTTCTGCCTGAAATACAGTGGGTTTCCAGCTGAGCTTGGTGGGAGAGGTAGAAGGATGGAACCTCTGAGGCCAGTGAGCACAACCTTTTGCTTTGGGTACCTCCATGAGAGCAACCCACACCCCACAGCAGCCAGCATTTCCCATCACTTTTCCCCATGTAGGATGGAGGATTTTCTCCACCTTGCTGCATGCTCACCCACCAGCTCTGCAGGAGGATAGGGGCTGTCTAGATATCTAGTTTCATAAAGCCATTAAAATAGCCTTTGGCGACTTGAATATGGGAAGCAGGAGCACCCTGAGCTCTGTCCTGCAGCGTGGGCTGCAGAAAGGTTCCTTGCCTCTCTTACAAATGCTCCAGAGGTAGCAGGGTGTAAAAAAACCACTTTTTCAGCATGGCAAGGGCAGCTCTATTCTCCCACAAACGTTGACGGGGCAGGGACTCAGTCCATCTGCCATGGGGTGAGGCTCTAATTTTTTAGAGAGAGGGAGAGAGGGGCAGAAAATACCTGTTGTGGCAAGGGCAGAAAGCACAGTCGTTCAGGGCTAAACCAAAAAATGGATTGAAAGGATCAATTGATACCTTCTTACACCTTCCATTGATGATGCCCATTTTTAAAACAAGCCAGCAATACAAAATAGCATTTCAGCGGAAACAGCTACCAGTGTCAGAACAAGAGCGGACGGGAAAACTGCGGTCAGTGTTACGGGAAGTGTTTTGGATAACACCCTTGGCGGTCAGGGATGCCGGCAGGGGCAGCACCGCTGCGGACAGCAGCCAGTGACAGAGCACGGGGGCTGCGAAAGCCGCGCAAACTGCATGGCTCTGCCACCCCACCGACATGCCGGGTGCGCCAAACTCCGGGTCCGCTGGCTCAGCAATGCTTTTCTCCAGCATCTGCCAAAGGCATCGCTTGAAGCCGCAGCCCTCCGGCCTCCTGCAGCCGCTTTTTCACGCTAGGGCTGCGGTACCGAACCGGCAGCACCGACCCGGGGGTACCGAACCGGCGGCGGGCACGGCGCGGGCCATGCACCTGCTGGCAGCCGGCAGGGCTGGGGTCGCGCACATCGCCCCGCAGGTGGATCCCGCCCCGGGCGGCCCCGCGGGGGAAGGGGCCCCGGGTGGGACACAGCCCGCGCAGAGTCCCAGCGCAGCCGGCGCACGCCAGGGGCCGG
>WBMY01006136.1:95528-185001 GCA_013397315.1 Donacobius atricapilla | reverse complement strand
CAGGAACAGGGCTTGGGGCGCCCGGGCTCGCCCCTGGGCCGAGCGGCGGCGGGACGCTGCCCCCCTGCACACCCGGCGGGCACTGGCCTGGGCCAGGAGCGAATCAGAGAATCACGGAGTAGTTTCGTTTGGGTTGGAAGGGACCTTAAAGAGCATCTAGTTCCAGCTCTGCCGGCGGGCTAGACCGGGCTCCACTAGACCGGGCTGCTCAGAGCCCCATGCAGCCTGCCCTTGAATTACCCGAGGCAGGAGAGGGGAGCCCTTCTCCCGCGGGGCGCTGCGGCCCGGGGCCTCGGGGTGGGGGCCCGGCCGCAGGGTGATGTGAGCTGTGATGAAGGAGCCCCCCGGGGCTGACAGGCGCCTCCTCGGGAAGCCGCAGTGTCAGGCTGGGCGTGCAGTGCCCTGCGGCCGAGCCGGGCAGCGCAGCCCCAGCCCGGCCGCGTCGCGCTCTGCTGCGGGCCCGTGTGGCTTTGCGGGGAGAAGGGCGTCGGTGAGCGCAGGGCAGGCGGCCGGTCCGTGCTCGCCGCCCGCAGCGCTCTGCGGCCTCCGGAGGCAGGGGCGCCTCGGGCACCTTTTCTAGACGCAGCTTGGCGGTTCGAGTACGGAGCCTGCAGGCATGACTTAGCTCTGTCTAAATACAGCCCCTGAATAGGGGAATGTTCTGGAGAACAAAATGAGTGTAAATTGCTTTTTTTCTGGGGAGCTGCAGACACTTTGCACACAGTCCAAGTAGAAACATACTTTGGGAGGCTACAGTTCGCACCTGCATGATGGTGTTCTGTCTATATGCTGGGTAATTACACTGTAGTTAAAATTGCGCAATGAAGTGGAGATGGAAAGCTTGCAAGAACTTTTTAACAAAATCTGTTGTGGCCAGTAAAAGTAATTTCCCTTTTATACGTTGAAAGGAAAAATGCTTTTCATGCAGTGCTCTGCAGAGGGAAGGTTAAACTAACTTCTTTCTGATGGTGTTCACTTCTCTTAACCACACCTGAAGTCCCTGAACTGCTTTCTGCAAAGCTGCAAGTCTACGATGAGATGCAACTTCTCATTAGTAACAAGCACCTTCCTGAGAAGTGTTTAATTTGCTGTATCTTAGGGTCCTTTCAAGGAGGCTTTTAAGAGAAGACTTTAATCCAGCTTGTGGTAGAATTATCACTGCACGTGAATGCGAGCAGAGGGAGAATGAGGTTCAGTGGATTGTTGGATCTATTAGAATCAAAGCTTAATCTTGTTTGAATCTCAAATTTAATTTGTCTCTGATAAGTAAGAAATGATCAAAAGATGTGAAGTAGTTCTTGTTGCCATATGTTTCTGAAGGTTGAAATGACGTATAATAGCTGATGTTTCAAAGTTATCCAATAAAATTAAATGAATTTTGTTGTAGACATATGGAATGAATGGGTTTTTTAGCTTCAGACCTTGTTAATCTGTAACAGCTATGAAACATCCTTTTTCAACTGGTTTATAGCCAAACTCTTTGAAAATAGAGGAATAAATTAAAATTAGGGAATAATTCATAGTTTGCATCATTTTCAATCCTAGTCTGCATGACTAGTTTGAGTGTAAAACTTGCTGAGAGCAGGAAGAGGGCTGGACCCCATTATATGAAACCGTATGAAACTTCCCTATGAGTGACTTGCAGTGCTGAGGTCTTTGAAAGGTAGCACACACTCTGCTTAGCAGCTTTGATGGACAACGCTATGGTTTCGTATTTGGACTACCCAGTAAAAGGTTGGCCCATGGTCTTCTTGGTCATGGATGGCAGAGGAGTGTGCTTTTGCTCTTTAGTTCTAGTACTCAAGGGTCTTTCTACTTGGCAGGTGGATTTCTGTTAGCAATGAAGATTTGTAATGGGCTGCTGTAAGATCCTGTTCTGAAGTGCTAATTGGGATCACTGTTATGACTTTGACTGCAGGTCAGAGTTACGAACCAGTCTCAAAAGTGTGTGTCTGCCACTCATGACAGCTGAGGTTTTCACGTAGCTTGGAGGTCATGAGTAGAACAGGGGAGCTCTAACTACCAACAGAGCAACTTTAAGGAAAGCCCTGTTCTCATGTCTGTCTTATGCATAGTCTGAACTGAATTGAGAATCTGGATATTTACCTGGCTTGGACCTAATGAGAGTTGTTACTACTTAGAAGTCAGTAACAGTCTTGGATTCTGCTGGTAAACCCTTTCTTCTGAAATTGGTGAGGTAAGATAGTGCTTATGAGTGCTTTAAAAAAAAAAGTGGTAAGTAGACACTAGCCATAATATTAATAGTTCTGATGTGGAGGTGAAGGAAAAGACAGCAGAAACTTTCAGAGAGCCAGACTAATATCTGACAGTATTTATTTGATTGGTTTTTTTTTTTCCTTTGAGTAGATTCAGAACATTGTAGAGTTGTTGAACAGAGGAGTACTTGCCTTCCAGCTAGCAAGATTATTTTGGCCTGCCTCCTTTGTTCTGATTACATATGTCATTATACAAGTGTCTAATCTATGCAGCTATCAGTGATCACTGTAGGAGCTGTTTAATTGTAAATGACAGGAGCACAAATCAGTAGCCATATAATGATTATATGAATCTAAATGAAGTATTGAATGTAAACTATATGAATTCAAATTAAGTAAATAACAATGGGTTTTTTTTCAGCAGTTCATACCCAAGTCCTTTCACATAAACCTGAAATTTTGGAAATCATGAGTAACTTCAGCAAAGAGGAATTTGAGTTGACCTTCCTTGATGAAGGCTTTACTGCCAAGGATATCCTTGACCAAAAAATAAATGAAGTGTCATCTTCTGTAAGTATGATGCGAAAACTACTACATTTCATGATGCCACAAACTTAAAAACTAATAGAACAAGTTGTTCTTGCAAATGATCCGCAAGAGAACCCCCTCAAATGCTGACATCTAGGCTTATCCTGTTATCTGTTGTTCGTAACATTAAGATGTGTGTTTGCTCTAGGATGATAAAGATGCCTTCTATGTTGCTGACCTCGGGGACATTGTGAAGAAACACTTGCGGTGGCATAAGGCCCTTCCTCGGGTGACCCCCTTCTATGCCGTAAAATGTAATGACAGCAAAGCTGTTGTGAAGACACTTGCTGTTCTTGGGGCAGGATTTGATTGTGCCAGTAAGGTGAGATCTCAGCTGTCTTCTGATCTGTGACGTTAGTATCTGTTCAGCCTTATGAGATGTGCTTGTGTAAAATTAAGTATAACTGAGTAGTGTTGCTTTTGTTGTTCTGATTACATTTATCACCCATCTAGAAATATCTTCTACAAGTGTAATCTGTTCTTTCTTCAGACGGAAATACAGCTGGTACAGAGCATTGGTGTGCCTCCTGAGCGAATAATATATGCAAATCCCTGCAAGCAAGTATCTCAAATCAAACATGCTGCCAGCAGTGGTGTGCAGATGATGACATTTGATAGTGAAGTAGAACTAATGAAAGTTGCAAGGGCCCATCCAAAAGCCAAGTAAGTAATGTAGCAGTGTGTTTTATAATCTGTGTTGTATGTTAATTTGTGGTTCAGTCCATGTACCCCCTTGTTATACATTTTTGGTGGTACCTGTTTATCCGCCCCCCCCACAGTCACATATCCATTCCCCTCCTCCAGGGACATGCCTGTCAGCCAGAGGGGTCCTTCCCTGCTGCTGAAAAGCCCCTGAAGGGCATCGAGTGATAGGCTGTAGCCAGAGGGGTCCCCCTCCCTTTTAGGGAGATTGGCCCCCCAAGGTGTCCCTCACCCCTCGAGCTACTCCCTGCTTTCCCTGGTTGGTGAATCCCTTATCTCCTTCCCTTCCTCCCACCTGAGCATAAAGTAACTGTTCAGCCTTTGTTCTTCTCTCTGCCATGGAAAGACCTTGAGGTGAAGAGGTCCCATCAGGGACCCCAATAAACTTGTGTGCCAGCCCCTCTGCAGAGCCCTCCTTTCTCTCTCTCGCCTTCGTCACCTCAGCCCTCGGGCCAGTGCCGTGAGTTGGATGCACTGAGGAACCCCCAGGATCAGCCCGGGGTGCGTGGCAGAGGGAGCTGTACCTGCTGCTGCCTGCGTGCCAGGGTTAGCCCGGGCTGGCAGAGTGGGCACTCTGAGAGGCACCAGTGACAAGTAATGCTAATTGTTCTGTAATTCTTCCATGGGTTCCCAAGAAATATCTGCTTTATCTGAAACTTGTTCTTCATTAGTTTAAGGTAGTCTGCAAAACTGAAATAATAAACATACTTTTAACCAGTGAAATCTAATCTTGTAGAGTTTACTGGCAGTTCAGAAAGAGATACACAGAGCAGCTTGTATCTTTAAGCTCAGATTCATTCTGAGATCATACATGCCTGATGATGATGTCTGTTATACTGAAACTTAACTCCTCATTTTTTCCTGTTTCTAGGTTAGTCTTGCGCATTACCACTGATGACTCCAAAGCAGTCTGTCGTCTGAGTGTTAAATTTGGAGCTACACTTAAGACCAGCAGGCTTCTTCTGGAGCGTGCAAAAGAACTTGACCTTGCCATTGTTGGAGTTAGGTGAGCTGACAGTATCAAAACGCAGTTGTACTAAATAAGTTTTCTTTAAATGGTCTAGAGATACCTTTGCTTGTGGTGACATGAGTTTATACAAAACTTCTTGAGTAATTTGTCAAATAGCAACTGATATTTTGTATCTTTTGGTAGCTTCCATGTTGGAAGTGGATGTACAGACCCAGAGACCTTTGTTCAAGCCATTTCTGATGCCCGCTGTGTGTTTGATATGGGAGTAAGTCTAGTTCTACTTTCTCTGGAACTACTGTTCAACTGTTGTGGCAAAACTGAATGACGTGTACAACTGTTAAGGGATTAAAAGCTAGCTAAGTCACTGACTTCGTGTTGTTGGAATTTTTTAGGTCCTGGTAGCTTACTTAGACCAGCTTGGCAAAACTCATCTATAGATGCGCTAAAATTGGCAGCTCAAACTCAAATGACTGTTACCTGAACATGTGTTAGCTCTGTTTCAAGTGTTAATGAAATGACTGTACATTACTGTTTAAGCTAAAATGATAAATTATGAGCTGATATAATATATAAACGTTTCTTGACAATGTTGCTGTTAATCTCATTTTAGGCTGAACTTGGCTTCAATATGTATCTGCTTGATATTGGTGGTGGTTTCCCTGGCTCTGAAGATGTCAAGCTTAAATTTGAAGAGGTACAGCTTTGCTAAGAAGTTCTTAGGTTGTGAAGTCTGCTCGAGTGTTGACCTGGATTAAATAAAATCTTGCTTTCTCTGTTTGTATGCAGGCACATTTGGAAAAATGTGTCTGCTTGGTCAGAAATGTTTTTAAGAGGAAAAGAGGAAATTGTCTGAAAACTAAAAATCAGATGAGCTCATTAGATTCGTAGCTAAATGACTGCATAAACCTGCAGAAGCTTCAAAAAAGTAAAGCTGGTTTTAAGTACAGATTTGATTCTTACTGACATAGACTTCTTCCGGTTGGTGCTGTACTTCAAACTGAGTAGATTGGCACTGCTCCCAAATAGGGTGAAAGGGTGGTATACTGAACCCATACTGTCCTTAGGGGTGGCAGCATATGAGGTCAGTGTCCAATTTGATTAAGAACTAGCTTTTGTATAATTTTTAAGTTGTTCAGTGTTTTCCAGTCTGCTTTTCCTCAGCAATAGCTCTGCTTTCAGGAGAATGCAGGGAGGCTGAATTTTGATAGGACTTCCACTTGAAACAGTATTGTCGGAGCACCTTGCCTTCTAACCCAAGGAGGTGTTAGATGTGACAGATTAACACAAGGATATGGTTAGTTACAGAAAGAGTTTCCTTATAATACTGTGAGCTGACATTGTAGCACTTCTGGTACCTCCTGATAGAGTCTGGCTTCTGGTAGCGCAGTATGGGCATAGGTGGGGCATCAAAAGCAAATTGTCACTGGGCTCCACAGCATGATATAGTCATGTTGAGGTTGGAAGCAGCTTCATGATAACTTCAGAACCTGGAAATAACTGTTCATGAAGGCAGCTGAATTACAAGTATGATAGTAAAGCCCTTTGTGTGCTTATGATCCCATGAGAAGACGTCTTTAGGATTTAGTAAGCTGTGGAATAGTGCGGAAGTAGCAGCACTGCAAGTGGACTACAAATCAAATTTGAAGTGTGGAGATTTGCAGGGCATTAATGATGGTTTAATGAGCCTAGGAGGGGTGATTTCCTTCAGCCTTAAACGTGACCTCTTTTGTTACTTAAAGCTGCAAGTGATGTCTGGCTTTGTTGCTTTGTATAAATTTAATTGCAAACAAGATTTTGAATGAGAAAAAAAAGCAAAAGTAGTCAGTAGAAATTACAATAGATGTTAATAGATGTTACATGTTTCACTAGTATATAATTTTGAATTTGAGGGTCTTACTTCATCTCAGACTTCTAAAGTAGCACTTGAGTAGCTGCTGAAATTTTAATACTGGCATCTGATTTTTTCCCTAGATCACAAGTGTAATCAACCCAGCGCTGGATAAATACTTTCCTTCAGACTCTGGAATAAATATTATTGCCGAGCCGGGAAGATACTATGTTGCATCAGCATTCACGCTGGCAGTCAACATCATTGCAAAGAAAATTGTGTTAAAGGAGCAAACAGGTTCTGATGGTATGTAAATCAAGACCTAGCCTTAGATCTAGCCAACTATGTGTTTCTTTCCAAGACTTTTTCTCACTGAATTCTCAACCTGTTCCAGATGAAGATGATGCAAATGACAAAACTCTTATGTACTATGTGAATGATGGGGTCTATGGATCATTCAACTGCATCTTGTATGACCATGCACATGTTAAGCCAGTCCTGCAAAAGGTATGCCTGTTCAGAAGTATCACATACTAGTCACGTAGCATGGATGTAGGAGAATCCTTGTCACAGCAGTCACTTCTCAGTACACTGCTCCCTTCATGCTGCCAAACTTTGGCATTTAACTTACAAAGCATGCAGTGGAATTAACTCAAATCCAGAGGTGAAGAACCTGCAAGCAGCTCTCCTTTTCTTAGAGGTGGAATGTTACACTAACTATGATATTGCTTCTGGAAGCTCTGTTTTGATAGTCAAATAATTAAACTCCACTCTCTTCTTTAGCGGCCTAAGCCAGATGACAGCTGCTACTCCTGCAGCATTTGGGGACCAACCTGTGATGGCTTAGATCGAATTGTTGAGCGGTTTAATATGCCAGAGCTGCAAGTTGGTGACTGGATCCTCTTTGAAAACATGGGTGCCTATACTGTTGCAGCAGCTTCTACTTTCAATGGATTCCAGAGGCCAACAATACACTATGTGATGTCAAGACCAGCATGGTTAGTAACTAAATACCTTGATCCATCCTTACTTCTAAGATCACTGTAATAAATAGCTCGTATCAGTTGGCTACCCCTTAACAAGCAAGGGGTAGTTTTGGTCCCACAGCTCTTGTAGAAGCTCCTAGTGTGGAAGAAGGCAGTGCCTCTGAAGGTTTTTGCTATGTGGTTAGAAAGATGCTGATGCTGCTAATTACTTTCCTCTGTTGTACACACTTAGAGGAGACATGTTTTTAAAGGGGTAATGTTAAGAGTCTTCCTTAATCTGGATTCTAGCTAGTGTTTTCACTATTGTACAACATACAGAATCCTTATGAATTCTTTACATTTAGCTTCTGTGACTAGTAATCAGAGACCAGTTAATCACAGCTATAATATGTTGTCTTCTAAATTACTAGCTTACTAAATTCTGACTGCAGGATGCAGGGACATTCAGCAGTGTTGCTTCACTGTATGATCTTTGTTTGTTTGAGAGCTATTCCTTGGTTTAGGTTGAGCTCTGGCTCAATGCTCAGTGCAGAGTGCTAGATCTCCATGGGAAGTTAATAAACAGGTAAGCAAAGGAAGCAGGACTACCTTTTAAGTGCAAGGATACAGTGAAACTGCAACTTAAACAGCAGTTTAAAGTAACCTGGGTGCTCTGCAGTGCAACACAGATTGCAACCTTCTATAAAAGTGGGTGTTTCTGTAAGAGGAAGCCCTTCCCTCTACTGGTATCTGCCTGCTCAGCTGGCAGAGGGCTTTTGGGCTGAAGTGTTACCCTAAAGCAGGATTAGTTCTGCTATTGGGTTGTGTTTGAATTGATTAAAAATCTTTAAATTCATGGGAATTCCTGACATAAAAGTAAGAGGAAGCTTCCTCTGTTTTTCTACTAACCCTGCCAATATAAGCAGGGCTTGTATTGTTTCTTTACCTTAGTGAAACCTCCAGTCAATTGAAGCATTTTTCAAAACACATGAAGCTTTTAGACTTCCCTTAACGTTCCAAAACTGTGTCTAATTGAACTCCATATGGCTCTGTGGGAGAATAATTAGCTTTTTCACTGTATCACTAGGTTGCTGTTAAAATTTAATACTTTGTCTGAGGCATGCTGAGCTTAATTATGCAAACATAACTGTCATCCAAGGCCATAGCACAGCCCTCTTTCAGCCCTGTGTGTGTTTTCTGATTTGGCAAGAGAGTTCTGTGATAAAGGCTGGCCCTTAACTGAGAAGCATGCGTAAATGAGATTATGGTGCAGGTCTTTCTAGGATGGGCAAAAGTCTTTTGGAATGTTGTCCTCATATTGTAAAGGTGTACAGCTAAATTTGTGGCTAGAAGCTGTGAAAGATAAAGGACAAGATGATTACATGTGTCTAAGTGAAAACTAGTAATACATGAGGAGCCATGCAGCAGCACAACTGTCTGCCTTGCATACCTAAAATAACTAGAACCATAAGATGACATCAAACTGAGTCTTGCTGTTGTCACAGCTGAGGGATGGGACAGGCTTGAGAAGTGGGACTGTGGGAATCTCATGAGGTTTAACAAGACCAAGTGCAAGGTGCTGCACCTGGGTAAGGGCAGCCACTGGTATGAATCCAGGCTGGGGGATGAACAGATCCAGAGCAGCCTGGCTGAGAAGGACTTGAGGTGCTGGTGGATGAGAGGCTGGACATGACCCAGCCATGTGCCCTCACAGCCCAGAAAGCCAAATGTGTCCTGGGCTGCATCCAATGCAGCGTGGGCAGCAGGAGAGGGAGGGGATTCTGCCCCTCTGCTCTGCTGGTGAGACCCCACCTGCAGGGCTGCATCCAGCCCAGGAAGGACATAGACCTGCTGGAATGAGTCTGAACAAGGCCACCAAGTTGATCAGAGGGATGGAGCACCTCTGCTGTGATGAAAGACTGAGAGAACTGGATTTGTTCAGCCTGGAAAACCCCGCTTGGGGTGGGGTTGGTGCCTTGGGGTGACCTTGTTGCAGCCTTCCCATACCTGAGGGGGACTTACAGGAAAGATGGGGCAAGATTGTTTGCAGAAGCACATAGTGATAGAAAAAGGGGTAATGGCTTCCCATTGAAANCAGGAAGGACATAGACCTGCTGGAATGAGTCTGAACAAGGCCACCAAGTTGATCAGAGGGATGGAGCACCTCTGCTGTGATGAAAGACTGAGAGAACTGGATTTGTTCAGCCTGGAAAACCCCGCTTGGGGTGGGGTTGGTGCCTTGGGGTGACCTTGTTGCAGCCTTCCCATACCTGAGGGGGACTTACAGGAAAGATGGGGCAAGATTGTTTGCAGAAGCACATAGTGATAGAAAAAGGGGTAATGGCTTCCCATTGAAAGAGATGTCCCATCCCTGGAAGTGTGTTCAAGGCCAGGCTGGATGTGTCTCTGAGCAACTTGGTCTAGTTGAAGATGTCCCTACCCATGTCAGGGGGGGTTAGAACTAAAACTTCAAGGTCCCCTTCCAACCCAAACCATTTTATGAATCTATGAACTAGGTCCAAAAACTCAGTCAACTGAAGTTCTGAGGTTGTGTTTTAGTACAACTCTTGTCTGAGTATGGAAGGAGTTCCATGGTTCTTATTGGTCTGGTCAGCTCCTTTATATTCCTAGTCTGTTATCCATACTTTTTCTTGATTTAAGTTACCCAGTGTGAGGGTATGGGATAAGTGACAGTCAAGTTGTCAGGGATTTTCACATCTGAAATTCTGAACTGTTGAGCACAAAGTCAGTAAATGTGGGGTATACAGATTAGTATGTGGTATACAGATGTAGCTACAAGTGTATATAGGTGCATCTTTGCAGATCTAAAGCCTACACAGAAATGGTAAAATCAGCTTGGTATTGGCACTTACCCTAAAGCCTAGCCAGCCACAAGTGGATTCTGCTTTTATTTTATTTTTTCCCCCTATGGTAATAATGTCTGGATTGTAGGTGATGCATAAACAGTTCATTTCATACTCATTGGCAATTAAAAAAAATGTATCTTACATTTTTAGGTAGATTGCAGTGAAACAGTTTTTGACTCGCTATTTTTTTTTCTTTCTAGGCAACTAATGCAGCAGATCAAGGAGCAAGGGTTCCTAGCTGAGGTGGAGGAGCAGGATGTTGCTAGTCTGCCAGTCTCTTGTGCCTGGGAAAGTGGAATTGAATATCCAGCAACTTGTGCTTCAGCTAGTATTAATGTATAGGTAACATTTAGTAACTAAGTGCAAGGTTAGTCATTGAATTTAGGGCATTTGGGGGACTGTTAACTTAATTCTTGGTAGAATTTTCAAGTGTTTTTTAACATTTAGGTTTGGCATAAATGCAAGAAAAATGACTAGGAGATGGGTCACAATTATCTGTGTTCCTATGGAAACTATTTGAATATTGTTTTATATGGATTTTTATTCACTTTTCATGTATGCAACTAAAGACTGACCCTCAACTGTCAAACAAGTATTTGTAGCTTGTGTATGGCAGAACGGGCTAAGCTTAGTGCTTTGTGACCTACCTGTTTTAAAATAAAGTATATTGAAATAACTGGTTCTGTGTTTCATTAATCTGTAGAAAATTAGTGTCATGGATGGCTCTTATAGGCATATATGAGGGCAGACTAGATGCTGCAAGCCCAGAACTTACTAATAAATGGATCTTCCCTACCCTTGCTCTGCCAACTGAAGTGAAGGAAACCCTCAATGGGTAGGGGAACTGAATTGTCTTTTTTCATATGTGATTAGAAGAAGGTTGACTGTCAACAAATTGAATACTGTGTGAATTCTTGTGAATTCATGTTTGTTTTTCACTACTGAACACGTGTGTAACAAGTTGCATATTGTGAGTTCAGTACAGTGCTGGTTTTCTGCAAGTTAGTGTGCAAGTGTCATGGCCAGTACTGATGGCTGTTGATGAACATACCTAGTCATTAATGAGAGAATACAGCGTGAGCTCCATGACTGGCACTCTGCTTGTTATGTGTGCGAGAACTGAAATATGTTACAGGAAAACCCAGGAAGCTGAAACTTTGTGGCTGACAGGCTCTCTGACCTGTGTTGCCTAGGGCTTTACTAAAAAAATATACAAGGGCATCTTTTGTATGTGCAATATGATTAGAAGCTCTTATTTAATGTTACGAAAAGACGTGCTACCTTTCTGACTTTGGATAAATGTGATAGGTGACACTAAGGAGTAAATACTAGTACTGGCCTGGGGTGTTGGTGATAAAACAGTCTGCTTATTGAAGCAAAGTCTTCATGATTGACCTATCTTAGTTTCCTACCACTTTTTGCACTAAAATTAGAAAATGTTTCTGACAAACTAATTGGTCCTAGAGCTGGATTTGATCTGTTGGCCAAAGGTCCTGGACTTGCAGGCAAGCCATACCAAATGCCTGATGTATAAAGAGAAAGATCTTAATGTATCAGTCAATAGGTAAAGCTTAAACTAACTCAGAGTAAGTGCTGAAATTTGGAGGGTTGTCCAAAGGTTGGCATAGCTGATAGAAGCAGTGGCTGTAGCAAGATGGGAAATAAAGCTGGTTTTGTTCAAGCAGCTCTGGAAGGCAATGTTTAACCTCCATTCTGTGCCTCCAGCAGAAACTCTCCATTAGCTGAACTAATAGGGTAAACAAGAGTGATGGTACCTCATTCCTGAGTCTCTTGAAGCATCCCAAGTGACTTTTTAAATTTGCTTTATTCCCACTTTCAAGCTTGTGATTGAAATAGCACTTGCCTTTATTCTTATGCATATGATGAACTTCAGTATATACACATAGTGGAGCCATAGCCTTAATCTCACAAAGTCACTGCATCCAACCCGGGGTTTCCTTTAGCTCCTCCAAATTCAACTGGAAACTTAATGATTTTTACATGTAAACAGGTAGTAAATGGTAACCAAATGTTAATACTATAACAATTTCACATCTAAATCTTGCTGTGAGAGCTAAGTGCATTTGAAGACATATGCAGAAAATATACTCTGAGAAGCTGCAGTTGTCTAAAGGAGATGTAGCTACTTTTTCAAAGTGCCTATTTGAAGGCTGGGGCTATTTTGAGTCAGAAGGGAGTTCATCTGTAGGGAGACCTTACATGGTACCTGTGCTAGTGTCCTGCTGGGCAGGTAGCACAGTCTACCTACCCCACAGCCAGTGGAGACCATCTCCAGCAGGTAGCTTGAAGGCAATCACTTATGGAAACTAATTAGTAAGCTTCACTGAGAGGAAGGTGGCAGGGTGCCAATTCTTCATCTGCATTTAACTTGATTGGTTATTTTAGCTATTTCACTGGGGTTTGTGTCAAGAATCCAAAATTTACATCTCTGCTGGAGGCCAGGACTGTGGAGACACGCTAACCAGCATTTTGATCAATATGATGCTCTCCAAAAGGTGATGTAGCTGACTGTAGTTCTTTACCTTTCTCTCCTGTGGCAGGTATGTCATAGACATAGCTGATGCTCTCTAATCCATGTCTAATGTGTGTCAAATGTTTAAAAACAGCTATTCTGAAGCATCTTTTGTGTAAAAAAAACCCAAAACGAAACACAATGGATTTTACCAAGGAGCTTTTAGTACTTTCTGGGAGTAATAAGTGTTTACAGCAATGCTGGTGTGTCTTTAGGCAAGACTTAACTTTCTCAGGTTATGCTGAACACTTGTTCTGGGCTTTGGGATGCTTCATCTCATAGCTGCCTGGGTCCTGGCTCCCATGAAATCTTAAGTTGCCCATTTGTTAATTGATTTTAAAATACTCCAAGTGACAGCATTTGGTCATAGGGTGACTGTGGGTATTCCCTATAATCCACAGTAGGGAAATTTGTTTATTACTGGTATCTGGAGTGAGGACCATGTAGGACAACAAAGATGTAACAAAGTAAGCAGTGACTTCATATGGTTTAGTTTGACCTCTCCTTGATGGCCTTCTGGGACATTAAAGCCTTTGCTCTGTTTTGCTGTGTTTATTGATCAAATCCAGTTGTTCTAACTGCACATCTTAATTATTCCTCCCTGGGGCAAGCTTGTCTGATACAGGAGGAAGGGAGGAGCTGCATGCCAGAAAATTTGAGGTCAGCTGCATCTGTCTGATATAATTAGCTCAACAAATACTAAAGTTGGAGCCAAGAATAGCCTGTGCCTTTCAGCTTGCTCCTTGCTAGCCTTGCCTCTGTATGGTGCTCTATCTATCTCACGGTGGGGTTTTTTGGCACATTAGCAGGGGCTGTGGCATCCCTGCTCCAAAAGTCCCTGGTACTCACTCCATTCTCTGGCACCAGTGATGGTGATGATGATTCTCTTGGGATCACACGTGTAAAAAAGAAAGAAGTATCTGAGGAAAATACCAAGACATGTGCCCGAGATGCCTTCTCATCACCCCATTTCTCTTTTCTGAAGAGTGAAGACACTTGAGATCTAAGTTGAGGTCTAGCTGAGACCTTATGTTTAGTTCCCATGTAGCCAAATATGTCCTGTACTGGAGTTCAGCTGACATTCTTTGGTGCAAAGGTAGTTTCATATACCAAAAAAATCTATGAAATATTTTTCCTCTGGAATTACATGCAGAGGATGGAAAATCAAAGATGGAAATGTTTTAGGGGAGATTGGAGAATACTGACACTGAGTGAGAGTAAGTAAGGGACAAGGGAAAGTTGCTGATGGCAGCCTACTGTGGGGCAGATACCTTTTGTCTTACTGCAGGACCATTTAACTCATGTTTTACTTTTTAAGCTGCTGTCATCTAGGCTACCACATTTGCCTTGCAGAAAAAGTGTCAGTGCACCATTTGCCGTGGCAGAGTCAATGTTGCCACCTCACTTTCACCAGCAGAGAAACCCAGAGCTGGGAGCAGCACTGAGCAGGAAGCCCATGACTCCACCTGCAGGAGCAGAAACAAACCTGGAGCTGGTGGGAGCTCTTCTACCACAGACCTCATCCCCTATCCTTTAAACAGATGTTTTATAGCTAAACACAGCATCAGTTTGCAGGAAGATTTCCTGATCAAAACCAACCCTCTTCCACAAAAAAAAAAAGAAGTAAAAAAAAATCATTGTCCACAAGTATTGCAAGAGAAGCTGAGATGAATATTATTTAATTGACAAAAAGAAAAACATCAGTCATTGCAATAATTATTATTTTTCATTTTGCCTTGAAAGAAGCACCAATCAGTACCAAAAGGAGTGAGAGTGACTTGCTTTGGAGAGTGTCCCTGGTTTTGATTCCATCACCTGATTTTCTTTACAGTTTGAAGGCAGTTGGTATCTCCATGGCCATGGTCTGGTTTCAGTACCCACATCAGAAATACCTGCAATTCAAATTTGTCTTAAGCTCATTAAAGCACTGTATTTCACTACCCTAAAAATACATTGAGAGTAGGGAGCATATATTGGGACTGGAACTTAGGTTTTGGCAAGCTTTGCTCTTGCTCTTCAGTTGGTTTTGTAGTTCTCAGTTCAGAAGGTGTTTAGAGCAACTCAACCACAGTGGTGGCACTTTTGGAAAGCTGATGATGAGCACCCAGAGGGGCACAGCCACCAAGATGATGTTGCCCTCTGCACAGTGAGTCTGAGGGTGAAGGTGAGCAGTTTGGGCATGAACAACAATGGCCCCTTGAATCCCCTCCATTTCAGCATGGAGAAGCCACAAGCATTACAAGGAAATCACTGGCAAATGAACGGACCCCCCTCAAGGGACCACACTACACTGTGTCTGTGTAGTCTTGCAAGTATTGCTACAGTCCAGTAAATATTAGACCCCTATTTGCATGTGTTTCTTGATGCTTACAGTGCAGCAACAATTTTCCTCTATGTGTTAGTCTTTACCTGAAGACAAAAGCATTAGCATGCTGAATCCAACCCTTCTTTTTCTCACTCATTTTAGAGAGCTGGTCCCAGTCTTGCACACAATATTCCCACAAAAAAAAAAAAAAGAAATGCCTTCCAGTTAGTCTCTCCAGTTCATGCTCTTGAAGTGCTTTGCAAAGGACTAATTGGTTCACCCTGCTTTTGTAGTACAGAGCCAACTGCCATGTTCCAGTCCAGGGAGCAGACAGAAGACAGCAAGGCTGTGCAGCAATTCAGGAAGGGAAAGGCAGAGACACTTTCAGAACAGTGATGCAGAGACCAGTGCTCCCATTGGGGTTGCTACCAACACCTTACCATTGCTAGGGATGAGGAGGCTCAGAGTACCTTGAGAACTCAGCAAGCACTGAGTTTCTCAGCGAGGAGCTGAGAAAGGGCAACTGTAGCAGCTCAATACAAAGAATTCCCAAAATACTTTACAGGTATTATTTAACCTATCCTGAGACAGCAGTTCCCTACCGCGTGAGAACAGGATTTGGACATTCAGTTGGCATAAGCATCACCCTTTATATTTGGCTACTAAGCTCACTAGCTGGAAAAAAGAAGATACTGGCAATCTTGCAAAGCACAGGGTTGTAACGCTTGGAATAGGATAAATGGATGCAGTTTTCAGGAACAGCAGAAGTGCTGCTGCCCTTACTATGAGGATAAGAAGAAAATAATCTATTGCATTGTTAAATTAAAAAAAATCCTGCTTAAGAACTCCATTAACTTGCTGTTAACTATAGTTCATCAGTAGCAACAGCATTTCAGTATAACAGCTCAATAAATACTTCTCAGCAATGGTTGTCCCACTCTTCTGCAGTCAAAGCATGAATTAAACAATTAAAACATCTGGCTGAAGTGAAAAGCAAAAGAAAATTGGACTGCTGATTCAGGGGAGGGAGATTTCTCCTGCACCCCACCGGAATGGCTCCCAAACTCCTCATGAGTCAGGTACTATGGGACTCACCTTTTTCTGCCATCTGGGTTTCATTTCCCAGTGGGTTATTTGGGCAGCCTGGTCTAGTGGAAAGGTGTCCCTTCCAGGGGCAAGGTGTGGGAACTAGTTGGTCTTTAAGGGTCCCTTCCAACCCAAGCCATTCTCTAACTCTGTGATTGATTCTATGATTATACCTGACCATAAGCAAAGCAGGGAGGTGTTCCTCTGACCGAAGCCAAGGGAGATCCTCCCAGAGATAAGGATGTGGTGACTAATTAGCCATGCAAAAGCCCACAAGATGGAGCTCAGCTCAAAAAAAAATGCATCCAAGAAACTGTCAGTGAGAGCCACGGAAGGAGGAGGAAAGGAGCTTTCAAATGGATCCCACACTCCCGATGTTAGACCACAGCATGAGTGAGATGTTATTAGAGTGAACAAATGCAAATAAGAAAGAGCAAGGAAAAAGTATCTACAAAGTAATAATTAAGCTATTGCACAGCTCAAAAAAAAAAACCCCAACCAATGCTCTCATCCCATTCATTCACAGATGGGAAATAGAGGATGTGAGGGTTTTAATACACAGAAAACTTCAAAAAGAGCTGAGGTTTCTTTAATTATTTATTAAGGTTGTTACCTCAAAGGTCCTGTCAGCTTCCAGTTTCCTGCTTGGAGCCCAGTCTGAGGTTTGGTTCTGAGGAGCTGCCGAAGGGAGAGGACCCACTCCTGCCTCAAAAAAAAAAAAAAAGTAGAGGGGAAGAACTGGTAATGGATGTTAAACCAAAGACACAGTGTCACTGTTGGAACACAGGGAAGAGTCTCAACATTGGAGGGAGCAAATGGCTTCAAAACCTGAGATCCATTCCCAGGCTCAGGTTTGGGACTCTGATGGTGTCCTTGGGACAGGCAGCGGGGGAGCAGCTGGATCCAATAACTGTGACATCACCAGAGCACGGGGGGGTCCTCCCCCCTCGGCTAAACGAAGAAATCTTAAAATATATCTTCTGTTGGCGGCTCAGAAGGGGAAAGCTGCAGAAAAGGCAGTAATGTGGCAGAACGTAGCCGAAGGAGGTGGCCTGGGTGAGGGCTGAGCGGCACCGTGGCTAGATGGCAGCAGCAGCCCATGCTATCCATCCCAAAACTGCGAGTCCGGCTGCTGCCACCTTCCTCAGCAGCGCACGGCCTTCAGCTCCGGGAGCTTCCCAAGGCTGAGGTTACGGCACACTACATTTTTGGGAGAAGAGAGGAAATTTCTTTTTTACCAGCAAATTAATTGACTGGCACTGAGGTAAGCTGAGAGGGAAATAGGGCTTGCAGGGAAGGCATAACTCCTTACATCCTTGGCTTTTGAGCTCAAGTAAAAATGGTGGGGAGGGAAGAGGTCAGAGCAAAGAGGCCCAGTACACCCTGCCCAGGGTGCATCCCTCCAGGTGGGCTGCCAGCAGCTCCTTGCATTCTTCTGCCTAATGCCACCAAGTCCAGGGGTTTGTGGGACACAAGAGAGACTCCCTGAAGTGTCTGCAGCCAATGAGACATAAGGGCAGGCTGGTAGAGTGAGGGCTCCTCAAACACCTCTGCAGGAGATGAGTCCAGCTGTGCCCAGCTCCCTGCGCTCCTTACCAGACAAGCATCCCATTGCTCAAGGAGGGCTGGAGACAGTGCCTATTGCATGTGGGAAGTGGAGGTCACCCCTTACCCAGGGCTGGACAGCTTAATCTGGGTGTGGCCTTTGATACACCCCAAGGCATGCCCTGGGAGAGGCCCTGAGCTTCTACCACTGCTGTTATGTCCTGCAAAAAGCCACCCTGCTTGGGCAGAGGATACCAGAGCACATCTCTGCTGCCCTGGCCTATTGATACTGTCCCCAATAATGCACAGGGACACTCTGCATCCATCCTCTGATATCCACTATTCTTCCTGAGAGCCTGTGCACTGGAAGAAATGAAGAAAGGAAAGTGACAAGGGGAAAAAATGCTACCCTGGTGATCATTTATTACTATTAGTGCAAAGTGCTGAATTGCTGGTACCTGATGAGGTTTTTTCTGTCCTGAGCAATACCGCACAATAAAGTACAATTTATCTTTGGGAGAAAAGGGTGCAGCTGAGCTGGTACCAGACTTAGGACAAAAGAGTATTGACGTCACCCCCAGGAGTCCAGCAGCAGATGTTTAACATCGTCTCCAGCCTCAGGCCAAAGGTGCAAGCCTGGTACACAAATTACCGAGGCAGATTTGCTGGCCTGCATTAGCTGAGGGGTCAAGAGGGGCTGACCCAAATGTTCCCTGCCTGCATTATGCAGCTGGGAAGCCTCTTGCCACTGCTCTGCACGGATATGGCTGACACTGGTACGTGATCCAGCCAGCTCCCAGCTGCCTTGTAAAGAGTTTAAACTGTCAAGCAAAGAGCTAAAGGCACAGAGACATGGGTATGCAGGCTGCACAGGGGGGACGTGCTGGGCCAGAGCATGGGTGACAGGTCCTGGAGGCCAGTGTAACCCCATATGATGAGTGCAATGCCCAGGGAACCATTTTAACCAGGTCAGTAACATCCTAAACTGCAAGGCTCTCCAAAAGCTTCCTTTTCTTGTAAGGTGAGCACTCAGCTGATATTTTCAGACCTCTACCCAAAGTGATCCCAATACTATTTAAATTTTGGCCTCAAAGTATATGAATGGTTAAAACTACTGTTTTTTAGACTCCTGTTTTTCTTTTAGTTTAATATTAGATAACTAAGATTTAGTTAATGGATAGTAGCTTTCCTGCCTAAAAATGGATATGGAGAAAAACTAATATTTTGCCTAGTCTCTAATGATCCTAAACAATCCTGTATCATCAGTAAATTCCCTTATATTTATCTGTCCATCCATCCATCCGTCCATCCATCCATCCATCCTTCCTTCCTTCCTTCCTTCCTTCCATTTTCAGACCATTTAAGAATGTGTTACCTCTTCATTCCTGCAGACATCACAGATTTATCAGGCACAACCTTCATTTGTAGAAGCTCATCTTATCTCTTCCCTTTGTAGGAACTCATTTTATCTCTTACCTTTATACATCACATTTATCCTAGCATCTGCAAAGCCTGTACTTTGCTATAGTTTCTACTGATTTTTTCTGGTCCAGACATGAGGCTTACTGATTTGGAATTCCTTAGACCATGTCCTGGAGTGATTTAAAAATCCCAGCTAATAATTCAGTATTGTGTTTGCTGGAGGCTGATTTAAGAAAGAGGTTATACTCTCATCCTTCTGGTTTTTGGGTGCACTCAGGTGGCTACCACTTGATCCAAACAATTTTTTTCTGTCCATTTTAGCAGGCTCAAAACCTTTCTTGTGGCATTTCAGGCTGCAGCAGCTCCTCAGCCTGTGTCGCTGTCACCCATAGCAGTGGTTGCAACTTTGGTTAAGGAAAAGAAATGAAATAGCTTGGCTTCTCACTGCCATGCTGGTGGAATAAGGAGTAAAATAAAACTATTCTGGACTGAAAAAAAAAAAAAAAAAAGCTTGCTACTTTAAGATACATGGATAAAGGTAAAAACCTGCCTGGGTCAAATACATTCACTTCAGCTCTTCTCACCTATATGAAACCCCAGCTTACCCTGATACTCACTGTGCAGCTCCATCCTCTCTTCCAGGACACAACAGGGCATGCCTGTGGGCTCCAACTCATTGCAAATCATTAATTAGCCATGCAGCCAGCCTGGTAAGCCTGTGGTCCATTCTCTGAAGTATCAATAAGCCTCTCAATCCCATGGGTAGAATAAGTGAGAGGTAGGATAAGAGAACTTCGAGGTTTTTTTCCAGAGGCAAGCCCACCATGCCAATCCCTGCAGCTGGGTCTCAACACCTCCCAACACCACTCTTTTCCATATTTTGATATTTCAAATCAAAAATAATTTCTCCCTATTTTTAAGGAAAAGGCATGACCTAGAGGCAAGCTGGAGGGTAAATCTCATGGCTGTTCAACAATATGGGTGGTGACATACCATCCCAGGGACACACTCCCTCACCTTTTAGGGCTTGATTAAGCACTGAAAACTCTGACTTTCTGAGGGTGCTGGGTCATCCAGAAAAATCTACCCACTGTGGCCATGAGCTTCCGGTGCAGGTGAAGAGAGGATGCAGGCAGGGGTGACTACACTGCTCTGGTAGCACCCCCCTACAGCACTCAGAAACTCCTTCCTTCTGTATCACTGTTGTGCACAAGATGGGAATGTGCCATTTTTCCTGCTTGTGCCCTTTTCCTTCATACATCCACAGCAGAGAAACCAACTGACCCAAGCTTGGCAGCCGCTTCTCAAAAACCCACTCCAAATAGAACCAATTTCCTAGAAGCATGTTTCTCTTCTTTAAGTGGCTAATTTCTCCTTAATGCCACAAGGTGAGGAAATGACTAGTAATTGAAGGGTGATTCAAATCACATTACTGAGGAAGGAATCCAACTTCAGCAGTCTAGCTTCAGAAAAGCCTGTAAGACAGAGTTGTGCTGCTGATGGAAGTGAAAATTTTGAACTGACTCAGACTTCAGGACAGAGGTGGGAATTGCTCATTCTAGGGAAGAACAAGGCAACCCCAGAGGCAGGACATCTAGCTTTACGCTTAGGAAAGTGTTTGTGAGTACAGAGCAGCACAGTAAGGAACCACACTGTCAGTGCCATCAGCTTCATGCACTGCTGGTGGCATCAGCTGATGGGCATTTTGAAGAAAGTCCCCTTGCCACTGGTGCCTGCTGCCTGCCCTCAAGTTCAGCTGCAAGGTGGCTTGCTGGGATCTGTGGGACACCCAAAACAAGAAAGCATGGGCTGCTGGGGGAATTACCATCAATTGGTGTTGGCTCAAGCATGAAAAGGAAGTTAAAAAACACACACCACATAAGAACACTGAAATTTGTAGCTGGGTGGAAGAAGCCTAACAAAGGCAGCTGGCACAGAAGGAACTAAAATCAGAAAAATTATGCAAGAAACAGCACAAACCTTGCTGGCTGATGGTAGAATCACAGAATATTCTGAGTTGGAAGGGACCCACAGAGATCCTTGAGTTCAACTCCTGACCTTGCCCAGGACCATTCCCAAGACCCACACCATGTGCTTGACAGCATTGTCCAAATGCATCTTGAAATGTCAGTCTTGGTGCTGTGAGCTTTGTTTTGAGAATCAGGTACCAGAATATGGAAATTCATCATAATTGTCCTTCACAGACCTCTTTGTCCCTTTCCTTGTATCCTAGGTGATGCCAAATTCCACCCAAAAAATGCAGGGGAGTGCAAAGCACAAGTGCCTTGAGAGTAACTTTGCCAGACAATTGCTAGAATGGAGAAGAGAAAGAGAAGACTTGGGCTCCTTCCACTGCCTTGGTCACCAGACCACCCCATGCATGGTTGCACACATGCTGCTGGGCAGGGAGGTTTTGTTGCTTTCAAGCATCCTGCCTCGTGTGGATGCTGTGAATTGTGCAGAGAAGGTGAACATGGGGGGCTGCAAAGTCACCCAAAATAGAAAGTAGGGTTTCAAGCAAGTTGTTTTACTTTGAAAGAAAAAAAAAAATAAACTCCTGGCTTCCTTTTTGTGTTGCCATAGGAACTGAGGTGGCCTTGGCCTCTGCAGTATGACAGCATCATCTGGATACCATGTGGTGAGCACAGGAGGGGTCACATGGAGGTGCATTCAGGGTGGCCAGCATTTCCCTCACAGGCACCCCAGGAAAGCATCATACTCAAAGGAAAAAAGGGAAAAGACTTCTTTTTCATGCTTTTTTTTTGTTTGTTTTATTCACAGTTTCTAGCTGGCAGTTATTAAAAGCCTGAGCAGACTAGGAGCTGGTGAGTTTCATCAAGTGAACAGTCCTGAAGGTTTCACCAATGTGACCCATGATGCCAAAAGACATTGGGATCCTCATGGGACAGCTGGAGTCTCGCAGGGAGCTGCTGGAGGAGCCCTGCTACACACTGCAGCTGTCAGCAGGTCCCACAGGGGACTGGTGGTGACATGCCTGAGGCACTAGCAGCTCAATGAATGAGAAGTGGATGTGGAATTCCCTGCCAAGTAGTTCAGAAGGGTTCAACAGCTGCTTTTAAAGCTGACTTAAGCCACACCTGCTTAAAAGTGAAGTTCTTCTTCTACACGATTAACTTTAGCCCCAGGGTTACCCAGGTGGGGCACAGGAAGGCTGTGAAAGCCAGTTTCCCCACAGAACACATTTCTCCAGAGTGGTCAGGGTGTCTGGCAGCAGCAGTTTCCTCAGGCACACCATGCTGGTGAGACAGAGGATGGCTCAGTGTGGGGTAAACCCTGGCACCTAAAACCCATTTCAAGCACCAGCACTGTCCACAGTGTGCAGGCAGCCCTGCTCCTTGATGTCACCACACACATGCAATGGCACTGCCCATGTCCTTTTGCAGGCATCAAACCTGCTTGTCGTGAGCCTCACATGTATTAATAATTCTTAAGGAAAGCAGCAAAGGAATAACCATGGCTGTGCAACTAACTAACTAATTAAACTAACATCTAAATTAGCGGAGTTTATTTTATTTTCTCCAAGGAGAGTGTCTGTAATGTTTGTGGTTTTGTTCTTGATCAAGATAATCCTGGCATATTAAGGCACAGCCGGTGCACTCACCTTTTCCCTGAGGAACCAGCTGCCAGCACAGTGCCTACTGCCCATGGCATCTGCTCAGCAGTGGAATTTGCCCTGAAAAGGGCAAATATCAAAGAAAAGAATAAAGAGGAAAAACACATGTGTTCAGCCATTGCTGCAGCCCCAGGAGCAGGGTGTTTGTTCACACCAGCTGGGTCTGGTGGGAGGAAGGGTGTCTTCTCCCACGCCTACTTTGCAACTGAACCTTTGCACCAGAGCAGGGAGGCCGAAGCTCCCACACAGCAATCCAAAGGGAGCTGGAGATGGGAAGCCTGCTGCTCTTACGAGCTGCAGCAAATGAGGGCTCAGTGTCCCCAGGAGGATGACGCTCCATGTGGTGATGCTCAGCACATGGCATTTCCCCTAGCTGCTCCCAAAACACTCTAAAAACCATTCACAAAGACATCTTTATCCCAAACCCAAATGGAAGACAAATTCCAGCTTCAGGCAGAGGATTATCTGTACCAGCTCTGTTTGTCCCTAACCCACTTCTGTTTCTCCATAAGAGGGGATGGGCCAATACCCTAGTGAATTAGCTGGCACTCTCCACTGACCCTGGGCATCTCAGGGTTTCTTCAAACCTGGTTTTTCTTATTGCTCATTATGCATGTTTAGTTTAAGACCTGGGTGAGGAACACCCCAGACCTGCTCCACAGATCTCCAGCACAGAGTCTCATGGCTATGTGCAGAAAGTGTGGGATAGGCTGTCCCTGCAGCCACTTCCATGGTGAAAATGCAGTAGGAAAGTTCAAAGATGCAATAAAACAGTTCTTAGAAGCAGGAACAAGGGTTCTGCAGAGATGAAAGGGAGAGGCTGCCTGCCAGATACCTCCTTTGGAGATCACAACCACTGGTGCAGGCTCAGCACAGTACTGGTTACAACCCAAACCCCACATGGGAGGAGCAAGGTGTTTTTTCTTGAATGTACCCACAATGAAGACACCAGTGGGACATAGCAGTTTGCATCTTCCTCTCATGCAAACAAGTCAAGGGAGGATTAGAGGTGCTTTCATACATAGAAGAAATACATGGCTGCTCTTGTGAGCAAGGAATGACTGAAGCAGAACCACACACAGCCACAGCACAGTCACAGAATTATGCAATCATTTAGGTTGGAAAAGACCTGTAAGGTCACAGAGTCCACCAGTAAACCACAGCCACATCTACACATCTTTAAATACCTCCAGGGATGATCAGTCAATGACTTCTCTGGGCAGCCTGTTCCAATGTTTGATTACCTCTTCAGTGAAGAAATTTTTCCTAATTTTTCCTAAGCCTCCCCTGGTGCAACTTGAGGCCATTTCCTCTCATCCTGTTACTTGTTAGTCATCCCCACCTGGCTACAACCTCCTTTCAGGTAGTTGTAGAAAGGAATAAGGTCTCCTCTCAGGCTACTTTTCTCAACATGTTGCTGAGGAATATCTGTATTTAATCCTGTCTCAATGTATATATACCCACATTAGGCTTTAAGGATAGTACTTACTGCGAAACTAAAAAGCAAAATGCAAATAGTGACTGGAAAGGTGTCTGTGTCGTGACCTGGGAAAAACAATGTAAGTTTATGTAGTGCATGACTTTGACACGATGGGACCCTTAGGTAGGACCTGTCCCTGCTCTTGTTCTCTGCTGCAGTGTGACCCCATCCCCAGTGCTGGGAAAGAGAAGGCACAGCCAAGTGCCAGAGAAAAACAGGCTCCCTTGCTTACACCTCATTTCCTGCAGAATGGCCTGGGTGACACTACAGAGGCAAATTTCACCCAGCACGTAATTTGTCATATTTACCGTAATACATCTGTGACCTGCGTTTCACAGTGTGACCTGCGTTCTGCACTAAGTTCCCATACTGCTGCATGGAACAGCTTATGCAAAGGAAAAAAAAAAGTTAAGGCAAAGGAAGCTGCCGAAGTGCTGGGTAAAAAAATTGAATTGTTTTGAGAAAGTAAAAAAAAATGCTGGGGTGGGTGCCCTAGGAGCACAGCTGCGAGCTGGCAGTGCCCAGAGGTTTACTGATGCAGCTCCCAGTGCCAGGTACAGGGTAGAGAAGACACTAAAGATGTGTTCAAAGCTACAGTCCACAGGCAGGGAGGGTTTGAGGGAGCTGAGCATGACCCACCCAGGCCCCAGCAACACCAAACACCAAGATGTGGGAACGTGTGTGGAGAGAAGCAAGGAGGGGATCCTGTTTCTCACCTTCATGTGAGAGACAATTCCCTCCAGTGACAGCCCAATCAATACAGATTTTATTTGTGATAAATTGTTCCTCCATCAGGAAGAGCTAGCTAGCTAGCTCTTAAAATAACCCACCCAACTGGTGGTTGTGACCTTGCCTGTCTGTCCCTGAAGACACCAGGCAGCTGCCATGAGAGTTCCTTGCCCCCTCCTGGCAATGGTTTCCGACTAGTGAGAAATGGCTGAAAGCCTGGGTTTAACCTGACTCTCTGGTGATGCACTGGTTGCCCTTTAGCCACAGTGAACATGAGAGTGCTCAGAAGTGTGTCTGCACCTTAACCACCACACTGGATACACGTGGGCAACAGGTAAGGTCTGCCTGCAGGCACACTGCTCCCAGAGATGGAGGCGTGTCTCCAAAGCTCCCACACAGAGAGATGCTCTGTGTTCCTCTCCCACCCTTTTCCTTCTTTTCAGTAAAGCATCTCTCCTCCCAAAAGAGATAGCAGCAATTATCAGGTTCATCAGCACAGTATCTGCCATGGTGCAGTACAAGGAGCTCAAAATGCCAGTCTGCCCACTGGACCATTAAAGTCAATGGCTGTTCCTAACCTTTAAATATTAATAGAGCCCTGCATAATGGATCGAGGACTATCCATGGAGACCATCTGCCCTGTGCTTGCAGAAATGTTCACGTTGTTCTTCACAGGAGTTTATTACTCAGAGGCTAATGCTAAAAATACATTGCAAAGGGTCTGATTTAAAAACAAAGGGCCAATTCAAACTTGGCAAGGGAGAACCTAAGACTGAACCGAAGCGTGTCTGTCTACCATGCTGGAGTTCGGCTGCAACCAGACAGACTTTATCTGAAAGGCAATGACATAATTCTGAATTAGCTGAACAAGACCCGCAATTCATACAGAAAAGCTTGAATTTATGTAGTAATTAGCCAGAGCTTTCACAGTGTTAGATATCTCCATGGCGAGAAAATAATCACATAGGTTATTAAAGTGAGGTAAAGATGGACACAGTGGTGAGATTTTTTTGTGCTAAACTACTTTTGCTAATTTTGACTCCATTTTTAATAAAAATATAATCCACAAAAACACTAAAAACGCTTAAACCACTTAACAAGTTGAAGTTTTCTATTAATCACCTGGACTTCATTTTCCAAATGATTAACCCCTCTACACAATAGTCCCTCTATGAAAGACATTCCTGGGAGCCCAGCAAGCAGTAAAGCTCTCTTATCTTTTCATTGATTCTCTATTAGTTTTGAATTTTGCTTGTATCAACATGCAAATTATCATCCTGGAGAAGGAGCCTGGAAATTGTTCTCCCCTCTGAGTCCTCATTATCAGTCAGGAAAGCAGAGACATCCTCTGAGGAACTGCTCAAGCACAGCCAAGATGATCAAAGTTACCCAGTGACTGTGGATGCACAACCTCAGCCTCTGAAGCAGATCTGATTTTAAGAGAGTTGCTTAGCAGCAGCAGATAAAACCCTTTCCACTACTTAGCTGGCCCTTTAATTAAAAGGTTCCCCATATCAGAAGCCACCTTTGAAAAGCTCAGCCTGGCTGGGCTTCAGAGCAACTCTCATTTTCCCTGGGACACCATGCACAATCACCTTTCCTGGGTATCTTCCTTCACCTCTTCCCGAAAGGCAAGCTAGGAGCATCTTACCTAATTTATGCCAATCCCAGTCCGAAATGAAATCATCTTGCCCTGAAAAGAAGAAACTCCTTAAAAGCCATTAAAACAGTGAGGGATAACTGAAAAAAAACCAAATCTGGTATTGGAAATTTTAAAGAGGCAAAGGGAAAGACAGAAGAAATTTGGCCCAGTGAAGCAGGACACAATCCCAGTGTCTGCACGGGGCTGTGCAGGGGCTTGTCAGACCATGGCAGGCAGCAAACTCCATCATGGATACCTTGGCCCACTTCAGAGAAAAAAATTGTAACATCAAAGAAAAGGGAACTTTCTAACCTCTAAAATTTAGATTCTTTCATTTTCTTTCTGCAAAAACAAGGTCAAAATAAGCTTCTGTAAGGAGATATTTTTCCCCAAATGAGAAGAGTTTGGGCTTTGTTAAACTACTTAAACTTGCTATCCACTTGCTATTCACTTGTTATTCACTGCAGACAGCAAAGTAAACCAGAAGTGAGATGCCAGGAAAAGGCAGTAATGTTTCCACTTACAGAAGCCGATGAATGATGACAGAAGAACTGCTGCATTTATGAATGCTACAGCAAAACAGTTTCTACATCTCTGGTACCCAAGATACCATGCAATGCTTGACTGAAGATAGGCCTGACTCATTTTAAGAATACACAAACAATGCAAACGTTGTGGTCCACCTCAGAGGCACCATTCCAGGACAAAGTTAAAGACATTTTTTCCCACTCTCAGAATATACAGAAATGATAAAGTCCATGGTGGCCAATTCACATCTAAACAGCTGCTTTTGGACCCAGCCCATGAAAGAAGAGTCATTAGTGTAAGAACATCTGCAGCATATCTAATAACCCAGCATCTTCTGGCAGACACTGACAGCATGAACACAAGCAGGCTGGAGACAGGCTATAAACAATCATGGAATTACTTTTTTTTTTAATAGCTGGGCTTTTTTGCTGGGCTTGCCCTGGGAAAGCAGGCAGGCTTCTGATTAACTTCCTTTTCAGGGTTGCCTCATCAGCAGGGTGTTGTGGTTGAAAGGACTTTGTTTTATTTGCCCAAATTTGAATTTCCAGGGGAAAAAATTGACACACTCTTTTGCTTGGCAACACTGACACAAGTTTGTATTGTAGACCAAGTCTGACTAAATGCATTTCCACTTGGATATTGCAAACATTTCTCTTGCTTTTAATATTAAAGTATTATCATGTGACCACTACTAGAACATTCTACACAGCAAAAAATCCCTTCACTACATGCTCAGCTTTAACTTCAGGCTAAATGATTTTTTGATACTTTATTTTGCAGAGAGGGCAGGTTTATGCAACTACTTGCAGACCTGATGAATATGGAGAAAACTGCTTCCCATGCTACCAGTGTCAAATGTTAGTCCAAGAGCAAGTACCTGGTACCTGACCGGAGTTTTATTTTGTAAAGCTGGGGTCACACAGCCGGGCCAGCAGCTTTTCCTTCATTGCCTTGAGTTGCTCTGCATCCAGCAGAAATTCCTTCCTGCAATCTTTACCCTGGATTCAGCTGGGATGCAGCTGGATCCCACAGGCACCAACACCACTGTGTTAACCCAGCCACAACAGCCAGCTCCCAAAATCCGTACGTACTCAAAAGACAATGTGTCTTGGACAAGACTAGGAGACATGCAGGGAGCCATCCTTGCCCTTCCCCAAATACCTTATGCTAGGAACTTGGTGGATGGCTTAGACCGAAACAGTCAGTGACAAGAAAAGTAGTCTTTTATTTCAATTAATATTTCTTGGCATTAGGCAGATATTAAATAACACTGGAATGCACAAGACTATTAACATATCGACAGCAAAAGGGAGGAGGTGTAGCCAAGTCGAGAACAGCAGTGCCAGTCACGTCACCTCGGGGCACTCAAAAGCCATTTAACGCAGCAACCACCAGAAAGTAGGACTCCACTGAGAAATACAAAATGAGGATGAACTCCTTTCAGGTCTTTTGTTAATACAGTAATGCTGGAATGACTGACAGTAAAAATGAACAAATATTTGCATTCAGGAATTAAACAGAGTGAAATATCCACAAACTGCTAGTCATGCATTTCTTTTGGAACAGTAATTTGCTAATGCATAAATATCACAAAAAAACAATCTCCAAGATTTGAATAAATCACAGACGACTAGAAGAAACAAAGCTTGAATCCTATTTTATGCCTTAAATAGATGACCTAAATATTTAAAATTTTACTTCACCATATATATATAATTTATATATATATTAAAAGAAAGTAAAGACCATTAGATAAGTGCAAGCAATTTTCCTCAAAAAGAAAATTGGAACCATGCCCAGGAAAGCTGCTTTTTTTTTTCTTTTTTCTTTTTCTTTTTTTTAACTTTCTACTCCATTCAGTCCACTTTTTTTTTTCTTTTTTTTTTCAACATAGTAATTTCTGAAGCAAAATAAATTATCTACCATCTGCTATTTTGGGTAAAAAGTCCTACCTAGCATCTTCTCGGGAACTACAGGAACGTCACCTTTCTCACAGACTAAGTGAAGTGGTATCTCACCAGCCATTGAACTCTCTTGTAGCTGCATGTAAACATACCTTTCGATTAATGTTTAAAATGTGCAGAGTGAATCGTAACATTACGGGGAAGCAGAAACGGAGCTGCCGCAGGAGAACTGCACTGGTGTTAGTGGGGGGAGCGAGGGCTGGTTCACTCGGACACACACACACGCACACACACACAATCTGGCAACGGGATCTTATCCGCGAAGTGTGGAGGGATGGTTGAGAAGGCATCCGTTTGCGAGCAAAGCTTGAAGGACACAAGCCGAGATTCTCTGAGCACACTGTCCGCTTTTATCAGAATTGACTTGCGCTACTGGGGTCGCACTGTAACAACCGCACGATGGAGGGATCGCTCTTGGCACCTTTGATGAACTCTTCCAGTGACAGTTTACCTTGAGAGGGAGGAAAACCAAAATGAAAATCATTTTTTAAAAGTCAGTTGTTCCTGCCACCATTGCTGTAGCAAAGAATCCCTCCTCACCGAGGCAACATAACATCTATTTAATCTACCACAAAGGCATCAAGGGGAATTCAGTGCAATGCACAGCAGCTAAATCCTACTCAAGCCTTTAAGCCCAAATGCATTTTTCTTCTGCAAAACAATCCAGCATAATAATTGCTGGTTTTTTTTTATTTAAAAAGACAGTCCCAAATCTAAAAACAACTGTTTTAATACCATTTGGCAGCTTTTTGCTTAGAACCAGCCTATATGAAAGACATGACACATGAACACAAGGTATGGTACCTGAACACATGTATGCTTTGAAATTGTGCTTGTATTGCTACAAGACTTTAAACCTAAATATTCCAAATACCCCCACTTTTTCCTCTTGTTTCTTGTGTCACATAGGGCTGAGCAGTCATGGCTTCTCTGGCACCTACATGGGTAGCCAGGGTTTGAGCAACCTGATCTAATTCAGGATGTCCCTGCTCATTGTAGGGGTGTTTGTTGGGCTAGATGACCTTCAAAGGCCCCTTCCAATCCGAATTATTCCATGATTCCATGACTCTGCAAGTCGCTTGCTGTGCCCTGCTGGGTGTACAGGAACAGGATGGGTGTTTTCTTTTTTTACAAGCAAAGCCAGTCCTGGGGCACACCTACTGCTGTGTGTTGCTCCTGAGCACTTATTGGTTTATACATCTTTAGTATAGGCCAGAGGATCTGACTTGGATGGACCTTGTAACAGTCTGAGGGTCTGAAAACTGATCTCTGAAGAAGCAACCACCCCAATGTCCCCTGGCTCCAACACTCCTGTGGAATGGCACAGCACAGCATGGTACAGCAAGCAGGAAATATTCCACCTGGTCTTTCAGACCTCATCGTGGTGTGACCCAGCCCCCTGGCAGTTAGCTAGCACCATACTCCCCTGCGCCAGCACTCAGAACCATGGCAGAAATAGGATGAGTCAATATTAATACATTTTTCCCTACGAAAAGAAGACGAGCATTTGCTGCAGCCCAGACATCATGTCTAGTGATCTTCCATTTAGCTCATGCAATCACCTACCCTACCCTCACACAACACCCCAGGGCTATCCTTACCCACCCCAAACTGCTATACTCAAGACAGGACTCACACACAAACATCTTGCACTTGGGAAGTGCCTGCTGTCACTTTTGGCCACATGCACCCAAAGAGAGAGAGGCACCAGCTCACTGTGCCAGTTTGCACCAGCCCCAGGACGCTACCAGCCTGTTGTGGGGATGGAAGAGGAATGACCCTGGTTGACAGCACCCAGAACAGGCTGGACAAGGAGGAACTCCTCTCCCAAGCAACAAGCAACAGGGCAAGAGGAAACGGCAACCAAGGAAGGTTCAGATTGGATATTGGGAAAAACTTCTTCCCCAAAAGGGTTGTCAAGCATTGGAACAGACTGCCCAGGGCATTTAAAAGATGTGTAGATGTGGCACTTAGGGACATAGTTCTATGATTCCATGAATGAGCAAGCCTTCCTCTTGTAGAAATTACAGAAGCTCAAAAACCTGTGGCACACTAATTTCTGGCTTTTAAGCTTTTAAGCGAATGTTCCCAAACCAAGTGTTTTTAACAAAAGCAGAGGTCTCCTAATTATCAGGATATTTATTAGTTTGCCCCTTGCCTTGTATTACTTAAAAGCAAAGCCCAAATCAAAACGCATTTGCAATGCCCAACAGTCAGATTGGGAAGAAACATCTTCAGCCACCAGACACACACATGCAGATGTTATTCCTTGGCACTGCATGGCTTGCAGGGCTGATATTTTACTGTGAATAGCATGATTTTATTTCAGCAACTAAGTGCAACAGCTAGAAGATGCATATATATAATCGCAGATTTTGGGACCACTACTCTGTTACAAATCTCCATGCACTGCTACTTTCTGCAGATCAAAAATATTTTTATCATGTTATTTTAGGGCCCTACACATGTCAAGCCAGAGGATGAAGTGCCAGTTTTGATGAATTCAAAGGCAAAATACTTGAGGACTTCAGCAAGGCCAGGAATATGCCCTGGGGACTGCAGTAGCAGACACCAAAATGCAGCCATAAAATTCTCTCTTAAATAAAACCCTTTCATACATAAGATGATATTTTTTCCGATCTCCATCTCAGTGCTAGAATCAAATCTTTGCTCCCACTGAGCACAGCAGTAGGACACAGCTCCTGACTTTGATGTGGACAGTTGCCACCTCAGCCTCTGACAGGTTAATTCCCAGGGAAAAGCTCCACCTCAACTGGGAATAGAGGAAACATGTCATCAGGCTGATGAGAGGAGGAAATTGATCATTTCTTGCCTGTATCTTTCTAACCCAAGGAAGTGAGCCAGCACAGGTGGAGGAGTTGTGATGGATACACTGTCAGACCATTTATCAAGGAGCTCTACAACCTGGCTTTGGAGCTGCTACACTCCCCTCATGCTCCTAGTGCAACAGAGGGGTGTGACCATGCCAAAACTTTTTGCCAAGTTTTTTCTATGCCCAGAGAATATAAACCAAATACAATGGACACGGGAATTTCAGAGGAGCCTTTGCAGAAGGGGACTCACCCATGAAATGTCAGCGAAGGACTGCTCCCCTACCAGCCCCCCAGTAGAAGAATTCACCCTCTGTGCTCTGCTCACTATTCACCCTATTTATCATGGACCAGAGATGCTCAACAAGGCCAGGCAGTGACCAGAGGCACCAGTGGAGACATCCCTACCCTCTCTCCCCTCTCCCCACATTCTGACATCTACCAGGACTGGACTGGAAAACCTACCATCATTGTTTGTGTCCATCTGTCTGAAGATCTTGTCTGTTCGCTTCTCAGGAGTGGATTCATCCTCTGGCATTTTCATTACTGATGAAACCATTTTGTAAATTGCCTGAGTATTAAAAAGAAAAGTTAAAAAAAATAGCTATGAGAAAAACACAACCCAAATGATTAAGCAGGGGACAGAGAAAAAGAATTTAAGCCTGTAGCAACAAAAAAAGGCAGTTGACCCTGGCAGGCAGCTGGAGGACTTTATAAACCAAAATGAATGGGAATTTCTGACTGCAGCTTTTTTATTTTTCTTTCCTGTATTCATTCATGCTTCAAAAGAAGCATTGGGTCAGTTTAACTGAAAGTCGATTCAAATTAATGTATGAGCAGGACTGAGCTAAAACACAGGAGACAATGGTGTGCAACCCTCTCTTCTGTAGCCAGGCTAAGCCATCTCCTCTTTGTCTGGCTCTCACCCTCCACCCAGTTACAGGTGTGCATGTGGAGTGCTGCATGAATTATGGTGAATATGAATATACAGCAATAGGGGTTGTTTTTCTTCGTGGATGGGTAAGGAAATGCATCTTCAGACTTACAAGAACATGAATAATGATAAGACCACTTTAGTGTCTGCAGGCCTAGCCTTCCACCTAAATTATCCCACCTCAGCCATGAGGACCAAGTGTCAGGGCACTGGCTGATGCATGATTCCCTTGCACTGCACAGGACACATAGTGGCACAGTGTGTGACAAACAGCCACTGCTGAGGCCAAACCCCTGCCAGCATGTGGGGTAGGGGCACAGGGGACTGCCCCCACTACAGCCTGTGGTCTACATGGCCTCTGCCTTTGGGAGACAAAGGCATGCTACAGCCTTTCACCCAGAGTTCCCATTGACTCAGTTTTGAAGCTTCAAAGCATGAATTCTGAAGTTAATCAGGTCAAAAGAATTTGCATTTAGGGTTTTTTGATCCCATCATCACACTAGAAACCCCCAGGGAGCACTGCAGAATTTTGGCTGCAGGCCAGCTGCCAATGCCTTGTTCATCTCAGACCCTTTCTTCGTCTACATCTTGTAGGTCCCACCATGGGTCCCTCTCTGGGGACTATGGCCTCAGAAACCTCCCTGGGGCAGGAGAGACCCAGCTCAGCACATCCCTCATCTCCAGCTCCAGCTGTCTCACGGTGAAGAGGTTACAGCAGCACAAATAAGATGTCCAATAAAGGTAATGCCTCACCTGCACTATTTCTAGCATTTCCCCACGGCTGATGTACCCGTTGCCATCCAGGTCATACATACTAAACGCCCACTTCAGCTTCTGTTCCAGCTTGCCCCGGGAGGTGACGCTCAGGGCGATGATGAATTCCCTAAAGTCAATCGTCCCGTCGCCGTTAGTGTCAAAGGTGCGGAAGACGTGCTCCGCAAACTTCGACGCGTCGCCATAGGGAAAAAAATTTGCATATATTTTTTTAAACTCTTCTACAGTCAAATGGCCTGTGGGGCAATCTTTTAGGAAGCCCTTGTACCACTCCTGCAGCTCATGGTCTGTGAACTCAGTGTTCTCACGCAGGTCCTGGAGCACCTCGGGGCGCAGCTTGCTGTTCTGCTTCCCCATCCTCTTCTGGGTCCGGGTTCAGCAGCTGCAAAGCAAGAGAAAATCTGCCTGAGCTGCAGCCACACTAGGCAGAGCGGAGCTGGGGAGAGGTAGAACAGAGCGAGAAACAGAGGGTCCCCCTGGGGCAAGGGGGAAAGAGGAGAAAAAGGATGCTGTAAATCACCAGGAAAAGACCTCATTTAATTTGGCTTCCTTTCCTCTCCTCTAGGCTCTCCCAGTGACTAATATGCTGTGGAGGAGAAGGTAGTTTGGGAGGAAGTATTTGGGAAATACTAATTCTTATTATTAATCCTTATTATATGGGAAATAATAAAGCTCAATATTTTAGTTCTCTGCTGCATTCCCACTCCTCCATCACATGGCTTGCAATGCCCAGCTCCAGATTCCTACAGAGGCTGATCTGCTGCGATGATGGAGCGGGCAGGGACAGCGGCAGTGATGAAAAGAAAAATTCATCTATTCAAAAGTGAAAGTAAATGCAGCTGAACAAGAAGCAGGAAGGGCAGGTGGCTCTGTGCCAGTCACGTTTGCATTGTCCAGATGCTCTTTGAAACCCTTTGGCTTACACAGCGTCTCCTCCCTCCCTGCATCCCTTGCCCCACAGTAGTAGGGGCCTGCGGCTGGGCTTGGCACTCCTTGTGGCACCTGAGGGTCACAGGAGGGCATAGAAAGGGTAAGCTCAGCACAGCCCATGCCCAACAGCAGCACCCCAAAAGACTTCTCCCTCTTTTTCTCAGCCGTGGAGGCAGCATGAGCAGATGGATCACTGAGACAGCAGCACCAGCAAAAGGGATTTCATCCTTTCCAGCCCTCTCACAGAATCAGAGAATAAGGCTTTTTAAAGCCAAATGTTTGGCAAAGCAACTCTTTTCAGGTTTACAGGGATTTATACTATTAGAGAAGCTGATTCAGTAGGTTCAATATTCCCCCTCAAGGGCCAAAGAACATTTAAATTCAGGATTTCATCAGGATATCAGGAGAGGGCTGAGTCTGTCCACTCTCTTGACAATGACCATTTTGTGCCACACAAGGTGAGACTGCACAGCAATAGGAGAGCTCCTTCAGCAAAATGAAAGATGGTCAATCTGCACTTAGGTAGCAATAGGAAAAAACCAAAACCTTGATATTTCTGGCCTTTATCCCTTGAAGTCTTTCATGGCTACCTAGCAATATCAAACTGTGCTGCCAAGCTAGAGGTTGAGCTGCATGTCCTTCCCCAAATTCAAGAAGTTTATCCACAAGTGTGCACAAAGTCACATCCAAACCCCTGTGACTGGTTTACATAAATTGTATTTCTCTGCAGAAACTGTTGTGCCTGTTGGGTTTGCTCAGAGTCAATGCAGAAGACAGGTTAGTAATAGGTCAACACTGCAGACTACCTGGAAACTGCAAGAGCTGAGCTGCAAAGCATGCAGAGACCAGGAAAAACAGGAGCTAAGCACTTCCCAGAGAGTAGAAATTCCAGGCATGCTTAAGAGTCCAAAAAAATTTTAAAATGCTAAAGGTCAGCAAAAAATAAGTTGCTCTACAGCAGAATGTAAGCTTGTTTTATTTGTATTCCACTTAGTCTGTGCACTGCCTCAACAATGTAAAAAATCCACATCCTGCCCTGTGGCTTATTGCTCAGAGACAAAACCCAGCCAGCTGCTTGTTAGTTCCGTGCATCGGGCTTAACAGACAACTGTGTTGTCATTAGCACTTCTGTTTTCCAGAAAAGCTGCCCATATTTCAACTCCAAAGCTTTATTTTTGTCCATTATATTGCAGAGTTTTCTTGGCATACCTGACATATGCTTGCTCCCAACATGCAGGGATGCTACAGCTCCTGGTCCCTGCCAGCATCACCCCCAGGAGAGCATCAGGCTGCCCTCCAGTTAAACCACTAATTCTCAGCTACTGCCACTGCCTTTCCATCTTTGAATCTTCTCTGCTCTGGGTAGTCATCCTTGCAGTGCCGAGGGCAGAAAACACAATATTCTAGTCTGCTGAAGTCAAATTGCAGAAAAAAGCAGTTCAGAGCAAATAATGGATCAGATGTGGTACTTTTTTTAAAGAGCAGATATTGCATCAGTATATTTCTGTCCTTGGGTGAGGAGGTGCCTGCAGTTTCCAGCCTTCAGTGGGACCCTTCACTCCATGATTCCCAGGTGCTTTGTAAGAACAAGTGTCTGGGTCAAAAAGCAGCCCCTGCCTCATCAACCACTGCCTCAGAATTCCCTGGGAGAGGGGCAGGAGCAACAAAGAGTCCACTTAATGCAAGAGCTGGGCTTCAAGCAGAATTTATCTCAGCTTTATAGACTTGCAGAGTTAAGGACTGCAAAACTTTCAACTGGTAGTTAAAAGAGGTTTGAAAAGGTTTAATATAATTTCTTCCTCTTCCTCTAATACCTTTATTATTCCTGTTCCCTTAAAAACAGAGACTCCTAGACAACAGAGAGGTTAGGTAATAATTCTACTTACTAGATTTCACTACTTGTCCTAGTGGTAGATACATCCTGTTATTTGAAGAGATGCTCATTAAATATCAGCTTCAAAAGCTTTATACTCAAGCTATCTTTGCATTCAAAAGATTACAGACCTTTTCAACCCTCCCTCCACTTCCCCATTGTTTTATATCAGATGTGCAATGCTCTGAACGCAACCTTATTTTGCATATGAGCTTTCTGAAAGGCTTCTTAATGTGTTCAGCCCAAATGCAATCCTGAGGTTGTAACCAATTTGATGTGAATAATTAAATAACCAACATTAACATTAATTTATTAAAGCCCATCTAAAAAAACCAGCTTTGATGTAAATTGTGTTGCAGGTAGCTCCTTCAAAATGAAATGCCTAAATATCTCATTAATCATGACAGCAACCCCTGCTGCTGGCATCCAACTGACATTTCATGTGATTGCTATAAAATGCTTTCATCAAATCACTTTCCAGAGGCTCAGCAGCTGATTTATCCACAAGACCACTCAGAGGATGGCTGCTAATGGAAATCACAGGGAGCAGGGCTGGGATGCTCTGGTCAGTCCTGTGGTTAGGGCTGTGTTTTGCTGCTTTTTTTTTTAATGAGCTTTACCAGCTAAATCACTTGTTGCAGTGGGTGTAGAAGGCAAGGCAGGAGAGTCATCCTTGCATTCAACATTGCTCTGGGCAGTTAACAGCGACCTAACTCCAGCACAGCCTGCCTTTCCCTCATTTCCCATCACACCAGGGTGAAATCCAGGGAAGTGATGCCACAAACACTGCAGCAAGGTCTGTCCCTGCTTACCTCTATGAGCAAAAGCCCTCAGAGCATCTGGCACTATCACAGCAGTAAGAAAAACAATCACAGGAATGCCCTTGAGGTGATCAGACAAGGAACAGCTTGGTAGTCTAAATGCAGAGCTGAGGGCTTAGCAAGACAATCATTGCCCATGAAAGAGACGCTGGGCCACATAAGGTTCAAACGGGGAAATGCAGATGCACTTTTGTTCCAGTTTCACACCAAAATTTTTGTTAAATTATGTGATGCTGCTGCCTGATCTAATTCTAATTAATTCTAGCCAGGCTCAAAACTGAGCTGCCAGAGAACTCCCACCTGAATGTAACCTCTGTCCTTCTAGGCTTACAAAAAATAAGAAAAAATCTCATAGCAAAAGCCTAGAAATGAGCAGAAAGGTCTTTTACTGAGGCTATGACACACACTGGTGTCCTGGTTTCAGCTGGGGTAGTGTTCATTTTCTTCCTAGTAGCTGGCACGGGGCAGTGTTTTGGATTAGAGAATGGGAATAATGTTGATAACACATTGAAGTTTTAGTTGCTGCTGAGCTGTGCCCATCCCAAGTCACAGACTTTTCAGTTTCCCATGCTCTGCCAGCGAGGAGGTGCGCAAGAAATTTGGAGGGAGCACAGCCAGGACAGGCGACCTGAACTCAACAAAGGGATATTCCAGACTACCATGCTCAGAATATAAACTGGGGCGGACTGTTGGGGCAGGGGGCTGATCACTGCTCAGGGATGCGCTGGGCACTGGCCAGCAGGTGATGAGCAATTGTACTGTGCATCTCATGTTTCTCTTGGATGTTAGCTGTCTCTCTCTTTTTTTATTATCTCCCTTTTCATTACAATTGTTATCAACATTATTATAATAATATTTTATTTCAGTTATTAAACTGTTCTTATCTCAACCCACAGATTTACCTTTCCCCCTCCAATTCTTCTCCCGGTATCACTAGGGGCTAGGATTAAACCACAACATCGGGTTATGCAGTGGCAGGGTGAGTAACTGTAGCAAAGTCTGAAACAGCTAAAGTAGCAATTCTGTGTTTTTACCAACAGATGGACTGGCTGTCAGCATCCACGCACTGAAGTAGCTGAAATACTTTTAACAAAGCTCAGTGCATCCCACTTTCACAAGAACTCTCGGTCAACCACCAGTTACAGCCAGTAGAAGCGTGCTTTGACCATGTAACTCAGAAAGCCAGAGAACAAACCAGCTTTTTACTGCAAAGCTTGTGAAAGCAAAACCACCTTGAAACAAGCTCATGATGGGATTCTCTCAGTGAATCAGTTACGGCTGCAAAAGGAGGAACAACTCCTTAGAGATGTATTTCCTTGTGCAAACCCCCTTGGATACTAATTTAGTGCTAATAAAAAGAGGAAAATTGATGAAATGTCTGTCTGTTGGACAGAGGTGCTCTCCAGCTGAGAAGGACAGTGCACAGGGAAACAGAACAAATACTCTTCATATTATCGGAGCTATCTGCTTTGCGGGGGAGAACTGTAGCACCATTTCTCTTGCAGTGCTCACTTATAAAGCAGAATAAGTGTGTCAAATCTGTTACAGTCATGAAGCTGTAGCACAGTGCCTCCAGGACTGCAGGAGCCCAAAGAAAATAAACAGCATAAGCCAGGCAGCAAACACTGCTCTGGGTTGGTCTGAAATGCAAGAACCATTTCAACAGGGCCAGAAGTTCTTTTTATTGAAACACCTAAAGCATCAGATCTCTCACTGAGGCTCTATTTTTTAAAGTTCAATCCTTGCATTAAAAAAACAAAACAAAATGAACAAAAAAAAAGGGCAAACAAAACCCCAAACAAGACCCCCGTAAACAAGCAACAAACCAAACCAACCAAACCAAACCCCACAAGAAACTCCCCACAGGCAGTCCAAACACAAGCCTCAGCCACTAAAGATCTGTGTTGCCACAGCTCAGGAACAGACCCTCGAGAATACCTTTCATGCACCAGTAGCACAAGCTCACATCAACTCAGCCAGCACACAGATGTGTTTAGGAAGCCCCCAGCTCCTGAGGGCCAAGATGCAAGAGGGAGTTGGGTTCCCAGACACCCCAGCTAGTGACAAATGTTTAGGTGAGAAATGACCATTCAGCAACCGGCTGCAAAACAGGATTATAACAACATCCCCTGGACCGTGCTTTGCCAAGGGCTGGCCAGTGGTTCTGATCTGAGCTGGTGGGGGGTGAAATGCGCAGTTACATGGGCTGGGAGAGATAATGAACTCCAGAGTGAAGAGCAGATTTTGTTACATGTTTTAATGTCAGTATCCTAAGCAACGAGTGTTGCAACAGACAAGGCACAGGATATACAAACACGTTGCTATAGATATCTGGTCCTCTCTGGTAAACTCCTGTGAACTTCTGTCCTGCCCTGCGGCAGAAGCCGACACCCGCGTACCAGCCTCTGCAGCACCTGGGTCATTTTCCCCGGCTGCAGACGCGGGGCCAAAAGTAACACCTTTGCATAAAGTCTGAATTGCAAAAAGAAGTATCTCCACCTCTTGAAAAATCTAGTAATAGAAACAATGAGCCAAAAGAAAAACCTTTAATCGGTAATGCTGCAAAAAATTCAAACCCTGCAGGGTTTGAGCTGCGAAAGGCTCGTGTCAAGAGGGGATGAAACTGCTTCTGCTGCTGCCTTCGGGGAAACAGAAAGAAAAACAAAACCTGACAAGTGAAGAAAAGACCACTCTAAGTAAATATTTTTTTTTTTTAATTTTTCACTTTCAGTGACTAATTCTGCTTTTATTTATATAAGAAACTTTGCTTATTTGCAACTTACTTTCAAGTTCAATCCTTTTAAGAAGTTTGTTAAAAACAGTGGGTGAAGGGGAAGGACCACTCTGTGTACCACCCGTATTTCAGTTTCAGAAAACTCTAACAATTCACATATGCTCATCGAATGTCCTTTGAAAGGTGGAGTGAATTGGTAAAGAGACCTTGAGCCACTTCACTGTGTAAGTTTATCCATAAACATATACCTAGGAACTGTGTGGTCTTGAAAACCTGATTCCATGTCTGGGATGAAAATACATTATAAATAACCACCTACCCCCTACCTTGCCAAAGAAGGATATAATTACAAATACTCCAACCCAGCAAGTGGCTATGTGAGACAAATATTTCCAGGCTGGCATGTTCATTTCATGGAGTCAGCTGCAAAGGCTAAAACAGAATAAATTTTCTTACAGGCGTCTGGGTTGCATCTTACATCTACTGAAGTTACTTGATTCAGGATTATATTCCAGATTTACAGGGAAAAATCAGTTAGTCACTGACACTGAGTATCAGTAAAGTAACCTGAGAACCATTTTACGTTCAGATCACAAGTGTGTGGTTAAGAGGTGTTTGCAGATCACAGTGGCAGGATCTTTCCAGGTGCTGGAGTCACAGCAAGGAGCCAGGGGATGCTGACACCTGCTGCACCCATTGCTACCCACTGTGCCCACCCACATTGACCCCCACCAGCAGAAGAGGGTTTGCTACAGATGGTACGGTTGCAAACTACTGAAAAGAAGCAAAAGAAACACAAAGTACCCCCAAACATTCATGAATTGTTGCTAATGAGTAATAAATGAGTTGGGACCAGAAGTGTGGCAGTTCTTTGGGGACTTCTCCATGATGTTCTCCAGCCCAGAGAGGAGAGCTTATTACTGTAAAGGGCAAATATTCCCAAAGCAGTAAGAAAAGCACAGAAATATTTCAAGTAAATTAGGATATTGGGTTAATCTGGGTGGGAGCAGTTTGGGCAGTAATGCAGCTTGTAATTGCAGACAGGAAAAGAAAATCATGAGTGGATTTTCCTCATCTCCTCCCTTTGTCCTTTTTTTTTTTTAAACAAAACCAAGGGAGGAGCAGCCAGCCCTATTTTACACAGATGCTGTGTAAAGTTGGCAAGGCTTAAAAAATTAGTTTGTTTACACAATATTGCAGATCAAGGAAAACATGTCTGCACAATGTCTTAGTGCACAAAGTCTTTTTCTGAGAAGGCTGAGTTGCATGAGGAAAAACCCACGTCATGCTTACTGAATATAGTATTGTTATACATAATTTTTAATAAAACTCAGTGAGTGCTGGCCTGCAGGATAGGGGAAGGTCCCTGATGGCAACTGGGAAATCAGAGACAACATTTTTAGAAAAAGGGAAGACAAGTGACAAAAATTAGCACAAGGCACTGTGTTGTTAATATAATTAAAACCACAGAAGTGGCACAGTTGGGCTGTTCTGTCATTAGATTTTAGAAGTGTCCTATGATGCATTTATCTGATTGATGAAGGTAAATCACAGAAAAATACTCTACAGAATAATCACAGCCCTGGGAGAAAGGAACCCAGATTAAATATCAGAAGAATTAGTCAAACTCTAGCAGTAACAAGAGCCAGCCAATGGCAACTGAGCAAATTCTGCAGTATTAGAGCCACTGCTGTGGAGAAGATGAAGAGTTTGGGGACAATGACACTAGGTAACCAAACAATGATGGATGATACCCAGCCCTCAGGCATGGTCTGCAAGACCATCCTCACTGCTAATGATGCCTAAACAAAAAACAAGGAAAAGATCTGACATCCTTCCTTTCCCCAGCTGCAGGTACTGTGCTGAGATACAGGGCTTGGAGGAAACAAAGGGATTTCAGGGTAGCTATTCTGAAACAGAGCAGGGAAGAGAGTTGGGTTGCTTTCAAAGAGTGAAAAGAAACCTTTTTATTTAAGTAAAAAAGCATTTTTAGCAGGTGTAACCTTAATGAAAATGATGCCTTGAGAGGCTACCTAGAACAGAGGGTAGACAGAGCTAAATGAATAAAGTAGGTATTTATTAAAAGGCCTTCAAAGGATACACCTCAGGCAGTACAAGAGCCTGACCATGGCTACACCCAAGATGGACGATAGGTCAGGAGTTTTCACACTTTTGTAAGTTTTGGTCAGTTTGTATGTTGGGGTCAATTGTCCAATTACAGCTCCAGGTTATGAAATTCCATCCTCCCAGACCGCTCTCCTCAGTTCTCTGTTGTTTATACTTTTTGAGCCTGAAGCTGCAATGGTGTTCTTGGTTATCGGGCTGGAAAATGATTGTTTTGTGTAACTAAGCTGTGAGGAGAACTTGCTAACACTTTATGTGAAGTTCAGAGTTATATACTAATGCAGTACAGAATCTGGATAATATGAAAGCTAAAACTTAAGGCATCAAAAAGATGCTTCAAAATGTGGTTTTGGAGATATGCCAACCAGCTACCTCTAGCAAAAATTCAGCATTAACTAAAAGTAGTAAGATATACTGGGGAAAAAAAAAATTCAACCAAAAGAGAAAGATTCTTTGTCACCAACATGTTCAACCTCCAAATACACAGCTACTGCTAACAATTTCTACTACTAATACACAGGTTGTTTTTGTTCCAAAAATATTAAATCTAATATATATGCACCCATTTATTTTACTAATCTAGATTTCTAAAGTACCTTCTTTTTTTAAATTGGTCATCACTTCAAAATAACACAAAAGCCTCTAGTTAAATTCCTTGTAAAAATACACTCCAGGAAACCAAAAGTTTTCTCAAAACAGTGTTCTATTTCCCCTTCAATGGTAAATACTAATAGCAGTAATCAAATTGTTTCACACCTTCATTTTCCTGTTATTTGAATGGAAATAAAACACTGAAATTAGCAAATTAGAGTTTAACTTCCCTGGATTTTTTTCCTTACCAAGATGTGAATTAAAAACTGAGAGTGAAATAACTACATGAGAAAAGCATCTCACCCATAAAGAAGGAATCTGGTTCTGCTGGATGCAGCAATTCAAGGAGCAGAAGACCAAATCTGCTGGTAAGAATCAGCCTAAGCTCTAGAATGCTAAGGATATTACTCAAGTTGGTGCATTTGACTGTACCAATCTCACAGGGTTTTTAAAAAATTCATTTTTAGAGCCAAGGAGCCAAAATTACAGCAACTACTATCCTGTGAAGGAAAGCCATGGATCCAGGATACACTGTGGACCAAAGTGTCACACCAGGAACATGATGCAAGGTTTGTGTTCAGGTTACTATCAGGGCAGCCTTTGTGCCTTGAGAACACAATGGCAAGCACCTTGTGTTGGATTATAGCAACATTTATGCTGAGATGTGGACACTCAGCTGTCCTGCAATGCCCTGCTGTCCTCCCTGGGTGGCAAGGACTGCCCATGCCAAGGCACACCCAGGCTGGTGGCTCCCCACAGGCAACCACCTGCAAGGGCACTCATGGGCTTTTGCCCAAGGCCATGCCTTGATGGTGTGAACTCCTGACCAAATGATCACAGGGATGAGCAGAGCACTGGTCTTCCTGTGAGGTGGATCCTGAACATAATGGGCTCTCTTGACCAGCAGTGATATGACAGACCATCTCTATGCTCAGGGATACAGTAATACCTTCTCTCACCTCTCACTTCAGCTTCTGCAGAGTTACCTCCAGAAAACAGCAAACCACATGATTTTATGACTAGCTCCTCTAAAATCCCTATAAAAATGGGCACCAACCCTTCGCTGAGCGGTCAGGGACAGCACTGACTGGACTCTCCCAGCAGTCACGATCAAGGCAGGAGGAGGCTGGTGCAGCAGCAGGGCAGGACACCTCCAGTCCCAGCCCACACATTTAGCAGTTGCAACTTCCATTAATCCTGAGCACTCAAGAGTTTGATTTGCTCTTAAGTGCATTCACTATAAATTATGCAGAAGAACAATATGACTGTCTATCTCCAAGAAAGGGAATGTTCCATATCAGAGGAGAAAGAGGAGACAGTGATAATTTTAGGGGCACCAAGAACAGCCCTATGAAAATCCTTTCTTCTGGCATTTCTGTGTAGCATTTAACACTTCACTGCAAATCATCTTGGATGCAAGTCATGCAATCTGCACTCAAAACATCACTTTTCTCATTAACCTTCACCACAGGGCTCCATCCCCAGCAATACCCACACGAAATGGGTTTTTCTGAGGCTGCCTGGAGCTGAGCCCGTTAGTAGGCTGGGTAAGAAACAAATGGAAAATCAAGCCATGCTGAATGTTATATTTGTATCTAATTGATGGCAGTAGTGGCCAAATGGGTGTATTTTCTTCCCTAACTGGGTATAGCAACAGGAAGAAGATGTGATGGTTTTGAAACGGGAAGCATGCCAACAGGAGTGGGATGAGAAGAGCTGACCTCCACCTGAGACCACACATGGGGCACATCCTGTCCCACCACCTTGGTGCCACATCGGTGAAGGTCTCGATTGCAAAAACAGGAAATGTGCCTTCTCTCAACAATGATGCTGAAGATGAACTTTCATGTTCACATGAGGAGAAGAGGATGAAGGAAAAAATCTACTCCTGATACCCCCTTAAAATTGCTCTCTCAGGTGGGAGGATCTTCATCAACTTCATTTTAGCAAATGCAAAAAGAACACCTAATCCGTAAGGTTTTAACATATCAGGCCATGGACAGATAAGCTTTCCTGGGTATGGCCACACCAGGTAGTCAGGGTACTGGCCTCAGCCATTTTGTAACCTCTTAATTTATCACTCTGGTCTCTGAAAAGACCCTAAACTACACCTGGTGTCAACTACTAGTCTGCTCCACTTCTAACAGGACTAAAAAAATCCTACCAAACCATATTCTGCATCTTTTGCAAACCAAGATCCACACTAGATCAATCCCAGGCTGGCTTGTTGGGTTTGTTTGTTTGTTGGTGGGTNTTTTTGCCTTCCCCAAGAATAACATTATCTATTTCCCTGGAAGCTTTCAGCAACTTTTCTGCAGGAGGAGAAGGTATCCTGTGTGAGAAACCATGTCAACAAGATCTTTCCGTAAATGCAACATTTGCGTAAGATCAACACAATAATTTATCATTTATTTTTTCCTCTTGAAAGGAACAGGAAAAAAGTGTTTAAAGGCTGCAGCAGTCGTTAAAAGGAGGGCGCTGATGGTGGAGGATGGTGCAGGAATCTAAAGTTTCTGAAGTGACGCCTTCTCCTGGGGTGTGCACATATCATCTTTCAGCACACAACAGCAAGGCTGCTTCCCTTTGCCTTCAAGCCTGCTAACAGCTCTTCGTTGGCACTACATATGTTGAAAAGGGAAGGCCAGCAAATGCACCACCCTCAGGGTCAGAGGAGTCAGTTCCACAACTGATATAGATGTTTGGAGTCACACTGGCATTGGGGGAGAGGTTCCTGCCAGAGGAAGATGAAGTTTTATTTGCTCAACTGAAGTGAGTGTGGAACATGGAAGAATCAGGTAAATCTTCCAACACTCTCCCCTGACTGAGCCTGTCATTCAGACTCTTCTTATCCCCCCCTGCAAACACAGTTATGATCCTGCTGCTGGACTGCTCTGAGATAAATGCAGCATAATAGAAATAATCCCACATTTCCCCATCCCTGCTCTAAAGAGAGTAAGCAGTAGCACCTTAAAAGCATTTTAGGCCCTCGCATTCGTCTGGTTAACACTATTTTTTTAGCTTCTGGTCCTCTATTGCAGAGATCATGACTTGTTAGACCTATTTTGAGACCTCCTTTAAGTTTCACAACTAAAACTCAGTGGCAAGAATCAAACAGCCTCCCAAAGGAGGGTTGACCCTCGTATTTCCTTTGCAACTGACATTTCCAACTGCAGGAGGATGGTGGGGCAGGGTAGACAGATGGGCATTTATACATCCTCTAGCCAAGGACAGAGCTCTTCAGCATTTTGGTGCACAAACTGTGTTTTAGAAAAGGAGAGGAGCCACAGCTAAAGGATGACCCTGCTGAACAATAGCACGCAGCCCTGGCGTGCTGGGTTTTGGAGCAACTCCAAGCAGGGTGGGACTGTAAGAAAGTGGACAAAAGCTTTGGATAGAGATCTACAGGGAGGAAGTGCTTCCTACTTCCTCCACAGAAAGGACCAGGGCTTTAAATAAACCTCCTCCTGAGCTCTGCTGAGGACCAAAAGGGTTGCCGCTGGAAGAAAGTCCTGTCTGATTGGGACCCAGCTGAAGGCTGTTGGGGCTCTCCTAGGGAATTCTGCTGCTCTGCTGCAGTTTCCAGCATGCTGGTGGGAGGTGGGGGAGGGCTGGTCTGCCCAGTCCCATTGTGACTGGCATGAGCTAGACAAAAACCTGTAAAACCTCAAGACAAGGCTCTCAGCTCTGCCACCAAAGGTGCAGAGCTAGACTTGCCTGTCAAACACATCTTTTGATGAAAAAGGTATATCAAAGTGTACATTTACATTTTGTAAAGCCGTTTCAACATCATGTAATTTCTCAGACCCGTTTACCTTTTAGCTCTTTCTTGTATGGCCTATGAGGCTGCAGCAGCACATTTATTCTGATGGACAGAGACATTTAATCTGCTCCATCCCCCTCAGCTCCTTTCTACACTCTCCACCTCTGCAGCCACATGGGATCTTCCCCCCTTGCCTCCCTCCTTCCTCTCACTTGGGTTCATACACAGACCATGAACATGGGTACCAGGGTTGGACAACAATACTGATGACAAAATGACTGGCATTGACAAAAAACCATCGCTCTCCTAAGAAATACCAATGGAATATTTACTTTGCTTGCATGTAACAGAATTACTAAACACAGTAATACATACTTGCAAACCATCCAGATCTTTCTTCTGTACAGTACCACACTGGTTGTCTTATCTATCCATTTTAGTGTACATATTCAGTTGTAATAACCCCCATCTTCCCTGTTCTCCACCCTGAGCATCAGGCCACAGCAAGAAGCCTATTTGTTGTTTTTCAACCTGTCCTTAGTCTGCTAGAGCACCCATTGCTTACAACACAAAAGAAGACTTGTGCTGTGCCAAAATTGCTAAAATTTACATCTCAGATATTTTCAGTGGTCTGGAAGACTTAATAACAGAAAATAAGAGAGAGAAGGAAGGAAACCATGGGTTTGGAAAATATTAGGCTAGACAGATTAAGAAGCAATTTGGAACAAAAACACTCCAAATCATGTTCTCACAACAAAAACAAAGCTATAGGCAGGTCAGAGAGAATCGAGTTGTGCACACATTTCTGCTACAGTAAGAAATGGCTTTGCTCTGCAATGGGATCAAATAAGCAAATTTCACATTCCTGGAAGAAAAAAGTATTTCATTAATGGCTTTGCACAAATCAATTACCCACCAGTTTGGAATAGACATCTGTGATATTGACCTGCCAAGACAGCCATTGAAACTGCACTTGGTCAGATTTGGGAGAGAAACTTCTCAGCTCTTGTCCTGCTTTACAAAGGAGCAAAAAAGTCAAAACTACTTCTCATGGCAATTATCTGCTAGGCTCTGGCCTCCCTGGAGAGCAAACTGCTGTCAGTAAATGTACTGTTCTTGTCAAATTCCTGGATTTTCTCTACTAATTCACACCCCATGGCAATCTGGTGAGCACTCTGCTGAGGAGGTGACTCTGTTGGGCTGAAATAAGGCAAAGTGCAGTAAGAAGCAGCCCATGCCAACACTAAAGTTGCAGCCAAGAGCGAGAGGGGCAGACCTGCTCAAGTGCCAGCCCTGGAAAGGCATATCCACCACTGGCATGCACTGAAGCAAAGATGCTGGATGCCACTGTGGCTGCAAATTCGACATGGCTATTATAGGTTCTCTATTTTTTGTTGTTTTTAATCTGTCCTAATGTCCTATTAGCTTTTGTTACTCAGCTTTGTCCTAATGACTTCAGTACAGAGCTATGACAGAGTGGATGTATCTTAATACACTTGTACTTTAATACAGTCAGTACTCATTATTTTCAATATGCCTGAAGACAAGCTGCTCCTCTTGGTAAAACTATGTTCGGACCCCGATATGGCAGATGTAGTGTCAGTCACTGACTTTCTTCCTGAGCTTTATGCCAAAAGCCAGCCAGGCTTTGCTCCCACCATCCCAGTCCAGGCCGCATCCTTCTACTGGCTAAAAAATCATCTTTTAACCTGAGCTCAGATGTATTCAGTGCTGGTAACCACATCTGCTCTGGTCCCCACACGATCTTCTCTGGAACTTCCCCTCTGTTATGCATAGGGCTGGAGAGCCATCACTCCGACATCAGCCTTGGCTTTCCTGGTTTAACTGACCAGGTTCTTCCTGCCTCCTCTCAGACACAGAGTGTCCTTTCCCCATGTCACAGAAATCCTCCCCTGCACTAAGTGCAGTGACAGCCTCCTGACCCCTGGCACCGCACGCACCATCTCAACACCAAGTTTCCTTATCTGCACTGGGAACTCTTCCAAGAAGCGGATTTGCCTTTTGACCTTAGTGCCTTGGGTCAATCTGTGTTCGGCTCTGCCTGGGCTCTCCTCCACACTTCCAGTGAGCAGCTTCTCCCCTGTTCAGAGACAGACTACCCCTGTGTTTCATGCCTTGTCTGTTCCTGCCATCCTCAGGGGCACCCTACTCTCTCAGAATGACATCCTGATCTTCTTCCAAGCTGATGGCAAATGGCAGCGTCATGGCACCAGATACATGACCTGTGCAGCCATGAATCTGGAGCTTCAAAACCCATCTGCTGAGAAGGTCTAATGGATGAGATGTAAAGCTCAGAGGAAAAATAATGCAAGCAAGTGATCCAGTACATTACTGGAACATCTCCACATGTAAAAATCAATAGTGCAAGTCATACAAGGATTTTTCCAGTTTCTTCTCTAGCTCTCAGCATCAGGTGAATGAGGAGGACCACTTTTATTACTCATCCAGTGCATGAACAGGGAATAACAGCCTATTTGTTTTAAAAACAAAACAGCAGGGTTGTACAAAGCCAACCAACCAACCAAACGTAACCACACCCTCACCTAGGGGAGACCACAATCACTCTATTTGCTTTCCAGTAGGATCTGTGTATTACACACATATATTTCCATTTTATTCAAAATAAAGGGTTTTTTTTTCCTCATAAAGGGTGAGATTCAGTTCTGACACATCAGAGGAACAGCTGAAACAAACAGAAAGGCCATCAGAGAGTTTGCTCTGAAAATACAGTAAAAAAATCTCTCCTTCCTAAGCAGCGAAAAAGGTGACTGAAAATACCCCTGAATGCTACAAGCAGACTGTAGCCCCCTCAGAGTGTAGGGGCAGCAGAAGCAGTTCAGCAAATATCTATGGATGCTTACAGGTCCATGGTTCCTGTAGTCAATGAGAGTTTTTCTGCTGAGAAAAGCACATTTTTTCCTTTTTAAAGAAATTTTGCATCAAAAGAAGTGTGTCTTTGCTGCTCTAACCCAAGGTTGGGCCCACAGGGATCTAGCACAACTCTTCCCCTAGATCCAAGCAGCATTCACACCAGAGCAACACAACATGACCTTCTGCAAACCAGAAAGTCCCTCTGGACTGGATCATTGTACAGGCCAATGGATGGGGAGAAACTGTGCAAAAATACCCCAAGTTTGCCAGAACTTTGGGCTGTGCCATAATGGCATTTGTATGTACACTGGGGCATGCAGGCATCTTTGGCCAGGCACAGCTCTGCTCAGCTGGGCACTCACTCCGATGGCCCATCACTGCTGACATGTGAGTCATGACAAATGTCTCAGCATGCCACTGAATAAAATTTGTGTGTGCCTAAACCTCCCTATACTGACTTTTCCTATGGAAAGTGACTGCTTCTCCACCAGCACTGCTCTTTTCAGCAGGGGGGAAGCTGCTGCAGTGTGTTTCTCGAGGCTGCACCACAAACTCACAGGGGCTGCTGGGAGCACCTCAGGCAAAGCTCACAGAGCTCCCCAGAAACAGCACCACTCTCTGCCCACAAATAACTCCATTGAAACACATCCAATTTCTTGACACTGCTGTTACTGCCAGGATTTCCAAGCCTGCAGCTTTCCAGGAGAAATCCATGGCATGCACACACTCCAGACCATGCTACCTTTGATACAAGTAGCCTGGTTTCAAGCATCCACACAAGCAGTGGGAGCTCCCATTTTTTCACTAAGAGCACATCTTAGGCTAGTACAAAGTAAAGTTTACCGGTGGCAAAGCCTACTGCTCCAGGTTTGCAAGGGGAAACACCTGCCAGTGGCTGCCCCAACACAAAAGCAAGATGCTGAAGGGCTCTTGCTGCGATGCAGAGAAGTGGCAGCTTAGAACTTGCTTCTGCTGCGCCAGGCACCATGTACTGGGCCAAAAAGAGCCTGCTGCTGTGCAAAAAAATGAATAATTCAAGCTGAAAGGCAGCTGATGGGACTTCCCATCTTTGCCAGGCAGCTGGCTGCAGAAACACATTTTGCAGCAGCAAACATCACCCTGCACTGATGAGGTGGAGAGTCTTTTCAAGTCAGTCTTTAGCAGGTCTAAAGATGGGCTAGAGATAGAGGAGCTGCCTGATAAATGGCAATGCTTGGCAAGCAAAAAAAAAAAAAAAAAAAAAAAAAAGNAAAAAAAAAAAAAAAAGATATAGGCTTCCTCTCCTCTAAAGGTTATGGTCCTTTTTCCTACTGCTGTCTCTCAGTCCACTAAATATCATTACATTTACCCTGACTGAAAATATTAGAGGTCTCATGTCTTAAACTTGGAAGAACATTTTTTCCACACAGTCAGAGGAATTTTGCTTACCTTCATCAAGCAGTAGTGCCAACAGTTGTTAAAGTACAGTATAAATATTAGCCCTTGCCAGTAAACAAATGAAAATTTTGGCACCAGATCAGACTGAAATAATCACATAATCACAGAATGGTTTGAGTCAGAAGAGACCTTTAAAGATCATGCAGTTCAACTCCCTGCCATGGTCAGGGACACCTTACACCAGACCAGGTTGCTCAAAGCTCCATCCAACCTGGACTTAAGCACTTCAAGACATGGGGCACCCATAACTCCAGGCAACCTGTCCCAGGTTCTCTCACCCTCATACTAGATTTGTTCCTTATGTCCAATCTAAACTTACCCTCTTTCAGTCTAAAACCATTGCTCCTTGTCCTGTCACTACAGGCCCCTGAAAATACCTCAGCTTTTTCCATCTTTTTTATAAGCCCCTCCATATTAAAAGACTGCAGGGAGATCTCCTTGGAGCCTTCTCCAGGCTGAACAACTCCAACTCTCTCAGCCTTTCCTCATGGGAGAGGAGCTCCATCCCCCTGACCATCTTCATGACCCTCCTCTGGACTTGCTGCAACAAGTCCATGTCCCTGCCTGGGCTGAAGGTTCCTGAGCTGGACACAGTGCTCCAGGTGAGGTCTCACCACTGGTCAGGAACGCCTCCCTCATACCTGTCAACACCTCACATGGAAAAGCCCAGCTGAGGAATCACCAACATGGACTGAGCAAACCCGCCCAACAGACTGAAGAATACATGCACAGCTACACTGGACCACAATAGTTAGAAACTCCATTTCCATGCTTCATTTATTCATCTTTAACAAACTAAAACCCTAAGTGCCAAGCTGAAGGTTCAGTGACAACTCATACTAAACAAATTAGCCACTCAGATCATTAAAACACTCAAGAGATGCTTTACTTCCTTCTGTGTATGCTCTACTAATCTCTACACTTCTCTCAGCCTGATAAAGCAATTAAAAAAATCCATTTCACTTTCAGTTTCTAACCAGAGAAAGCAGCATGGGTTCACAGGTTACCAGGATTTTTTTAAATGAGAAATGTTATTCTCCATATACTTTCAGTAAATAATCCCAGTGAATTTAGGTATGAAACAGATCTGCAAAACAAAATAGGCAAGAATGTAAACTTGGTGCCTCTGACTCAAAACACTTCCAGCCTCACCTAAGGAGTGACTTGGCTGGAAAGCTAATAATTGGAACAAAGGGGCCGAGTGATGCAGGAGTGCTGCAGACATGGCAAGGAGGGCAGGGAGTGGAGTGTAACACCTAAGCCAGTTATGTAAGCGGGGAAGCACGGGGTGAAAGGACAGGAGGACTCTCGGGACGCGTGGCAGCCAGCCTCGGAAAGCTCTTAAGGAGCTTTGGCAGGAGCCGGCTGCCCCGCTGCTGGGGCAGGTGACGGAACCAGGCTCCAGCACCCTGGCAGCAGGACCCAACCCCGTGCCCCGAGCCACAGACACGGGTGCTCTGCTGCTGGGCTTTGTGCTCATGGGCCACAAGCATAGAGCCTGTGGGATGCTGGGGAAAACAACAAAAGGGCTTTGGTGCTTTCTCTGCCTTACATTTCAGGTTTTAACACTGGGTTTGCTTCCCCCACCCCCCGCTGGATTCACTGCTGAAGTGCCCACAGACAGTGAGACTATTGAGCATTTACTACAGCGTGAGATTAGTTTGGGTTTCAGTTTCTGCTGAGCCAGCTCGTTTTCTTCCACATTCTTACAGGAACAGATGCTAAAAAATAAAAGAGCAGTCAGCATCATAAAGGCAGAAAAAGGAAAACCCTTCATACAACAGCATGAAGTTAAAAATACTTTTTCACAGCTTTAGCCAGAGCCATTCAATAGTTTGCTCTTCCTTTTAATTAAAGAGGAATAAAGATTATTATTTTTTTCTTAAGAAGAAAAAAACCACAAACACATACACACCCCAAAATAACAAAAACCCAACTAAACATCCAATTACTAAACTGGCCAAACTAGCTGGATTAAAAAAAAGTGTTCAAATAAGCTAAACAGAAAAATTAATTTTGTCCCTCCCATCATGCATGACTGCAGTGCTGCCTTCAGACACCAAATTGAATTGCTGCAGCAATTAGTCACAAAATTCAAGGTGAGCTGAAACTTCCAGATACACCAAGAGCATCCCTGTACTAGAATCAATTCTTCCCCCAGAGGCAAACCAAGCAGACAGACAACCTGCAGCTCATAAAAAGCCACAAGCCATTCCTGGGCTGCAACAGCAGCAAGGACGAGGTGATGGCAGCCCTCACCAAACAAACTCCTGGCCCTTGTGCCACCGCTCCAGTCAATGCAGGAGCAGCTCTTCCCTTGGAGCATCTCTTCCCTGGGTGCTTTGGTGCTCAGTGGCCACAGCCCAGAGCATCCCCACGGGGCCATGCAACAGAGGCAGAGCCACCAAGGCTGGGACTTGCTTTAGGGAAAAAACATGTGGAAAGAAACTCAGATTGCCCAATTGTGCCACACCAGCCATGTTTCTCTTTCCACAAAGTTATATCCATCAGTTTTATTCTTTTTTGGAAAAGTCCCAAGTATGGCAAGATAATTCTCCAGGCAGCTCTGACATTCAGATGATTTGCCAACTAGATGGGCAACCTGCAACCCCTCCAGACATTGTTTAAAGTACCTTTTACATACAGAGGTAATATCCATTATCCTCTAATGCTTTTAAAATGCTTCTCATTAGCCACCCCAGATGTGCAACCCACTCAGCAAGCCCACACCTTCCTGGTGCCACTCCACTAGCCCACAGGTGAACCTGCCAGCACCATCTCCTCCAAGCTGTGGGAAAAATACATTAATATAGGCCAGAAAACTGACATCACAAAGGACCAAAGCCACTAATTACCTCATCAAGTTGCATCACTGCTTGATACAAGTTTTTCCAGGAGGTTTCTAAACCTCTGAGAACTACCAAGCTGTGAAGTATAAATGTACAATGTAAATAGAGTGATGTTGGTAGGACTAATGACATGAAATCACTGACAAAATATAGGAGAATTTTCAGACAAATCTTTCCAAATCATTAGCTTCTGGATTTAAGGCAAGTGAGGCAGGTTCATGGAGGTTCAAACAAGATGGAGTAAAACAAATTTAGCTCACATATATAACAAAAATGTCCCTGCACAACACCTTACTGACAACCTTGGGGAATTTCAATCCTGCTTGTAAAGAGTAGAGAATATGATATAACTTCCTATTGCTTTTGTCAACTTATTCATAAACATCTAAGTATTATGAACATTTAATCACCTGTGCATTGCGTATACAGTGTCACTAGGTTTCCTTTCAGAAAAAACAAACAAACAAACAAAAGTAGTATCCTTCATGTAAAAATTAACTCCTAGGGCAATACTTGACAAACAAAGCTGCACCATCCCTTCAGCCCAGAGATGCCTTTCTCCCTTCCCTGAAGCTCTCCCAGAACCAGCTCAGCAGACCACCCTAGCACCCACTGCTCCTCCCTGGCTGGAGAGCAAAGCCCTCTGCAGCTGGCACGGCTGGTGTCACACGGTGCCCAGTGGCTCTCAGGCCCACTTTTGGCAACAGCGACACCACCCTATTGCCACACTGCTGCATTGGCACAAGGGGCTGCCATTACAGTACACATTTTTGATGGCTTCACCATTTCTCTGCTTGCTCACCCATTTCACCTAGATCTCTAAGCCATTCCAGACCTCTAAGCTACTCTCTGGGATTTAGGGTTTAGAGCCAACCCCCTCCCTCACTGCCAAAACATACACTTGGGACTGATGGAGGACCTAAACATTTGCCCCACAACAAATATTTGTGGGCGTAGAGGAACTTTGTGCCGCCATCCCAAGTGGGACAGACACCAACTGACTGCAGTGTCATCCCCCAGCACCCAGAGAAGGAACAGCCCCACATCATCAGCCCCACTCCTCTCTGGCTGCCCAAGAGGGTGCTGGCTGCCCTGTACTCACCCCCTCACCTCGCCCCTCCAGACGCCCTGCGTTCAGGCAGGAGGGTCTCCAGGCTGGACTGGCCACTCCATCCCTTTGGCTGCTCCTTCACAGCCCTGTGTGAACCAGGAAGTGGAGGCGAGCCAGCAGTTTATTTTTAACTTTTTTTTTTCCACCCTTAAATAAAAAGCAAAACCACATGCATAAACCACACGTTCGCGCTCACTCCACCCAGTGACGGCTTTTACATTTTGCATCCAACGCTCAAAAATTCCTGGGCAGTGACATAGAGCAGACATCACCCCACGGATTTCCATTATGCCACTCAGTATCCCTGTTCCTACACTGGCAAAATAAGAGTCTCTTAAACACTGAATTAAGTCTCTCTCCACAAAGCAGGCAAAGCCTGAAGATAGAGGTCAGTGAGGGTGACTCTGCTCTCAGATTGTCTCCCCCTTTCTCTCCTTCCCAAAAACCATCTGGGACATCCAGGAGCACTAGCAGAAGTTCCAGCTCACACTTCCAAAGCTTTGCTGCAGATGCCTCAGAGAAAGAAGAGCTAGTGTGGGATTATGAGTCCCTTCCCATGAATTCAACCACAGCTTTGAATCCCTACTAACCAGAAACTGGCTCTTGCTTCTCTTCTGCAGCTCCTCAGATGTAATTACTTGTAACATCTTTGGGTGTTCCAGATAAACAAATTACAGAACCTCAAGTGGCTCCTCAAACTTTCGTTTCAGAGGTGCAGGCAGGTGGAAAGAGTTAAAGGGCTTCCCAGCAGCAGATAGTTTTGCAGTCCACAGGTTGAATTTTTGGAGCTAGGAGGAGACTAGCCATTCACCATAGGAACTCTTGGTACAGAACTTAGCTTCCCTCAAAGTTAAACTAGAAAGTTGAAAGATCCTGTTTTCCCCAAAACGTCTATTGAATCTTCACCTTCTTTTAAAGGAAGGGGGGCGCTAGGTCAGTACATACATGTCTACACTTTGAGCAGCAAGACTTGAATCAAAGTGACAAAAACTTTCAAGAAGCAAATATATTAATACAAGACCCAGTTTATGCCCACAGTCTGTTGTGGCTACATTCAGGCTCTAATGACAAAATTACCTGTTTTCAACCTCTGTTCAAAGAGAAACTCCATACCAGCGGAGTGCCACTTAGACGTGAACATTAATACAGAAATGCCTGCTTCAGAGCTCTGAAAACACTAATTAATCACAGCACTGGCTTTATGAGTGATCATTTACGAACGCCACACCAGCTCTGCGTCACCCTGAGATTGCTGGCAATGCCTCATCCCAAGCAGAAAAATGTTCTCATTACTTGCTGAATACCATACTGCTTGGACAGCAAGCGTAAGCCATCAGTTTTGAAGAAAACAAACTTGAGAGATAAAACAAGGAACTTGAAATCATAAGAAGGCATCTGCCTCAATTTTAATACCTCCCTACTGACTTTTACCTTCAAGACAAGAAGAATTTGGTGAGTGTGCACAACAGCTCAAGGATGGACTGGACAACTTCAAGTATTACAAGACTTGAAGACATAAGCTTTGCTCCATAACCTCAACAATAATAAGATGTTTGGGAATACAAAAAGGTGGAAGCTGAGTGGTCACTCCAACCACTGTGTTCCTCTGCACTAGGATAAAAATTAGATTCAGCGCAGCCCTGCAAATACCTTAATTAATTCAAAAATCTGTTGGAAATGCTGGCAACCATTTTTGTATATTTTAGGAAGCAGAGCTGAAGTGGAACATCTCCCAGTCCAACCTAACAAACACATGGTAAGCTGTTGGCTTTAGGACAGCAGATTATGTTAGCTAATAACCATTCCTTGCTTCACTCTTGCTCAGCCCTTTGGCCCATCTTAATCTGCCAAACTAGGTTTCCAAAACAGCTCACTGATGGTTGTTGCAGGTGTCATTAGCCACCTAGTCCATGCTTTATCCAATGATTTACAGTGCCCAACCAGCATCCTCCGAAAATGCACCAAGGTGCCTGGTGCCAAGTTTAATTATCCCCTTGCTTAAGAACTACAAGTTATTTTATCCAAAGCAATGGAGAGGTGTATTTGCAGGGCAAAGGGAAAGTCTTATACTGTGCCTCATTTACTGAAGGAGACTTGAATTTAAACCTACTTAACTAACTAACTACCACACTGTGCAAGGAGCCGTGTGTTTATTTTTAGGAAGCATCACAGAAACACCACAGTCAGCTACAATTTCCTTGCTTTACAGAAGAAGCATATTCCCTTTCCCACTGCCTGAGGCTCTGCCTCACCTCTTCGCCAATGGAGTAGATTTGAAACTTCAGTCACACCAGCCTCCTGCTCCCCTCCCACACAAGACCACCCATAACAAGGCAGCTCCCTCTTGTCTCACCACAGGGGTGGACACAGGCATCCCACAGAGCAGCACCAGAGGGCTGAAACATGTTGCCATCCCCCTCAAGGAATGCTGGTACAGAACCCTCAGCCCAAACATCGTCAAGTTCCCAAAGGAAAAGCATTCAAGTGTCAAGAAGTCTCCTTCCCAGCCTCCAAGGGATCCTACAGATTCCTCCAGCAGCCCAGCTGACTGTGTTTACTGCTGCATCCTTCACTTTATAGGTCAAGATATACCAGAGAGCCAGCAATTCTCAGCTAATCAGATTTCTGTGCAGACTGACAAATGGCTCCCAATAAGAACATAAAAACCCAGTAAAATCAAGAGTCTTTCTAATCAACTCACTTGATGTAATGCAGTAAGCCTGCAGAAAGTTCACACACTTTGTTAACACATTGGATTGCACTTCGTGGCAGGATCTCAGAGGGCTGGCAGCAGTGGGGGGATCCCAGCCCAGGCCAGCTGCTGGAAGGAACGTGTTCCTCTTTGTTCTTTGTGCTCCACTCAATGCTATGTTATTTTGAAACTAATTCATGGTAATTCCTTGACATACCATTTGTGTGCTTGCCAAATGCCAAAGCTTAAAACTGGAGTGTGAACACACACTCACAAAGGAGGTTCTTGCTCTGCCACTGGATTTTCCCAGCCTGGAAACTTCTTATAGTTGAGTCCTTTCTATCTCCCCAGGCAGACCCAAAAAAACCACGAACTGACATTGCCAGTGGGGTGCGAAAATCATCTTTCCCATGAAGGCCAAGCACCTCACCTTGTTACCAAATCTGCAGCTCTGCCACATTCAGTCCCCCAGCCTCCTGATCCTACACACTTTACCCCACAAAGCTCACTCATCACTGAGAAGTGCTTCAGAAATGTAATGACATCACTGACATATATATGGCACCCCTCCTCTTCCCACAGTAAGCCTCATGGTGACAGCAGGGCACTGCATGCCCCAGGAGCCAAATGGCTGAACCCAGTGAGCCAGGAGAGGAGATGATGTGCAGAGAGGCAGGTGGAAAATCATGGCCTCCTCCTCCACAATGGTCCTCAGCTGGGCCATTGATGATGAGGATTGATGATGAGAAGATGATGAGGATTTCCAGCTAAAACACTGGTGCTCTCAGAGGTCTGGCACTCGAGCTGCTTGAGCAGGTAAAAGGGGCTGTGAATCTGTCAAGGTCCCTGATTAGGTGTGAAAGAAAAGCCCTGTGCACACAATGCTCTTACTGAAGCTATAAATAGACCCCTCTCCACCAAAGTTGTGCATACTGTATTGACACTTCTGACTTAATAGGATTTTCTAGGTAGCCTGAACCAGCTGGGGCTGCTGCCGGGCAGCCTTGCTGAGCCATTTTCACAACACATGCATACTGCTGTGACTGGGGGGAGCACAGGGGATAATCCTGTGTTCTCAGTGTCCTGATCACACTAAGGTAGGAAAAGACTCTGAGAAACTCCTAGAGGGTTGTAATGAGTTTGCATGCACAGCATAATAGGGAGAAAACTTCTAAGATGGAAGTTTTTCGATGCAACAAGCTTATCTCCCAGCTACATATCAGAACTTACTAAAAATGCAATTTTTTTCTTCCTTATATCCATCCTTTTTGCAGTGGTAGAGAAAGATAAGAAACAATGTTCTAATAAAATATATAATATGATTTTTATATCAAATAATGTAAAATATTATTTTCCTATTCAAATGTATCATGTCATTTCAGTTCCTGTAAGTAAATTAAACTAGTTCTCCTACTAATGGCTCATTACTGTCTTCACATATGTAAGATAAGAATTTAAACATCTCTTATACTGCTTTATTCCTTCTAAAGAAATCCCACCCTGCTTGAGTTACTGTCTGTTAACCTGGCAGGCTGACCTGAGAACTGTTAACCAAATAATCTTTTACTGTAACACTTCCACTACATCACCTTTGCCTTTGTGGTGCTTAACACCCTGCCAGAGGTGCTGGAAGTCCAAGTTTTGCCCTGACCCTTCCAGCATGTACGAGATTTATCCCCTGCTCTCAGACCTGAGGATGAGCCATGCTGCTGAGCCTGTGCCCGCCTTCCCAGGTACAGCCACAGTATTGCTTCACTTGCCCTTCCTCATTTCTTCCATCACCTGGATAAAGCACTCCAAAACCTGTTTGCTCATGTGCTGTGAAGAAAGCTAATGATGACCCTTTCATTCCCAAAAGGTACAAGTGCCAAGGGCCTGACTATAAGTACCTGACTGTATTGACAGCTACCCCCCTTTGCACTGTAGTTGCATGGGTTGGGCAGCGCCTGACTGAAAACATCACCCCAGCATCTTGGGGCCTGGGTCCCAGACAGAAGGCAACAAGACTTAATGTTGTACAGATGAAGAATAAAAGGATGTTTTCTGGTACCTCATGTCATTTCCATCATCACTGTCTCACAGACAACTTACCTCAGCACGGAATGATGTAGGACAGTTTCCTATTGCATATTCCCTGCCAGCCCCAGCTTCCTTCAGCTGCTCCATCACCACAAGCAACACAGAAACCATGCAGGACAATTGTACATGTCCATCCACATGCTAAGTACTGCACAGTGCTGACCCAACCTGCTCAAGATGAGCTCTGTCAGGCCTGTCACCCTGGGCATGTTCTATCTCCAGGGCTTAGGGATGCAAACTCTCTGTGCAGCACTTCTGTGTTTTTCTGGAATGACATTTGACTATTTGAAGCACTGGGAATTTGTAACACAAGAAGAAGAAACAATAAAGTTGACCTCAAGCTGCTTCAATACACTCATTCTGAAACTAAAGTGGCTAGAACATGGTGCATAATTTTTCCTACCACACTCTTAGCTGGAAAATGCAGCAATGAGGAAGAGAGCCGGATCAGGAGCTAACATTACCTGTCTACACCTCTTCTGCTCCTTCAGTATGCTCTGTATACCACAGCACTGATACATATAGTGCTTGCATGGCTATCTAAGAACCCCAAGCAGAAGGGATTGCAAGAGATACATATAGTTCAAAATTTCATTAAAAATGACTATAATACAATCACAAGCCACTCAATGCACTGGAGGCTGAATGTTGCTAAGGAAAATTACGAACCTCCTCCTGCAAATATCCTTATCTACCCACAACAGAGAAAGAGCCAATAGTGCAGCAACATCTATATTCAGCACAAGGACTAGACCAGAATAAGGTGATCATTAAATAGCTTAAAACAAAGAAGATAGCAAAATGTAATAAGCCTCAACAAACCAAGTGAAACAGGGCTAAGAGGTTCTACCAGCTATGTCTTGCACTTAGGCAACTCTTAGGAAACCTTTTGTAGGAGATGGAAGGACAATCAGCTCCCCAAGAGCTTCTGCACTGGATGGATGATGGAAAGGTGGTTTCTTTTGCAAAACCCATTTTTCTCATTCTGCACAGTGGATAATTCAGCTCAAGGATAAGGAAAAAAAAGGCAGAGAGGGAGGTAGGGAAAATGCTTGAATGCTAAAATAGGCAAATTACTGAGCTAGAAAATCTAGATTAAATCAAGCATTCCTGCAAATGTGTAATAGAGAAACAAATGTCTCCCATCTGGAAGCTCAGCAAATTAACTTGGATCCCAGTTAAGACAACAGCACCAGAGTCTGCTTCCAGAAATGTAAATATCCAGTGTGCATTTGCAATCCAATAACAGGCTAAAAATATAAGACAACTCGGAGTGGAAATCTGATTTTGTGTCTACCCTCTTAATGGGAAATTAACCAATAATTCTTTAGACAGCAATCTGGACTAATTTTTCCTGCTTGGAGAGATGATGCAAGATGTCTGCACCAGGAAAGTTTTTCAGCTGCTTCTGATTGCAAGGCCATAGCTCACATGTGGAAGGCCTGACTCTTCTCCATCACATTCCACTTCCCCATCTCCTTTTCCATTCTGTGTCCCCTGGCTGCTCCACAGTACTGTCCTCAGCTCTCAGTTTATTTATACTGCTTCACTTGACTCTTCCTACTAAGAGTATTCTGGCTCCTTTTTCCCCCAGAGGTTTATCTCTGGCCTTCCAGTAAGAGAAGGGCTCTTGGTCTCAGTGTGCAGATGGAGAACCAGGCTCAGGACTAAATTTAACCCAGAAGAGGATAGTGTTTCTGCCGGTAGACCAGGAAGGCAATTTGGAGCAGGAGCCTATTTTAGTTGCTTTCTCTTGGTGTCTGCCTCCCTCTAGGCTATAGAGAGAGTGTGGGGAGACCAGCCTTAGACTCTGATCATCATCCCTGAGGACCTTTGATGCTACAAAAGGAAGGAAAAGCTATTACAACTTAATGTCATCCATATGGTTTAAGAGCTGACACTGCAAGGGAGGTTTTAGGGTGTTCCACCAGCAGAAGGCATTAATGGAAAAAAAGGACGTTTTCTCTGTGTATGAGATACGTCCTTCTGTGATCACAGCAGGCACAGCCAGGAGTTTTAAACTACAGAAAAAAAACACCTCTAGAGACAGGATAATCAGTTAATTCCCACATCTGGTTTTAATAAAAAGATGGGGGGATTGGTAAATGTGGACTAAAAAGCACATAATATCCAAACTTAGGAGAGCAAAGTACATATGAACATTAATAGCAGCAGTCAGGATGTTAGATAATTAGCTAGAATTCATAGATGATGAGTAAGAAACAAGAGCACAGATTAACATACTGATACCAAGAGAAAGGGCACAGAAAGAGAAAACTCAGGTAGCAGAATAACAAAGTCCAAAGGACTGCAGTGGTATGGGGTCAACACTGCTTGGAAGAAGGAGGGGCTACATCACAGGTTATTCTAACCCTACAAAGTCTGCATGGCAGTGCAGTGCAGTGCAGATTGCAAGGTTCGCAGCAAGACAGAAGTGCCAACAGGGCTTATCTTGCTGTGGGAATGCAACTTCTCAAAATACTCAACTGAAGAACCCACTATTAACGTAAAGAGCTGACCACAGATATTTCTGGAAGCAGAAGACAATTGTAATCCTCCAGCTGCAGAACTAGAAAAGGATAGTTCTAATTTAGACACTGTAAGTAGCTGAAAGTCTTCATGAAAGCAACTCCAGAGGCAATTGTAATCATGGAGAGGTGATTTAGGGAAACACAAAAATTAATCTTTTCAATTTTCCATAAGCTTTGAGGAATCTGAGGAACTTGGCAGGGAAGTCAAGTGCTTGGACACAAGTGCTCAAGAATACACTTGTAAGAAGCTTAGAATATCTATATGGCAAAGATGAGGAAAAAAAAGTTGGTACTGAGCAATCCCAAACAAAGTAGGGGAGGTATCTAGGGAATGAGTCCCAATCTAAATGGAGAAAAAAAAATACCACCAAAAAGGGATTTTTAGGGCTAAGCAGAGTGTATGTGAGGAATGGAAAAAAAGGACTGTTCATCAAAGACAGCTGTGTCAGAGGTCAGGAAACAAAGAGGGAAAGAGAAATTGCCAAAGTCAAGCTGAATTAGGTCATGCAAATAAAAATAAACAAAGATCAAAATGTTCTTCAATGATACAATTTTTTAAAAAAGTACAGAAAGAGGAAAGTAGCAGCACTTGGCTGATGTATCTTAAAACAAAAGCACAAGAAGGGAGATGAGCTTTTGTTGTTACTACATCAGGATGGGGAGCAGCAGATGGAAAAAAATAAACTCACAGCACTGACAAAAATCCCCTTCAAACTATTAAACAGCCCATGACCAAGTTGAAACTGAAAGTGTTCCTAGTCAGGCTAGAGGTGAACAGCCTATCCCCAGGGCAAGCATTCAAGAGGGGAGAAATTTGGGTGGGAGTCTATTCCCTGCTCCCTGCAACAACACGAAATTGCAATCAGCACAGCCTCGTGAAATCTGCTGTTTTGAAACATGCTGACCACAACCAGCTCACAGAGAAACCTAAACAAAAGGATGATGAGAGTGTGATGATGTGTGATGATGAGTGTGTAGAAAAATATCTTAAAAATAAAGTTAAATGGGTTCAATTGCCACTTGTGACCTCATCCCACAGCAGCCTGAGCCAAGGGTGCTCGATGCTCCCCTTGCATCCCTTTTCTAACTTCAGCACAGGTCTCCCACTCGGAGGTTGAGAGGAAGGGAGACTGCTTATCTATAAGCACTGGTCGTTTGAGTCATTTCTGAAGAGGCACCAAAGCTGCCCCACCAAAACAATAATAATCTGTTGCTGGGTTGGAGTAGCCGGTCTCACCTTTCCCTACTAAAACTTAATAGCAAAGGCATTAAGATCAAAACCAAGCTTTGCTTTGAATTACCTTAACATAGTGCAGATATCTTCCTGGAGCTCACTTCCAAACTTCAGCATACTGTGTATATGCAAACTACGTAATTTATAAGCACTTCAGGACTGTTTCTTCCATTGTATGGAATTAAAGAAAGGTGATTTATGTACCTGAGAAAGCTGGCATTGTAAAAGTGGATAGTCGGAGCCAGTGTCAAAGATTTCTCATTTTCTGATGAAAGCGTCATTGTCAGAGCACAGAGTTAGTTGCTTTTAAGGGACAAGAAAATACTTCCAAGTGCAGACAAAATGTGCTATAGCTTTACCGAGTCGTGGTCAACCACGCACACAGCAACTGGCTTTGTGCTTGACATTTATTGAGAGCTAAATGCAAAACCTCGGCAACAATAGAACTGGCATCACACAAGCCAGAGAAGCAAACCTATTATTGTCCAGAATTATTATTACATTGTATTATTAACCAAAACAACTTCAGGAAAAGGTTAAGAAACTGTGAGTAACTCCGTGACTTATGTGCAGCTCCACTGCTGTTCATCAGCTGCAAGCTGGCTCAACGGGGCATACAACCAAATGTATCATTGCTATTCACAGTAATGAGGAACAGCTTAACCTCTAACCTCAGGTCACATTTGAGACATCTCTTTAAACAGCAAGACAATTAAAACCAGAACTAGCACTCAGGCAGGTCCACAGCATGAGCAGGTGTTGGAGGGCTCCTCTGAGTCAGTTGTCTTGGTGCAGCATACTACACAATGTTAAGACTTGTAGCTGTAAAAATGTTAAAAATGTACAAGTGGGTAGAATGCACGAAGAACCAAACTAGAATCTTTTCTGTGGTCTTGGCTTTTCTCTCACAAGCTATTGGATTTTCTAGTGTTTAGTCACCTCCCTAAACTCAGCTGCAGATTCAGCTCCTCAATTAAGCATGAGAAGTTCTCCCCCTACACTACATAGCCAAAAGCAGAGACCTTCTGAGAAGAAAACCAGAATATAAGCAGGTATTCCCACTACAAGGACCGCTCCAGACAATGAGATGACCAATGAATATTTTCACATGCTCTGCACCTATACCACTAACATAAAGCAAAACACTTGTGACCTCTCATCAAAAAACCTTTCAAGTATCATTATTCACCTGGATAAACCATGCATTTGCACTTAAGTGCACAAATAAATCCAGCCAACCCCAAGATAATTTAAGTATATGCCTCATATGAAATACAAGGCTGGATATTCTGGTTCAGGGCAGACTTCAGATCCTTTCATTACACACTTTTCAATGCAAAACAGAAGCACAATGTTGAAGCAAAAAAGGAGACTGAAAAAGAGGCAGGCCACATAACACAATTTATTTTATGGTCTTTATATCGGACTTGCAGAGAAAGAACAGCAGGGAAGAGGCTCAAAAATTGTTTTAAAGACACTACTGCACTGTCTGTCTGGTAGTAGATTAATCATTTAGTTGTCAATCTGGCAATAACTGTAATTGTTTTGGAAGACATTCATATTGCAAAACTGTAAGCACATATAGTAACTGTGAGTCAATTTGAATCTAACCCTTCTTTATTTTACATTTGCTTTAGACATGTTTTCTCCAGCACAGAAAAAAACAACGGAAAAAAACCCCATCATGTAGATTAGGGTTTATTGATTACCCAGACACTAATTACAGCCCATCTCTTTGAGATCTCTCCAAGGGGAAAGGAAGAGATGGTATTTACAGAAACTGCTTCTAATGAAAAAACCTTAAGGCAAGGAAGGTGAACCTGAGAGCAATGAGTACCAATTTTATAGAATAGAAACTGTTTGCTCTTGTGATTGCATTTGCGTTTTTAACTACAGTCCCTATTCTCTACCTTCCTCCAGGAACACCCACTGCTAGGCAAGGATGGCCAAAACTGGATTACAGCACTGTAACTATGGGGAAAACATGTTATGATTTGCTTAAGCTCACTCTTTTCAGGGAAAGCCTTAAGTTTATCAGTTAAAAAAAAAAAAAGCTATAAAATCAGTGTTGAAGAGGGACTACCCATTTTCCCCCACTGATTTGAACACCACAGTATTGAATAGAGCTCTATGATGAAGGACTATTCTATTTCCAAAACAGAATCTAGTGTCCCAAGCAGCTAAGTTCACTTCAGAGAGGGCACCAAGGCCAGGAAAAAGAAGAAAAAGAAAAAGGAGAAGGAAAAGGGAAAATAAAAAAAGAGCTACTTCTTCCAAGCCTTCTCCTGACATGACAATTTTGTTGAAGGTAATGATGAAGTCTCCTCTGTTGGCTACAGACCTAAGCCAGCAGGACCTACACCTGTTCATCTGCAGGCAGAAGACACTCACTCCTGCAAAGCTAATCCCTGTTAAACTCCTGTGTTATAGCTATATGCTGAAGCTCCAACACCTGGGGTGAGCAAGGAACCCTGACCACGCAACTGTCACACCTTCTCTAACAGCCCTTGGCTCTACAGGTACGGAATTTGCCTCCATCAACTGAAGTACCTGCAGTTCCTCCATCGCCCAAGGAAGGGAGCCAAAAAAAACCCAAATGAGCATAAAGCAACTACACTTTAAAAAATACTCAGGACTGAGCTACAGCTGAGCTTGCATGCAAAGAGATTCGGGTTTCATGGACAAGCGGCAACAATGGGAGAGAAATTAAGCGAACAGATATTTGCAAAACACAACTTTCAAAAACAGTTTGTCAGAAAAGGGCAACTTTGGTGAAGTGTAGGAATAGGATGGAATGGACATTCCCACAGCATCACATTTTTATTTAGAGAAGACAACCAAGGAAAAAAATAAATACATTTTGCAGATGGTCTGTCTCCGAGTGGCCCCGATAAAAGCTGCTGTGCCCTGACTCTGGGCCAGCCACATTCCATCTCCAACTGCACAGCCTTCAGAAGCATTAGCAGTAATTGAGACGAGCCAACCATAGTGATAAGCCAGATGTCTATAAAAAAAATACATGATGCACTGATACAGATGTGGGCTCAATATTTCTGAGCTCAGTTAGCTTGCTAACCATTGCTAGCTCTTTTCCCAGGGGAAAGCTGTCAACAGTTTCTTTTCTTTTCAAAACATCTGTTTCTCAAAACAAGTTAAGTAACCAGTGTTCCCTTTCCCATAACAACTGTCCCCAGGTGTTGTTTCCTCTTACTTAACCAATGGAGAGAAGTGTCAGTCCGATGGACCAATAATATACCTTTTTAGCACAGCACGTTCTAAAAGAAACTGTTGGAATTGTAAATAAAGTCTTCTTTCTCTTCTGATAACTGTATGGAGTCAATCTATTTTGTGTCCTATCGTGACAATACAGATTTATTTTTTCTTTCACTTCTTTTTGGTGGACTAACATGGTATACTCCTTATAAAGACATTTTTCAAGTCCTTAAAAGGTATTCCTCCAATGTTGACTCACTGAAATCTCAGATGGGACCCTTGGCATCAGTCATCCCAGCAGGTCTCCAGTACAGCACCAAACACTTTATGTGTGGTCACCATGCAGATACTGCCCTTTCAAATTGCCACACAAGTGCCCAAAGCATAGTTCTTGGGAATTCACTGCGATCTCACAAAAAGCATTGGGAACCACTGATCTAGTCCAATACCTTTTCATTCAAATAATTTTTCCAAGAATTCTGACACCCAGTCACCACTCAGCTGGCCTATACCACCTGTTTTCAAAAGATATGCAAGCCTGACCTAAAAGCCTGCAAAGGATGAGAACCCCCCATCGCCAGAAACAATTTTCTTCAAACAGTGATGTTCTTCTACTATTACGCAAGCAAAGGATGCACAGTTTTTGCTGTGGTAGAGGTAGGATAGGGGAATTGGATCATTTTGTGTCATCTCTCTCTTTGTACCATATATAACTCAGTGCTCACTTGTGCAGCTCACTGAAAGATTAGTTGGCTCGTTCAGACAGGCAAGGGTAGACTCCTAAGACGTTTAAGTGATTTGGGGCAGGATGATCATCTCTCTCCTCCCTGCCCACATTTAACTGTTCCATGGCCCCTGTCTGTGCTAGGCCTGAGCATCCTGGGGAAGTGAGAAAAACAGAGGAGCTGAGCTCCTTCCACCATGACCGGGAGCATCTCTTATCCCACATCCTTCAGCAGTTTAAAGGAAGGTGTCACAATGGGAATCAATCCCACTGATGATCCACGATCTTGTGTATTCAACCTAAAGCTCAGTATTTCAAACAGCAGGGAAATTAAACAACAAAGCTTTGAAGTAAGCTAATAAATTATTGTGTATCTATGCTCAGATGGTTGTAAGGAGCATGATAAACTTGACACAGCCTGCAAATTTCTAAAATTAAACAGTTCTTGGTGTGACAGAGGTCAGCCATCTGTTCAAATGTTCATGTTTTAGTTAATATAATTACTCTTCTTCCACTCTTTTCTCCTGACTCAAGCATACTCCCTAGGAAGAAGAGAGTATGACTCCCTAGGAAGAGGAGAATATCACTGAAGTCACCAGAACTAGACAGCCATCCCCTTCCATGAAGAACTGCCCACAGAAAGCATGTTTGTGGTTAGGACAGACTGCGGAGGCAAAGAAGAAAAGTGATGGAAAGAACAGTGTATTATCCAAGTCTCTCAGGAGCACCAAAGCCTGCAGAGAGCCAGGATTTCTGGTGACGTCTGCAAGAGAATTAGTCAGGTTCTGAAAGCTGCACTCAACATCCCCGGCTTGTCAGGAGACCTCTGGCCCACCCTCCATCCCGTCCTTCCTAACCTCTGTTCAGTCTTGCAGGGCTCCAAGTAACATCAGAGTACACTTCAACATTCAGCTTTAAACTGCCATCTCATGACGGAGAAAGTGAAATATGACTGCTCTCAACAGATTTCACATACATTTGTAGTGGAACTGCTTGCTTTATAAAAAATCGGAATTTTCTGGAGTTATTCAGCAAGCAAGGCCAGCCCCAGGCTGAAGCTGGGTTTATAGAGCAAGAAGTGGGCTCCAAGTTGTGTATGGTATGAAGAGATACAACATAAAACAACCAAATTCTGCTGTTGGACATGCTTTCACAGTCTGGGTTATTCTGTCCTCTGTTCCTGATAACACAAGGAGGAACAAAAAGCCCATGAGCTCTGATAAAGGTGAAGAATGAGGAAGACAGGAAGACAGAAGCCAAATAAGCACTTTCAGAAAGAAAGCAAACTTGGGCAGGAGAAAAGCAACAGTAAAAAAGATGTGCAAGTGGTTGACTGAGAATAGGTTGGTCTTCTGCAACCATCAATGCGCTTAAAATGTGTCTTCAAGGAAATTGGCCAATACATTTTAGATAAAGGTAGCCATTGTCCATCAGGACAACTGGCATGAAGGAAAAGGCAAAACATGCGTCTTTAAACCTTTGGCTTTAGGCTGGGAATGATGCCCTCAAAGGAGACAAAGCAACATATTGCTTTATTGTGTGTAATTTTAAACCAGCAGGAGTTGGAATAGATTTTGATAAAGACATTTGGATAAAATTCTGTATAACAGAGGTATTGTGCAGAACTACCTGCTGGGTTAAACACTAAGCTGAATTTAGATGGAGAAAAGTGTCCCCATACTCACTTCTAAACCTATCTTGGAACAGGTGTGAATCCCTGGTATTGCACATGGCTTAATTCGGGGGAATAACAGTGAATGAATTACTGGAAATATTGCCATTCATTATTTTCTAACACCTCCAGTTCAAAGCCTAGCAAATGCTTCACAGCTTGACCTTTGGGATGAATGTAAAAGCAGTACTACAGCACCAAAACAAAATATTTTCCTGCTTTTTTTAAAGTCAATAGGACCTGTATTATTTGAAGAATGGTAGCCTCAGGGAATCTGTTTCACTGCAAAGTCATTTAGGCAGCTGTCATTAGTTTAAAAGCCCATTTTTGTTTAATGACTGCTGTTTCACATACTCCCAATGCCATGCATCATAACTGTCATCCCTAAACCTTAGATTTATGAAAGCATACAGCAGCAGCATTATACTCAGGGGTCTCCCACTATTAAACCACTCCTTAAAAGTTTTGACTTGTGTTTAGGCATAACAAATCCTGTGTTCTGCGTGGGTGCTGTCATGGAGGTGGATGCTGCACAATTCCCCCAGGATGCCTGGCTGTCCAGGCAGAGACATCATCATCCCCAGCTGGGACATCTTGCAGAGCTTGGGAGAAGGATGCTTGAGATGCAATGAGAAATAAAATAAAACTTTTTCATTTGTTTAGATATTCTTTATCATCATGGGAAGGATTCCGAAGGGGTGGAAAGCACAATAAGGCCCACTCTCCTACTGAATCACACTTTATCCAGAGGGCAGAAAAAACATGGCCTGGAGGGGAATGCGATCACAAAGTTGTTAAACATCTGGAAACAACTGAAGAACCAAGTAACCTGCAAAACCAAATTCTTTTTCCTAGAGTCCCAGGTTATGATCTTTAAAACACACTGATTCAGGAGGACACTCTGAAGTCATTTTCCAGGTACCACACAAAATACATTATTTAGTACCTGCCTGCTGTGAAATTCCTTTTGCATCTGCTATCTTCTATCAGTCCTCCACTCTGCTGCCACTTTGCAGGCAAATTCACCTCCCACTATTTTTATAGTGGAGAAGAGAGTCCATTCAATCCTCTTACCTCACTCTGTGACTGAGGAGGTAAGTCTATGAACTCTACTTGAGCAAACTCAAAACAAATAACCAATCAAAACAAAAAAAAAAGAGCTGTTTTCTTCAGATTCAAAACAGTTAGAAAATACATGAAAACTCAGGGAAGGTATTCCTGGCATATTCTGAAACCAGTGAGCACAGATTTTACATTCTCAAGTTTATATTTTCAGGTACTTGCATTAACATACCTTGCTATTGTGCTCCTTGTTGCTGTGCTAAAATATTTCATTATCATTCAGAAAGAAGATATTTTTACCTAGGAAAAAAAAGGACTTAAAAACAACCTGCCTTAGTGATTCCACTATAAATTATCAGATCTAGATAATTAACTATTCTAACAAATAGGCTGTAATGGTAAATAACAAGCAATGAGACATGATACACACCCATAAGGATATATATCTTAATACTGATGTGCCACAAAACAGTTTCTTGATGGTAAATACCTAAAATGAAATTTCCTACCCAAATTACAAAAAGTTACATTTTTCCTAAATTATTTTGCCTGTGGCATTTCATTGAATAAAATGACAAATTATAGTCCCTTTGAAATTCAATGAAGGTCAAATACAAATTTCTTGATGGAATGAAAAATTCTGTAGTTTAATCCACTTCATTTTTACTGTAACAGATTTACTATACTCAATTTACTGATGTATCCAATATTGAGACAATGAATTCTTGGGCTTTAGGGCATAAGATAGCCAGCCAGCAAGCACCTGACAAAGGAAATCTCTCTCACTACTCCGGCACGAAAGCAGGAACATATCTACAACTGGGATCTACAGCCCAGTCCTCTTCCAGGTCTCCAGTCCTGTCTGCACTTGAATAGAACAAAGTAGTTTAGCTGGAAAAAGACCCAGAGTGATCATCTAATTCAGCTGCAGATCCCAGTGCTTCTTTCCAGACAACAACAAAATCTAGACAAGCGACCGATAGCCATGTCTGCTTTTCCTGGGAGTTCATGTCAGCTCTCTGGAAAGGAACAGCTGGGATTATGACTGCTAAGAGACCAGATTTTATGGTAGCCCAAGGGTGACATTTATAAATACCAAATGCACAGGGAGAAGAAACAAAACTGCCTGGCTTAGCTGAGACTCTCTTTGTTCACACAGAAAAGTTTGCACCCCACCTACCGCACTGATGCTCTGCTGGAACTTCACCAGAACACCATGCAGGAGGAGGGAAATGTCTGGACATGACAGCAGATGTACTTGCAACACTTGGTGGTGTTGGGGGAACTCCCCCCTCCCAAAAAAGTCCCAAACAAAGACTGCCAAACAAAACCATTAACAAAACAATGTGCATCCTATGTCAAAATTATCCATGTATTTTGTTACGGCAAAATTGGTGCTTTATGTTCCTCTATCCTAAATGATGTAATGGAGATCAGACTTCATCAGCTGATTTCCATACCTACTGCAACAGCTCCTGGTCAGCAGGGAACAGGACTGTGCAAGAACCTGGCTGTAAACCTGCAGCAGCAAACCCACAGCATCTTCTCCTTCATATACTGGACATGCTGTGCTACCCACACCAAACCGTGGAGCATCTAGCCACTACCACGAGGGTTTTTCCTATTTAAGGTAGTAGTCAAACAGTTACTGAATCTTATTCTGCATTCCTGGTAATTAAAGAGAAGGCTGTAAAAACCCCCATATTAAATGCCTCCTTCCTGTCAAATGAAGACTTGATGGGGACAGAAATGCTCCTTCTGTCTCTCTTTATGTTCATGCTCACACAGCTGCAGACCACACTCAAGACAACAATGGCTGCTTCCGGCTGCCTTTGGGTGCCATGAGCCAGTTACAGCACTCGGGCTGTTCCAGGATACAGAGCCCAGGAGGATGCCCACATTCAGCCTCGCTCCATCACCTCTCCTTCCAAATACTGATGAAGGCCAGAAAGACTACTAGAAATTCCCCCTCAGGGCTGCATTCCCTGCCCTGGAGAAGCCTCCCATCCCAGTGAATGCTGGAGGTGGGAAGCCTAGGAGTGGCAATGTCCATTCTACTGAGTTGCCCAGAAAGGGAGGCTGCACCCAAGGAGCTTACAGGAAATATTCCCTGGGCTTCTGTAATTCTGCTATGCAATTCCTAGATCACCAAAGCAATGTGGTGAAGCAGTTTTCGCACCCACCATCTTTGCAAACCATGCTGACATTTAGCAGTAACTTCACTCCGATCCACTGCAAAGGAACTTATTTTGATCACCTTCATATTTATCCCAGATGAGGATAATCACACCTGATCTCATTGCATTCCCTTTTCAAGAAAGACCATCATTTTTTTCCTTCCCCTCTGGAAACACAGTGGTTGGCAGTCTATCCAACCTGCAGGCATGCAGCTGGACAGACATACTGTCTGCAGATTTTTCTGACTGCATCCCTTAGCCAATCTCAACCCTAGGACACATGTTTATCTTTGCATTACCAGGGTACCAAGCTGCTGCAGGGTAATGAGAAGGAGCTGAGCAAGGTAAGGATCCACTCCAAATTACCATTTTTTAAAATTAGGACTAGTGGGGGCTGATATAAAAGCCAGCAAGGTGGATGGACAGACAGGACTGCTGGTCATGGTAGGTCTCATTTGCTTGAATTAGAAGGGTCTTCAAGGCTTCAGGTGGGTGAAACCCACATGCACTCCCTTGGTGACTGCCCAGGTAACTCTCCTGAGCATCCCCACACCTTGCTCCCTCTTACACCAAAGCCCCCCACCCCCCCTTACACTAAAATTTCTCCTAGCAAGTACTAAGTCCCTGACACCATAAGCCAAGGCATCATCCTTTTTTATTCTGAGCCTGCCCAACACGATGGAGGTCACAGGAAAATTAAAAATGTAACAACTCACTGTAGAGGAGAGGGGGGGGAAAAAGTGTCGAGCCCATGACTAATCTTTGCAGCTCTTGCCATGGACAGGATTTGTACAGACATGTTGATTTTTTATAAAAATAGTAAATCGTATTACACCCCTGCTTCAAGACCAAAGATTCACAATGATACCTTAATACAGCTTAAATAAAAATAGTACTACCTGAGTCAATCTGAGCATGATAATGCTTTGTAATCCCACACTCTTAGGGGATGAACAGTTGTATAGCAGTGAATCAACACGAGATACTTGCCTTAGGAGCCACTCCTTTTTCATGCTATATAGCAACATCTCAACAAAATGGAGAAGGCAGGTGCTGTTTGGGGGAGCACAGTGCACAGTGGGGAAACCAGGGCAATTTTAGAGCCCCACTATCTTCCAGCTTGGAAATCTTGGCTAAGGGTTTACTTTTTTAAAAGGAAAGCCTTCTTTAGTTTTTTCCCATCACAGTAAAGAATGAAGAAAAAAGTTTGAATTTTAGAAGTCTTTGAAAAGTGAGCAATCCCAAAGCCTGTGAGCACTCACGCAGAAGTTTCATTCATAAAAACAAACACAGTCACACAGCAGTGCTGTACAGTCATTCTGGGGTTTTTTTTTTCTTAACATTCCAGAATGAGCAAACAGTGTATATGGAAAGCAAATGTGCAGTAAAATATAAAAAAGTCTCAATAGAGAAGACATCAGTAAAACCTATTTATAATAAGAGTGTAAAAGCCAAAGACTCAAATAGCAATTTTTAAAGGTGGTTAAGGAAAAAAATGGAAGGTTTGATTAAAGACAAGTTAAACCATAATGAATTATTTTCAATTACTTTGTTACATAAGCTACCCACAAAAAAGTACTTCATTTGCTATTGTGCTCCCCATTTGTTCTTTTTTAAGACACATTTTCCAGTTAACTGCACTTCCATCTCCCCTCCCTGTACCCATGGTACAGTTTTAGGTATGGCAGATATGTGGCTCTCACAGCTCCCTCCAGACAGCAGGGAAAGGTAACAGGAAAAGTTAGAACAGAAAGGTCTCCTTTACCCCAAGAAGACTTGAATTTTAGTTCTGAAACAAAGCAGGTTTTCAAGGCTGTAGAGCAGATGATGCCCAGGGGAAAGAGAAAACAGTCTCAAATTCCCACTTATCCTGCCTGTTCCCTTTTCCTTCTTCTGCTTTGGTGCTCAGCCTGGCACTGCTGTTGGGGTTTTTCTTTTGCAGAGCCTGAATGTTCACAGGATGGGTGATCCCATGAGACCCTGGATATGGGGACACAGGTGGGCTATAGAGAAGGCAGGGAAATGCTGACAAGGGCAGTAAAGGCAGAGCAAAGCTGAAAGGCACCAGGACTCAAGGGTGAGGAGATCCTGGTGAGGGGGGATGTTCTAGTGATGGACAGAGCCAGGTCATCGGGACATGCCCATGGTCTTGCTCCGTGCGCAGAATGTATAGCATATTTCCAACAGATTTCCTAACAGTAGCAAGAACATTTCCTGATTTCCATGTCTTGCCACAGGTGACCCTGAGATATGTTCAGAAGCTCAGCCCTCCAGTACTTCTTGCAACCTCCCATTCAAGGGGACCCCCCTTCCCACAAACACAAAGGCTGCAGAGGTTTCAACTCAGCTTTCAGTTTAAAAATAGAATGTTTCTCAAAGCCAATTGGTAGGACAGATCTATCAGTCTGGCTGCATAAGGTTTCACTTTAATGGTGCATCAAACACACCAGCTCTGGACCAGAGAAGTAAGGAGCTCTGCTCCAGACTCGGAGCCCCATGTTCATGCAAGCAACAGGCAGTTTCTGAAATGATGTTCACACCATCTCATGTCCCGTCTTCTGCCTTCCCTGGCCTTCGGTCACAGCCACTTATGTGCTCCTCCAGAGCAGCAAGGATGTTACAGCAATGCCACCAACCACAGCCCCCCTGCATTGCACCCGGGACAGACACAGCCCTCCTGACCACATCTCAGCTCCAGCCTCCCAGCAGAGTCACTCCAGCAGCACCCTGAAACATGCCAAAGCATGGGGCCCCTGACCCAGCTGTCCATCCAGGTGTCCTGCGCAGGGTGGCCTTGACGGCTGTGTCTCCCATCATGTGTCTGGCTCCCTGCTCTTCCCTGCCCAGAGCTGCTTATGTGCTTACAGGCAGAAACACAGGTAAGCAGCTTGCTGCATCAGCCCCTGTGGTATCCCAGCAGGAGAGCACCCAAATGCCAATTCCCCCCTTCTATGGCCAGCACCCTCACTTCTAGATGTGCTTAGCTGGGGTAAAATTCAAGCTACGTTCAGGCATGTTCATACACATTTTAAGTTTCATACTTTGTTCTGAAGCCATCCATGTGCCCCTGGCCACACATTACATCTGGGAAAATGCCCATCAGGCTCAGCACTGGTCTGCCTTCAAGTCTGTCTCTTACTACATGTTAAACATGAACTGATGCAGCCAGACGACTGTAAGGCTTCATACAGGAGCTGTTACGCTCTGGAGATGTACCTTCTTTTGGTATGGATCATATAAATTCCCAAACTGAAATCGTGGACACACCTGAACTTGAAAAGGTGAGGAATATAGACCATTAAAGCTTCAAAAAATGTGATGTACGAACAGCCAACAACCCTAATCTATGTTAGCAGAAGCGCATCAGGAGCCCAAGCTCCCCTGAAAGAGACCACAGGAGCTTTTCAAAGCACTACCCAAAGAGACTACCGAGGAGATAGACAGATTAACAAACAGTCTGGAGTATCAACAAGTGGTTTTTTTACTCACACCCTGTTCAGGAGTTACCTGAAACAAGAAAACAAGAAAATCCAGTTTTAAGTACAATTTAAAGAGAGTTTAAAATCACCTGGATTTTACACACATGATACTACTGTCATCCATCTCATACTCCTCTCTGTCCTCAGAAGGAGAGTTTTGTTTCATTTTTCAACCTCTCAAAAAAGATCCATCGCCTATTCAGGTCCCAATACAGAAATTAGCAATACAAACCATGCAGGTTTACAATACAGATCCCATCCTAGCTGCAGGGCTGGGGAAGAGGAGGAGTTCATAAGCCACATCTCACAAGAGCATTTTGGTGAAAGAGACACAGGATTCGGGATTTGGGCTAGTAAAACTCAAGTTTTAGGAACATAAGTCTCAATACAGAAAATAAGGATGAGACAGCTTACGAAGTCAGGGATGCTTTCATTGATGAAAGATATAGTTGATAACATATCCATTTGAGGGGTGTTAAGTAAGCCCCTATAAAGTAACCATTTTCTAGCACAATGAACACATATTTGACAGACACACAAAACTTCATCATCTTCCCTTGCACTGAGAAATGTAACCAGTGCAGATGGCTACATTTCACCTGTATGGACACTTGAAATCAACCTGGGACCATATGTATTAAAGGCATGTGATCTATGAGAAATACACAAATTTGGAAGACAGAGAAGTCCATTAGAGGTTTGGGGCATTCTGCCATAGTTCATTAGTCAGTCTGAATGCACAAGAGCTCTAATAGCTTGTATCCTGTGCACTAGGGAAATGCAATGAAAGAATGAACTTCCTGAGGAATTAATGGGTAATTATATAATTTGGTTAATCTCAAGGGAAAGAAATCTAGAATTGAAAAAGGAAACAGAGTGTATATTTCTCCAGAAACAACAAAAACAAACAGCAAAGGGTGTTACAGAGCAGAGTCTCAGCTGGCACCATTGGAGGGACCAGCTCCAGCAGAGGAAAAGAAATTGCACTGATTGACATCAGCATAAGAGGTGGCTTTGCACCTGCAATGGCAACACATTGGCAGCTCTTAGCGATCTCATCCTCCTTGCAGCTCTTGACTGATTTAATGTTTCACTTACTCACAAATAAGAAGCTAATGAAGTGCATACAAATGAAATACATGGAAGCCTTGGCGTCAGGCAGAACAAAATCAGTCGCACGTGGCAGAGATTAACATGGGTTATGCAGCTCATTTAACTCTCTGGAAGTTGTATTCCTTTAGATTAACACCTTGGGCAGAACAGACGGGAAAAAAATCCTAAGGTTGCTTTCTGACACAGAAAACCCTGCCCCATTGGGATGTGTAGGTTTTTAGTGAAAAATACAATGTAGTTTGTACAGATTTTCCCTAAAGTCAAGTATTTTTTTTAAATATAACAACTCACTTCTCCAATCTCAGGAAATTATTTTTAGTGCAAAGGTTATTATTAACTGCAAAGCTTAACATTTTGACAACCAACCCCAGCTCAAAGGTTAGCCTTGCCAGCTTTAAAATTAGAGCACGCCATTAACTAAGCAAATGCAAACCTCTGCACTCAATGAAGAACAAAAACCAAAGCTTGTACGTCCTATTTCTCATTTGGTTTTACTATTACTAAATTAAAGAGTGTCTTAAAAGGAGCAGGCTCTGCAAAGTACTCACCACCTATTTTGGAATCTCTTCAGACAAAGTCCACAGGGCTCAATTACCTGGAAGAAAAGACACAAACCAAACATGCTTTACATTACAACTTTTTTCTAAGTGACAATCTTCACACTCTTTGCCTCTCCAGTAAAAGCTACCATTCCCAGTTCAAAAAAACCCAGAAATAGTCTAAACATGCAAAAAAACCTGCTCCAGTTCTTACCCTACAATGGCAAACAGCTTTGTTGTGCATTTCCATTTTATTATTTGTCCTGAAGTAAGAAACAATTCCATGTTGAAAAATGTACAGATCTGTCATGATTTAAGACAACAAATTCTTCTGATGTTCAATAATCTGTTGAAATCACCCTTCTTACTTTAAATTTCTTTTGTAAAAAGTCGTCTTTCAAAATAAGCAAGTACCAAGTTAAGATTCAGGTGGTTTGCTTGGCTCATATCAAAGAGTATTACTACACCAAAATGTAAAAACTGTAACAAAATAAGCAAAAAATATGGGAGCCAGTTCCAAGTTTACTGCATCCACTAAGCATTGCTCTGAAAGGTTAGAAATCACTTTTCTTTCACTGAGCATGTTTCTCAAGGAAAAAGAACATAATAATTTGCATCCCATCAGCAACTGTCAGCTCTGAATGCTGAGGGTTTATCAGCCTTTAAGGAGCCACAGATAAGAGCACCAGGAGCAAGGTTCACCTTCTCCTGTGATTCCTAATCTCTCAAAATCTGTGGATTAGAAAATCGAAAGCAAGTGACTTGCTCTGATTCCCTCTCTCACAGAGCTGACCATGATTTTCCTCCACCAAGGCCAAGCTCATCTGGGAAGAATTCATCTTCTCCAACCCAATACACCACCTTCTTTTCTGCCAGATCCCTGTCTGACCCAGTAACCCTATAACTTCTGCAAACAAAATCTGTGTTTAGCTCCCAGGTGCCTCCAGCCCATACCTAACACACACATGTAGCCTGCCCAGTGCCAAACCCCAGCCACAGAGATCCCAGACAAAGCCTCCTAACAGTCTCCTTCGATACTTCGCCATCCCTACAAGCAGGAGTTCCTGCTTTTCATTATACTACTCACATTCATTTCCACTGGCCCTAACCCCTACAGACATAGGGTTTCATATTTCTCCCCTTACAGCAAACTGCTACTGTTTGATGACACTGTAAACTCCTCATGCCAATCCTACACCTTCTCTCCAGACCAAACACCCTTATTCCTTCCCATCTTTCCTCTTGAGTCCTCTTATTCAGATCCCCACCAGCCTCTTTCATTTTTTTACCATCTTCCATCAGGTGCAGTGGCCCATGCAGGCTTTAGTACTCCAGCAATGCCAAAGCACCAGGAGATCCCAACACTGGACACGAAGTCCATCCCCCTGTTTATGGAAACACGTGTCTGCTGCTGCTGGGGCAGGATGATGCTAGAAACGCAATGTATGACCCACCACGACCCCACCACGAGGCCCTCCAACCACCCCTGAGTATTCTGTACAGCCAACCCATTCATCAGAGATAAATGCAAGCCCACACTAAAGCCTTTTGGTGAGAACGATGGACCCTCCAAGGTCATCTTCTAGTTCTGTCCAAAGCTACTTGAAAAACAAATAACTTTCTTGCCCCAAGTACTTGTAACATCCCCTATTTTGGTGCAACTGTTTGAATCTGAACCAGCATTTTATCAAATGCATCAAGAACAAGGATCCATGCCATTTCCACTTTCGGAAATCCTCACCCAACTCAACTTCTAAGCTTGATCACACACAGAAGCTAAGTCTGGATCAGCACACCTACCTCGCACTATCTGTAAGTTTCAACAAAAGTTCTTTTCCTTAGTTTTTTTCTATGAATATCAAAATATTTCCAAAATCTTAACTAAGATTGGAGTAAATCATATCATCTGCTCTTTTACTATCTACATGACCTGTTAGCCTGCTCCAGGGAGTAATTAGGATGCCTGACATTATTTGTTCCAAACTAACCCATGCTGACTGTTACTCATAAGTACCCAGAAGATGACTAGGTGAGAAATCTATCAACTTCCGGAAAAACACTGTAATAAAAGTCAGACTGACTGCACTGCAATTCCATCTCCTCCTTTTAAAAAATTTAGCAGTATATATTTTGCTTTTTGATTGTTATGGTAACCTCATAAACTCTCCACAGTTTTTCAGAAGTAAACACCAAGAAGAAATTGAAAAGAAGTCAAGCAGCCAGCTGAAATGCAGCTCCTTCTACAAATCACAAGAACAAAACAAGTGTCACAGAAGTGAGGTCAGGGTACCCTGCCCTGCCATGGGGTCGTCAGTCACCCCCTGAAGGTGTCCTCTCCCCTGATCACTGGTGAGTGATGCTGGTTGAATGGCTTGTACCGAAGACCAACTTTCCCACATGCATCTTCCCATTACCTGGGGAGCAGTTTCAAACAAACTTCCCTAAGGCCCAAAGAGCCTGGAAGGAAAAATAAGGACAAAGAGAAAACTCCTTAAGTGTTTGCACCCTAAATTACTGTGTTCTTATCTCATCCTGGTAGCTTCCCTCGTCAGTGCAGGTTTTAATTACACCAGTCTTCTCCTCCCAGGAAGTAAATTCCAATAAATTTTCTGTTTCTCTTGAGATCCCTGGGCAGGCACTCAAAAATGTTGCAACATGGCAGTAACAAAAATATTTAAGCAAATAATTTTAGATTCAACATCTTTTTATGATAAAAACTTAGTATCCTTATCTTACAGAGTGATGGATGTTATTTCTCCAAGCTGCAAAACAAATGAACCCCAATGGAAAAACAAGATAAAAACTGAACTTGGTCAATGGCAAAATAGGAAACACAACCCACAAACTCTTTTAATTTCTCTTCTATGTTGCTACTACAAAATTGTCGTACTTTCCCCATCCAACAAGCCAAATAGTGCAATATTATTTGGCCATATGTATATGCTCAAAGTAAATGGAATTTCACAGTCCAGATGCTGGATTTTGGCATCCCGAAAGACTTCCAGAGAGGTCTGAAATCATATATAGGTTTGTTACAGCCTGCAGGAGTACAGGGTAACTGGATAGCAGACCTTAATTCCTGTTTACAGTCCATGCAGTATTCAAATTCACTGACAATAAAAAGTATGCTATAAATGAATTAGCAGAAGAAAATCATAGCAGAAATTGAATTACAAAGCAGAATTAAAGGAAGAGATGTCAGAAACTTTTGGAGGCTGGGCAGGAAGAAGTGAGTGCATCAGTCTAATATTTTCAGAGCTACTAGTAAAAAGCTTAAGAAGACTGCTCCAAATAATCATATATAAAGATCCTCCTTACAAAAAAAAGCTCAATTGAGAGACCTGAGAAATTTGTCAGCAAGGTGACAAATTATTTTTTCAGAACACATTTTGATCTGACAGGGGTAAAACTCCTTCTGAGGGGTGAGATATCACCCACCCCTGCCTGCCCCACAGGCATTGCAGCTCTGCCAGGTCCTGCAGAATCCTCGTACAGGCCTTGGCTTGCACAAAAGACACTGCAGACACCATTACTTTGTCTTGTTTTTCAAAGTGATTTTAACCCCATTCCTTCACTTTGAGTCATAGGCATTATATTTTAAGCAGATTTCTTTCAACTCAATGGAGAAGCCTCAAGTGCTGTGGGCACTTTTCTTCCAGTATTGGTCACTCTTTTACCATGCCCTGTTCTAGCCTCCATTTGCTCCCCTTTGGCCGATACTATCCTTCATCAATCTTGATGCCAATTACCCATAAGGCTCTCCCATATCTCCAAGGTTCAGCTTTCATAACTGCATTAAGACAAATCAATACTGTTATTAACATTGCCACGTTTGTGGATGGCGTGACCTGCCTGCAAACGCTGTATGCAGCAGAGGGGATACACCCAGGACTACATTAAATCTCTGCACTCTCTTATTTGCAATTTCTTTCTCAAAAAGACTCTGCTATTTTACAAATATGGGGTGGAAGTTTTTTTATTTTCTTCTTGCATATGCAAACTGATGAAGGCTTGTTGGACACACAACTTTGCCATCTCCTCCACGTGTGGGTAGCTATACTCCATGGACAGCCAAGAAGTAATTGTCCTGTCACTTGCTTTGCAGTTGAGCTCAATGATTATTGTAGGATCTTTACAACTGAACTGTTCTATTCTACTCTAACTTTCCTCCAGTGCCCCCAGCCAGCTCACTCAGCACCCACCACTGCACCTCAGCTTTGGCTGTTCACTTCTGCACATGCTTGCAGATGCACCCAGACAGCACATGCAGCCATGCCAGCACTGGTGCTGGCTGCCCAGCTGCTCTGGAGTGTGTCCACTCACCCCCTCCTCTAATGCACAGTCTCTTCCCACTCTTGTCTCACCCCCTTCTCCTCCCCATCTTTTACACCAGGCCCATAAGCCACCATGCCTGGAGCCCACCTTGATATATGATTCAACCCACAGTGCCAGGAAACTAACTCCCTGGCAGAAACAGAGACCTCTAGGCCCCTACATTCCAGCAGAGCTGTTGGTCAGTTCACTCTGGCCATCAAAGGATAGTCACTACCCAAGAGCACTGACAACCTGACTCAAGAGAGCCCAGATGCCATCACAGCCCCAGCACAGGCTCCCAGGCAGGTTTTTCAGCCCTTCCTGACCTCCAGGGTGCTCAAATTAGGAAATTAGACACTAGCTAATGTAAAAGCTAATTCAAGTGTTCTTCTCCATACCTTGCTGTAACTGCAGTGCAGAAACACCTTAGACTGTGCATCACCTGAGAGGCTGGTACTGCTGAGAGAGACTGATGCCGTGTCCCCAGCAAAACTGCTACCCTCCTTTTTCTGCCTCAGATTCCTCTAGTGGCACCTCTCCCATTACCATTTCACCTAAGCAATGTGCTTGCAACACCCTCAGTACCTATGAGAATAGTAATAATGCCAAGGCATGGAGGAAACACCAAGGACTGACAGTATCAGGAAACAGCAACAGGGAGGAGTTCAAAACATTCCTCGGAGGCCATATATTGCTTATTTGGAGCATCTTCTACACCTATTGAATGAACAACTTCAACAGGCTCCCAGGCTGCTTTGATTTCACATGCTGTAAAGCAGCCTGCATTTTGAGTAGGTGTCCAACTCCTGCCAGCTCTCTGCCTCCAGGGTTTCCCTTCTGCAGTTTACTTAGACAACCTTCCAACATAAATTTTTGCAACCTGAAGCCTGTTGCTGTATCACTGGTACTTCTGTTCACAAAGCCACCCTGACTCTGCTTGGTGAATTTAACCTGTAACAGAGAAGTGAAATGCTCCCTCAGTAGGGAAGAAAGAACAAAGAATTGTGGATGTAAAATCATAGAATTTTTGGGTTGGAAGGCACCTTTAAAGGTGATACAGTCCAGGACCCCTGCAACGAGCAGGGACATCTTCAACTAGATCAGGTTGCTCAGAATGCCTTCCAACCTCGCCTTGAATGTTCCCAGGGATGAGGCATCTATCACCTCTCTGAGCAACCTGAGTCCATGATTCACTGCTCCCATGGTAAAAAACGTGTTCCTTACATCTAGTCTAAAGCAACCTTCCTTCGGTTTAAAACCATTACCCCATATTATACCATTAAAAATCAAACAACAAAACTATTTAAATCCTGAAACGAAATACACAAAAATAACAAAACCAAAACAAAACAACTCCAAAAAAATCACCCGCATAAAACAAAGGAGAATGGGTCTACTTGGTGTTGCAGAGATGGTGGGGTAACCTCTGCCCTGTTTTCTCTCAGTTTCCCTTTAGCAATCAATCTATTAGGTAAGTCAACAAGTCCTTGAGAGTACAACAAGATATTCACCTGGGAGCTTAAATTAAACTCTCCAAGTGAGTAAGAGACCAACATCTTTGTCTGGAAAGCTGTGACTTAACGCTCCTGCTCAAGCAGGAACATCACACTTCTGCTGTGAGACATCAGAGTTGGGCTCACAGAAGCCATAGAAATCCTACCAAATGAACACATCTACTGCCTTGGATTTTTCCTGTGGGATTTTAGAAAATGCTCCATGCTGCCCTGTACATGTTCATTGCATATCTGCTGTGCTGGAGCTCTCCTAATAGCACAGAAACACTTGGAGCACACTCTGAAAATGTAGGACTGACATTAGTAGCTTAGGTCTGCAGTGACTAACTGTTGTTCTACACCTCCAAAAACCCCATTCTGAGAATTCCCAAAGGTTTATTTATTGAACACAGCTGCAATGAGGTAGTTAAACCAATGACAGGCTGAAGCCTTCTGAATCTTATCTCTGACTGATGTTATCATAACAAGTAATTATCATAACAAGTAGTGATCTCTGCCAGATTCAGAGAAACAGCAGTGAAATCAACAGAAGCCAGAAGCAGCTTGTGCAAAGGAGAAACCTGCACGCCAACCAGGCCTTTCATGAAATACATCACGGGCTACTCCACCACAGATTCACCTCGGTGGAGGCAGAGCAATTCCCCCAACGCAAATTTCAAGATTACATTTCCGCATTATATGCCAGTTTTGGCTCCCGTCCCTCCTGACTTCCCTTACTGAATCACAGTTACTTAGATTTTTTTTTTTTTCCCAAGAAGATTATTGACAAATGCCACATACTGCCTGGTCTGACTTGCACACTAGCAGTCAGCCTACAGCTAAACAGGGTACAGGCAGCTGGGGACAGAACAGTGCCAGTTATTTCCTCTTAAACTTTTTTCCAATACAATTTACTAAATTGTGCAATTACACATTCATTGGCCAGGAAGTTTCTCTCTTCCCCTTTTTAGCCTCCTTTTCAGTTGCATTTCCCTGCTTCACAGGATGCTCTAAACTAAACATTACATTCAAGTTACACAATAAAGATTTGGGAGTGATATAATGAATGAGGAAGGTCACAGGAAGGGAGGTATCTGCTAAAATAAGATTTGCTAAACAGCTACACAGGACCTAGTGTCAACTACCTTTTATTACAGGAGACTGTACTTTATATCAGCTAAGATACCGGATGAAGGGGCATAAGAGATCAATAGTTGAAATAGTTCAAAAACTTTCCAAGGACTGGATGAACCCTGAATTAATTCAAAACCCAAATTATAGTGATATAAGCTGTTATGGCACAGCCCAAGTGCCTCACATAACCTTAATCCTCTCTGCATATTGAGGCCCTTTTATGCTACATAAAACCACACTCCAGCTACAGAAAATGCAGCTGCATTTAAATTAAATTTATCATAAACTAGTGCTCCTGGGCAGATAATTTATTAATTTAAAAAATCTACACACTCTCATCTTCATAAGGGGAAAACCACCTTGGAAGCAAAGCAAAAACCAGATGCACCAGTGTCTTGTTAACCTCTTGAGAGCTGGAAAAGCAATGTTAAGCGCAAAACTTCCAGCACACATCAATCACAGTTTCAGAGGCTGTAAAATATTAACCTCAAGTGACAAAGATTTTTCTAAGCTGAGGGATCTTCCCTGCTCTGCCAGGACAGGCTGCCACTTCCTCACAGGCAGCCCTCAGCTTACCTTGGCACAGTCTGTCTCGGCACAACCAGGGCATGTGCAGATGGGTTCAGCCCAGCAGCAGGGCTGTCTGGAACACAGCTGGGCAAACTCCTCCTCAGGAGCCACAGAGACACCTGGGTGACAATGCTGGAAGTCCCCTTGTCTTTTTACTTGGTGGGAGCCATGACCTGTGAGAAGCCAAGCTTCTGGAGAAGTCTGGTGGTGACCACCTTGACGTCTTGGCGACCTGTCACCGTCGCTACTCCAGTCAGGGATTTTTCCCTCTCCTTTCACCCTCTTCTGACTACCAGTTAAGAAATGGGTTTAAATGGAGGCTGATATCATGAGCAGGAGCCTGGCATCCTCATGGCTTGATGTAGGCAGCTGGGTGGGATGGCGGAGGAGAGGAGACAAGCAGTGACGAACTGGCATCCTGCAAGCCCTACAGCACATCAGCCACAGGCTGCAGCCAGAGACACAGAACCCGGCACAGGGATGCCATGGTCACAGAGGGAGATGGCAGTGGTGGCTGGCCTTGAGCAGCCCAGCCTGGGGCACTGCTCTGCCCCAGCACATCTTCCTCAGGCCCCACTGCATCTGAACACCCAGCACAACACAGGGAGCGTGCTTGCGTGGCAAGCAGCAGGCACAGCATTAAACCTCACATGCCACTCACAGTTCATCTTTCCCTCTGAGGCTACTCCACCTCAAGGCACACTTCTCACAAGCGCCTGAGGAGCCATTAATATTCAATTGTCACCCTGGACTTTTGCACGCATACAGCTTAAGAATATAAAAACTTCCACAAAAGTGTTTTTGCAATGCTTTCCTGGAACTGAATAAGCAGCACAGAGCATTTTTGTTTAGAAACATGTCTCCTCACCAAGACTAAAAGTTGTCAAAGCCATTAGTGATACATAGAAGACCCCAGGACCAGCAGTGGGTATCAAGCATCTGGAAACAAAGCTTGGCACAGCTAATTCAAAATGTCCCAACACAAATGGGACTAACCAAGGCCTGGCTGTGAAGCCCCTGATGCCCAGAAGGTGATGGCTCAGCCAAATGCTGAGGAAGATCATCCTTAAATGTGTCCTGCAACACATCAGTGCCCTAGAAATGGCCAGCAAGTGCACCTTCTCTTCCAAACTGTGCCTTCTGAATTACACCCATAAAAAGCAAGCACTCAGTAAATTCAGCTGTTTCTGGTGGTATCAGTTCAGAACAGCTTGCCTCACTTAAGGGACAGGACTTCTGGGAAGCTACAGCACACACCCTGTGAACAGCCTGCCAACAGCCCCCAGCAGGGGCCACGAAAGAGTCAAACACCAGGAGATCTGAGAGAAGAGAAATCACAGTTGGCATGACTGAGCAGATCAGATCTAGCAAACCCCATGTATACCAAGACATTTTGTCAGAAGAGAGACAGGGAGATCCCCCCCTGTGACAGGCTCAGCAATTGCATCCTTCCTCCACTCTGGACAGTCCAGTGGTACCTCGGCAGGTGTCAGCAATGGAATTTTCCCCTGCAGAGATTCCTCTCTTCTTTGTGACTGGTAGAGAAGCATTGCTGGAGTGACAGATCATTCAGCCTGAAACTGCAAGCTGCTTTGGAGGACTGTTCCATCAGAACAGGATGAAATGGACTCTTTGCTCTCTTGCAAATCCCACGGGGGTCAGGAGGCTTCCCATGGGGACAAACCTAGCTGGGAAATTCAGCCTGCAGGTTCGGGGAATCCTTAAGGAGATGGGAGAAGAGGGCTAGAGAATGAATTAAAATTAAAGTGTGATCTTTTCCTATCTCCTGAGACAAACACAGCTCTTTGTAACAGAGCTTTAGGGCCAGATTTAGGAATTAATGCCATTTTAAGAAGCGTGACACAAGCAGAACAGAAAGTTGTGGCTGCAGTCTATAGAGCTGAATCTCATTTACTTTCAGACCATTACCACCGCTTCAATTACCCTCAGCTGGAATGAAATCTAATTTCCATCAAAAAAAATTATCTTTTGATGCATTTTCTGATAACCCTAGAAGAAACTCTGACTGGTCTTGGCAGAGCTACTGCTCCTGGGACAAGCCTGGCATGGAGGAACACAGTACTTCAGGCTCACGCTGTGTTCCCATCTCCTTCCAATGAGCAGGGGAACCACCTGAAATGAAAAGGTCTCCCACAACTGATTTCAGCCAGTTTGCTTCACATCAAGCCTAAGCCAAGGGAAATAATTTGCCATGGGATTTGGGGAAATCTGGCTTCTTTCATCAGGGGTGATTTTGGTCTGCCATCCTCCACCTGGATGCAATCATCCAGGGTTCATTGCACAAAGCCCTAGAGAAGCTGGACACAAGCACATGCTCATTCCCATTTAAATGGTTCTGACTTTCAGAAAAACATGTGATTCCACAACTGTCAAATATCTCTGTTTCCAACCCACGTTTTATTTGGCATAAGTGCCTCCTTTAATAAACTCTAACACACAGGAGCGCCCATTTTCTGGAAAGCCTCCCAGAACCACTCTGAAGCAAAGCTGACATACATGAGCTCAAGAGCAATAAAACTCAGCCCAGCAAAAATCATGGTGACTAATCATGGAGGGCCTCATATGCTGACTCCATTTTCTTTCCCCCCCACCCCTGTACGGTGACTCCAGCTGTGTCAGTACAAGAGCTTCAGGAGGGTGGACACCACGGAGGGGCGATCACAGAGATGATACAAGACACCGGGGTATTGACAGCTGAAAAAGAATCTTGAGTAGAAAATTAGAAGGAAAAGCAGAACCCCCAGCTTGTTCCAGGACAGTGCTTCGATCACTCTGCAGAGGATAATGAAAGGCAGCTGCCTGTGACACCCACTGGCCAGGCAGCTCCTGCCAGGCCCCTGCTCCCAAACGGAGCTTTCAATCTGTTGCCTTCCCTTCAGCTCTGACAAGGGAGATACAGGGTTTTCAAGCGTCTTTTAACATATTGACCAGATGTTGCTTCTAGGCCCTTTCCTAAGCACTGCAAACTGCTTTTAGTTTTTGAGCACACATTTCATAATCAAAGTTGGTGCTAATGGTTATCCACAACATCTTCCCATGTAACTCCCACCCTCCTCTCACACACAAGCAGCTTTCATCCAGCAACCCCAAACTCCTCTACAAAGAAAAGTCTGCTTCTCCCCAGTTAAGTTTTAAGAAAGTGATTGTGTTTGGAGAAACAAAATTTGTCTGCTAAATAAAAAAAGCTTTATTTAAGAGAAAAAGGAAAGGATGCCCTGCAAACGCTAACTGGCTTTGACACTGGCGATCTGCACTGTGACCAAACCAGCAAGCTTTCTCCCCTCACACAGTGGGCGAGCTGCCAAGAACAGAGCATCCTGCTCATAATGCCCTTTTGAAAGAAAAAAAGAAACCTGACAAAAATTCCTGCTACCTCCGAGCAAGGACAAGCTCCTTTCTGCACAGGCAGGGCCGGCTGCGCGGAGCAGAGGTGACGAGCAGCGCGGCGGAAGGCGGGCAGGGCGCCTTGCAGCGCGCCCACGCGCTGCCTCCCAGCGCCCTCAAGGCATTTCTTCTCCTCCCTCCTCCCACCGCCGCCCCCGACTATTCTAAAATGACTTTGCATGAGCCACACGCCAACTTCTATGCACAAGGCACCGTGTATTTCCTTATTCCATGCCCAAGCTATACCATCCATCACGTTTCTATTTTCAAGAGATTACAAGAATCTGGGGTTTACGCACAAGGGACACACAAGTGTACAGGCTACCACGCCCGGACAATTCGTGTGAAATGCTTCTCGCACTTCCATTGCTGGGAAGTACGTGCCCGATGCCGGTATGCTGCATGGTTGGGGAATCAAAAACAAACCCCTTTGCCACTCTGACTAGTCCACCGGCTAATTCATTACGATAAACCCATTGTCCAAAACAAGACCATTATTTAATTGCTAAACCAGCTGCCCAAGTTTAGCTGTTGCTCTTGGCAAACGTATCAGGATCTCAGTACGCCTGTTTTTCAGCAAGTATCTCTGTAGGTGCAAGCCATGCCTTCCACCCTTGAAGTCTCCAAGTGCCCCTGTCACCAATCCAGTGTTTTCCAACTCAAGTAAATATTTAAATGGATACCATCAGCTTAAACACCTCTCTGAATACATTAAGATTACAGCAACTGAAATACTAACAAGCATTCTTTTTTCCCCCCCCCAGGTGTTAAACGTGTAGCTGCACTCTTCCCCATCAGGCAGCGTGATTTCCTTCAAAAATGGATGGCAGAAAAAGAAAAAAAAGATTAAAACATATTTGAAGGAGTCACCAAAAAACTGGCAGAAGGTCTCAAAGGGTGATGCCTGAAGCGTAGGCAACTACAGCTATGCCAGAGTTTCCTTGCTATTTTTCAAGTAGATTGTGCCACTTCAGACAGGCAGCTCAATCACTGGGAAATACATTGCATGCAAGGGAAAAAAAAGGCTAGCCAGGTTGTAGCTGGCGTTTTTGAACGGAATGCTGCTTGATGTGAGTTTCCAAGTATCTCAACTAACACTGATCACCACAGAGAATTCCTTAAACTACTTGCTGCTTTCTTTGATTTTAAAAAGATACACACCTACAGGACAAGAAACACTGAAACAACCCAAGTACCATTGCCATTTCTTTCACACTGGTTACTCACAGGTATCTACAAACATACTGTGCAAATGATAAGCAGCATTTCTTAACAATAATAATAATAATAAATGCATCTTTCATGCAGTGCAATCCAGAACTGCAATATTTCTTAGATTACAAGACTGATCTGCCCTCCCCTTCCCTATTCCCCTAT
>WBMY01006136.1:0-91600 GCA_013397315.1 Donacobius atricapilla | reverse complement strand
CCCCCCCCCCCCCCCCCAGCTCCTGCCCAGCACATTTTTAAGTCAAAAATATATGGAGAATTGAATGTAGTTGTCACTGTGCCTTATCGGTAGCTTTCACTCTGCCTCCCCTTTTAGGAGACTCCATGAGCACATTCAGTGCTGTCTTGAGATAANGATAAGACCTGAATCGAGCTGAAATCAAGGCCACTCCAGGAAAAAGATACTTAAAGATCTAAGCGACAGAATGGGGGGGAAACACACAGAAAACTTTCCCCACCACCAAAGCAGTTTTTCAAAGCTTATCATTGCATTAAGTCCAACAGATTTTCATAGGGACAGGGGAAAAAAAAAAAACAAAAAACAAAAAAAAACAACCCGAGCAAACAAACAAACAAAAAATACACAAAGAAACCAAACCTTTCACATGTACTCCAAGGCTGTAATACCTTGAAACTGCGTACATTGATGCAAAGAGAAGAAATTGTTACAGAGATTAAAATGTTACTTAACAATAACCACTTTCTCCAAGGCCCTTCAAAAATAGTTGAACCATTCTGCCAGTTAAAAAGAAAATTTTAAAAAAATGTGAGCCCAAGGAAAAGAACAAACTTTGAAACTAACGAACAGTTTAAACTAGAAGCAACTCGGCCAGGAACATATAATGGAAAACTCTATCTAACCACCAGCGCTGTCAACTTCATCTGCTGGAAGCTAGATTCTCCTCACAGGAGATAGGAGAGTTTTTGATTGATTTTCCAGCATACCCTTCCCTGTGCCAGCACTGCCGACGTAAGCACGGCCGGGCTCACGGACGGGGCTGTGGCTCCGCCGTGCCTCTCCCTCTGCTCTGCCAGCCAGGGCGGGGGCACAGGTGACGACACCGCTCCGCCGAGGAATAGGTGGCAACAGAGCAAGTATCTACTTGAGGCCTTCTGCATGATTTACAGCCCTCAGGGCTCACACTGGCGAGACAAAACAGTTTACGGTGCCCAACTCCACTTTCCTTATTAATGTGGTTGTCACCCTGTAGCCCCAACAGCAGCAGGTTTCCCTCTGTGTGGCACTGCCCTGTGACCTGTGGTGGACAGGTTTTGAGATGAGACCCCCAGCCATTTCTGAGGCTGCAGTGGCTCTTATCCAGGCTGCCCAGGTTCAACAGAGATTGGCAGCTGTGAGTACTGTGCTCTGTTTGGGGAGATCCTCAGATGGGGAGATCCTCTTTGTGCTGCTCTGGACCTGGCTCAGCATAGCTCTAACGTGTCTGTCAGGAGCTGCCTGTGTTGGGAGGCTCAGGGACCTTCCATGGTCAGTGGGTACTTACTTGAGAAGTGCCTGCAGCTGCTGCTCTCTTTGAACCCTCTAATGTTCTGTGTATTATCCCACGAGAAATTGCATAAACACTGAAAGTAATTCTGTATTCAACAACTATTGGGGAACACGCAACAGGATCCAAATGGGGTGTTGCTATCATCCATGCCCAGCTTATTTCTTCAAGAATTGCAGCTTTCCAGCATGCAAGATAGTTCAATACAGGTAGACAGCCAACCAGACAAATACCACCAAGATGTCAGATGATTTAGAGTCCTAATGCTTGCTAATGATCAATTACTGAATTACCAAAATCCCTGGGGAAATTAAGAAAAATGGCCATAGAAAGCTGACAACTGCTAATAAACAATCTAGATGAAAAGAGGCTGCAGATCCATTCGTACAATGAGTTTGTGAGGTCTGTTTCCCCCCTCCCAGAAGAGAAATGGAGATGGTGAAGGATCTAGAAAACATGTATTATGAGGAGCAGCTGAGGGAGCTGGGGTGTTTAGCTTGGAAAAAAAGGAGGCTTATGGGGGACCTTATCACTTCCTGCATCTACATAAAAGGAGGTTGCAGCTAGCTGGAGGTCAATCTCTTTTCCAGGTAGGGTAAGAGGAAATTGCCTCAGGCTGTGCTGGGGAAGGTTTAGATTGGATGATAGGAAAAATTTCTTCATAGAAAGCATTGTCAAGCATTGGAATGGGCTGCCCTGGGTGGAGTGGTATAGTCACCATTCCTGAATTTAAAATAAAAAAAAAAAAAAAATATTTGTAGATGTAGGACTTAGGGACATGGTTTAGTGGTGGACTTGGAACTGTTGGGTTAATGGTTGGACTTGATGATCTTAGAGGTCTTTTTGAACCTAAATGATTCTCTGATTCTGTGAAGGCATTAGCAAAATTGGTCCCACTGTGTATATTTGGCTCATTTGAAGTTCTTCTTTTGATGGTGTATATTTGTTAAGCCTGTCTGTAATAACCCCGTGATGACCCAGCATGGACCTTCATAAATTTAAATCCACAACTGCTCTGGCATCTCACCTTTTGTTTGATTTTTCTTCCTGTTTTTCATTCTGTTTCCACAGTCAGGAGTGAGAAACAAAGAAGGATTAAATTAGAGTAATTTGCATCATTCCAATTATGCTGAATTTGAAGATAATGTGTGAAGGTTTTTTTGCTGTCTGGGGTTTAATCATCAAGGGATTAGATGGAAGCTAAGGTATTTGAGATGCATGGCTTTTTAAATTTCTTCAGTAATAATGTGAGCTTCATAAGGCTATTGCTAATCTTGAATTACTATCTGCCTTCCTGTGGTTTGCCATGATTAACTGGAGGAAGAGATTAAAGTGGTATTTACCTTTTTTGAGCAGTTTATCGACTTGACCTGGCCAGCCCAGCACCAAAAAGCAAAGGAAGAAAATGCTGGCAAGGATTAAGGACTGAAGTCTTCTTTTTCCATTGGTCTTCTGTTATCCGTCATGACTGTTGGAATGGAAAGTGCTGGTGGTGTCCTTGAAGGTGACAAATTGCTCCAGGGGTGGCTAGGCATCTGGCGAGGAAGATTACTGTGGGTCAGGCTGGCTCTGATCTGCCTCTGCCAGAAGATCCAGGACCTGTCTCCTCTGCAAACAGTGACAGCAAAAGCATGTCTTCTGGCTTTCAGCTGGGGATATGGTCATCTCCACCCTGTGGTCCTGGAGGCACATGGCACTTCCCCAAGGGAAGCTTCTGGCCAGCAATTTTGTCTGGGAAGGAGCTCCTGCCTGTCTGGGCCATTTGCAGAACAACCTTGCAGGAAAGGTTGGAGGAGCAGCCCTGAGACCCCCTCCATCCCTGAGCTTCCTCACAATGTACGTTTGATGAAGAAGAAAGCAACATTTCAAAAGACAATTTTTTTTATCCTCTTCTAATCTTGTTTTTCAAAATCCCTCAATGAGGGATCACTTTAGAGAAATTCAAAAGAGAACACTAGTGGAGACATGAGCCGCTGTTATTTACCTGAGATAAAACCAAGCTAGTTGGAAGGTGCTTGGGGAAATAATAGGGAAAATTGTTTATCAGAACTATTTTCTTTGATAAATTTTGAATTCCAGTGATAAACCCCTGGACGTTCATCTATAAAGCCTCCTATTTTTGCTACCAGATGCTGGGGCTTGAATCTTTGCCCCTCTTTGTTTAAGAGGTTTAACCCCTTTGTGCTCCTTTGCATTTCCAAGTCAGACTAACCAGGCAAACATAACTTGGGAAAGGCCAGCTGCATCCATGGTTCTTCCCTTCTGTATGGGCAAGCAGCATCACCTGAATAGGCAGACCTACTATTTAAGGTACTATCAAAACAAATATGCCAAGGGGTTTTGCCAGTCATCTGGATCACAGAAACTTGAAGTGAAAATGAGCTGGTGGACTTTTACAATGCATTTTCTTGCCAAAACAAGATTGTTCCCTGCAGTATTTTCTAGTGTACTTCCCTGGCCTATTTTAGATGACCATGTAGGATGGGGAGAGATAGGAGAAGGGAATCTCTTAGTTACCTCCATAGGTTCTTTGCCTTGTTTGAATAATATAACATAGAGCAAGGGAAAATGAGTGTTCAGAGAATGTAGCTACAACACAATATTTAATGAAATTTTTTCATACTTTTTCATCTCCAACCTACTTGCTATGCCTACCATGCAAGTAACATCAGATAGATGAAAAAAGAAAGTAACAAAAATAGTGTCATACTCCACCTTTGCATGATTGCTCTTCTTTCTCTTAGCAGATTTGTCTTGGGTGCTTTCTTGCCCTTGGAGGAAAAATAAATGGCAAGAGCTGCAATGATTGGCAGCAAGCCTGAGAACAGCAGATGTGAGCCTGCACAGCTGGACAAATAGAAAAATGCACTTTCTACCTACATTTATATTAAGGTTGCCCCAGGGACACCCCAGTGCCTACAGGGGCCTTAGTATTTGAACAGCCAAAGCCATCAGGCACATTTACATATATGAGAACACTTGGTATCCTTTTCAAAGTCAAAAAGAGCAACAATTAAACCAACATAAAGGAAAATTGGCTGCGTGGTTTTTCTCTCCCACAATAGAAAGACTGAGGGAGGAGATATTAAAAAAAAATTAGGCTTGACAGAGGTGAAGAATTTATGAATTAAACTGACACGTTTTCATTTCATTTACTGTTGTGTACCCATTTATTACATGGAAACCTAAAAAGGACCTGATTTTGCCTCCCAGGCTGCAGTTGCTATGTCAGACACTGATGTTAGGGGTTTTAGACAAGATTTTAATATTAAAGTTTCTTACGCAAAAAGAGAAAGACTTTGCTAAATACAGAAAATTTAAAAGCCTCATTTCTCGCTATGGTGCTTTGCTAGAGTTTTTCACTCTGGGGTTTGCTGCAATATTTTCTGGGATTCACCATCAAACAAAATCTGGGGCCAGGGGCACTTCAGCTGTATCTATTAGCAAAAGGTTGGAATTTCCTGCACTCCATAGCCTGCTCATGGTTATTTCCAGTTGCATCTACCAACAACCCTGTTGTCCCACAGGGCCTCTGCACAAGGATATTCACCATCAGGGCAGAGCAGCAGGGCCTTGGGTGTCTGCCCATGATCCTGTGGCATTCCCATCTGGGCTTGGCATTCCCATTCAGGCTATTTCCTCATGCTGGCAGCAGCAGCAATTTCTAAACACAAAATGACATGTCTAATTTGCCCGAGCAGAAAATAACAGAGAGCCCTTGAAATGGATGAGTTCCCACTGAGAGGTAGCCATTGAAAAACTCTGTGAGAGTAAGAGTCAGCTCTGGTTTTGTTGTTCAACATGCCAAATTTCTGCTGAGAAAGGGGAAATAGAGTAAGAAGACTCGAGTGTTTCAGTGCAGCAGAAAGTATCAATACTGTTACTTGTTTCTATTCTGAAACACGACAGGAGAATTCAGAAGTCAGAAAATAAGTATGAAAAAAATACTGGTGTGTCTAAATGAAAATTAGTTCTTGCAAAGCTTTTGTAATGTCAAGTATTTTTGTTCAATCAGAGCAATGAAAAATACTATTCTAAGCCTGGTATTTCCCCACAGCAACTTTCAGTCTTGTTGAGACCACTTTTTTTTTTCATATGGCTCAACAAAAGAGAAAGAAATCTGACAGCACTTCCTGGGATGCTGGAGCCAACAAGGTGATACTGTAGTGCTCTTCCAGCCTGCATGCTCTGGGATGCCTTCCAGAGCCCTGCAAAAGCCAGGGCATTCCGCTCACTGGCATCAGGATGCTGCTTCCCCAGCACCCTGGGGTTAAGGGGCTTTGCACCACGCTTTCACTTCTCATCCTGGGCTCAAACCTTACTGCTGGGACACCCAGCATGTCCTCATGCTGCTCCCATCTGCATGAAACCAGGCAGAAATACTTATTATTGAAATGAATTTCCATGCTTAAGGGGGGCATATAGAAAGATGGAGACAGACTTTTTAGCAGGGCATGTTCCAGTAGGACTTGGGGTTAAGGTTTTAAACTAAAAGAGGGTATGTTCAGACTAGATCGAAGGAAAAATGTTTTACAACGAGGATGGTGAGACACTGGCAGATCCACCAGAGAGGTGGTGGATGCCCTATCCCTGTAAACTTTCAGGGAGGCAGGTTGATGGGGCTCTGAGCAACCTGATCTAGTTGAAGATGTCTCTGCTTATTTCAGGGGGTTTGACTAGATGACTTTTAAAGGTCCCTTCCAACCCAAATCAATCTGTGGTTCCGCGAAAACAGAATGCCTCATAAAGCAGCACTTCCCATGAGATTGAGGTCTCCCTAGTACCTGAAGGCACAGCCATGTGGATCATTCAATGCAATTTGGAGAAAGTCAGTTTAATTTTGGCACTGGCAGTGGAGCACTCTTGTATTGCTCCTGTTGGTAATTAAGAGAAAGCAAATCACAGGGGAGGACACTAAAAGTATTAATTAACAACACTTTCAGTGATAAAAAAGTTAGTAATTTTGAAAAGGTTGCTTTATGCCTGAAGAAAATACTTAAATAGGGTAATCACATTGTTGGGTATTTGACAAATGCACACTGGTAAGTAAATGGCGATATTGATTACACATTTAGATAATCACCAGATCCTCCATGCTTTTGCAGGCGTGTCCCAGTTCTCCTGCCTCAAGCTTTGACTTCAAGTAGTGAAGAACACACTTAATTCCAAGTATGCAGACCACCATGTTCACTCACTGGCCTGAGAAATTCGTATGTGTTTCCCATTAACAGGAGCAGCCAACATGTGACCCCACAGAGCCACAGTGGCCAGTTTGTGACATCACATGGGAGCAGAGCCCCCGGCTGGGGCTGCTCACCCAGTGCCATATGACAGCCAAGTGCAGAGGACTCCTGCTGGAATGGCAGGATTTCTCCCCAGGGCAGGCTGCTTTCTAGCCTTGCCGAGCATCCTGCACTGCCCTTGCCAGAGCACTACCAAAACATGCATTTTTTTTATAAAACCAACAGAGAGGGAGGCAGCAACTTTGCAACTAAAAAGGCTCACAGTTTCCATGGATGTTTGATCACCTTTTATCACAACACAAACCATGAGGCAATCTGCTTCAAGCAGAGGATATTTTCCCCTCTCCAAACAGACAATAATCCAATAAAAGAGCCCACTAGCAGGATCCTGGACAAAGTGTGACACTGTGTTATTATCAGCATCCCATTGGTGTTCTGGCAAGGCACAGCCACGCTCAGCTGATCCTCCTGACAGCATTCAAAGGCACAGCTTATTGGAGCCACAGCAGCTCCTCTGAGCTCTGATTGCCATGCAAATACCACCAGATTTTTCATATTTTCGTGATACCAGGTGTCCTGTTTCATATCAAATTATATCCAGGCAAGTAAGAGAAATTCAGTTATTTACTCCATGCTGGTGGTATCTGAGCAAAATTTCTTCTGACAGAGGTTTTAAAGGCATGCCTTTATGCTGAGAGAGACTGATAAATAATAAAGCACTCTTGATGAGTTCCCAAACCAGATGTATTCCTAAAAGTTCTGGACTAGGTCACCTTTCCTGTAACAGTTTCAGCGCTGATTAATTAATGTACAGTTTGGCTTTGACTAGGTAAAGAGCATATTTCTGCCCTTCCACACATGAGCTCCCAAAAATGACACAACTGCTGCTTTTCTTTGGGATCCTGTCAGAAACAACCAGCCTTTAATGGCACATAAAATTTAATTTTTGGTAACAAAAAGATAGGTAAACAAATTACACTGGCAGGAGCAGAAAGTAAAAGTAGGGACTCTGGAGCTTTTGCGGTCTTCCAGCATCTTCCTTTTCTGGCCTCTGCTAATTATGTTTTTATTTCATCCTGACAATGCATTTTTCCATTGGAAAAAAGGCTGCTTCTTTGGAGTCATCACTGCAGGAAATCTCCTGTTTTCTGGTGTTCTCTGTGCCTGGCATTGGTGGCCACTGGCAGCCACCCCTTCCTCAGGGCAGGTCCTATCTCCTATCTCCCAGTGGTGGCATCAAAATAAAAACACAGACATCCTATTAATAGCTCAGCTGTAGACAACTCCAGGTGTGGAATTTGGTTTCTGAAATTACAGATCAAACCAAGCCAGTCCTGAAGCAGCAAAAATCAGTTGAGTTTCCTCTGACTCATAACTGTTTTTTCAGAGAGGTTTTTAGCAAAATTTCTTCAGCAATTCCTCTGTTGTTGCCTGACTCATACTGAAACACCAAAATCATTATTAAAGTGAAATCATAGCAAAGGGGGTGTGAATACTTGGTGTTTATCAGTTCAAAATGCTTTGAAAAACATATTTTGCTATGAAATGTGCTTTGTCCAATAATTAAATACTGTATTACTTACAAAAGCAAACAAAAATCTGTCACGTAAGAGACAGAGGAGGTTTAGCACTTACGAAAAAGAAAATTAATGTAAGGTTAATTTATTCTTCAATAAACCTTCATTTATCCTTCTGGTACCTGTGTAATATTTGTGTTCAGCATCCCACCCACTTTCAGTCTGAAGGCCTGTCCCTGACAGCAATAAAAAGGATGCTCAGTGTACAGTATGAGCTGTTCAGATGTCCCAGGATGAGTAGCGGTACAAAGAACACAACTGTGAGCAGTGATTCCTGATCATGGGTGCAGAAATACATGCAGAGGTGGGGGCAGAGGTGTCCTCATAGCCCCCCCTGATGGGGCAAAGGGATGGGAGAGAGGAGTCAGGCTAGTTAGCAGGTCACCGAAGCCTCTATTCCTGAGGAAAAGCTCCAAACCTGCCGTGGTTTGCCTCTGTCAAAGGCTAATCTGCTGCAGGAGGATTTGTGGTACCGTGCAGGTGTCAGTCCGCCACCCTCACCGTGGGTTTGCAGCATGGAAGCAAAAAACCCTTTGCCTGATGGAATGCTGTGCCGGGGAATGGCCTGGCCCCCAGCTGCAGTGCGAGCCCCACTAACCCACCCTGGGCTTTGCAGTGCCATAAAGCTCAGAGGCCTGTGAAGGTGTGCCTCAAAGGTGGTTTTGGTGGAAAAAAATGTTGCAACATTGGTTTGTTTGCTTTTTGAATTAAAACTCAAACTGTTGTGGCAAAAGAAGGGACTAAAAAATTCCAAGTCTGGGAGCTCATATTTACCTTCTTACCAGCTCTGCAGATACTTAATTTGAATGTTGCTTCATCTCCTGTCTCCCTCATGTATCATCACTAATTAAAGTACACACTCTGCATTTACCCAAAGGAGGATGTGGGAGGCAGAAGAGGCTCAATCTCATTTGCTGGTGCTGCTGTATTGCCTCTGCAGAGCCAAATGCAGGGAAACCAGGGTCCTGCTCAGAGCCTGGCAGCTGTGGCACAGACCTTTCCCTTCACTGCTCTGTATGTGATGGAAATCCCCAGTGTGTCAGCGGCCTTTCCAGGGGAAAGGGCCCAGTGAAAGAAGGGGCTGTAACTCCCTGGGAAGATGGGGTGAGCCTGGTGAGGGTAGGAGCAACACCTCAATGTGGGCACATCTCCCCACACATCTACTTTGGGGACAGCTCAGGCCTAGCTGAGCAAGCCAGAAGAACTGTGCCACTACCAGCCCCGTAGGTCTGTGATTTGATGCTTCCACGATCTTCAAATATTCCCACTAACTTCCTGCTCAAGTGAAATTCAAACAAAGCTTTATGCTTTATTTGGACACATCTTGCCCAGCCTGCATCCCAGAGACACCCCTCTCACATGTCCCCAAGAGCCCAGCCATCCCCAAACAAACATCCAATCACTCTCAGCAGTAAAATGAGATTGTTGACTTCTTCCCAGCTTCTGGTTCCAGGCTAGAATTCTTTGTCTGCCAGTCTCCACTGCACCCCAGCTGCACCTCACCCCCATCCCAGCCAAAATGTGGAGGTATTTTTGGCAGTGCTCAGCTCTGCAGCCACACTGGTCCTCATGCTCACAGCAGCCCCACAATGCTACAGGCAGCATCAACCTGTAACTGGAAAAGGGAGACTTTAAAGCCTAAAAAAGTTGAGGAGGGAGTACAGACACTTTTAGCCTCAGAGATTATCTATGCCTCAAAATATTCAAGAAGATGGTGTCAGAGGAGGACATGCTGAACTCAGTGTATTTGACATTTGGACAAAGTCTTCCCCTTGTGCCCATCTGAAGTTCTAGTGCATGCTCTGCTCTACATGAGTGAAATGCATCCACATCCATAAAAGCTATGGAAAAGCACTGCTGAGAACTTCTACAGCTCTCAATAATTAATTCACAGAACTATAAAAAGCTACAAGGGAATGAAATTTAGAAAAATCTAGTTTTAGGATAATTATAGTTCAAACCAGGAGAGCACTTGGACCCAAGACAGATGCATTAGTAGGACAACTGAGCATAGTGGATCAAATTCAGACTTGGCAGAATTACATAGCCGTATAGACAGCTCCTCCTGTGGTGGATTCAGTCCAGGGAGGGAAAAGAGCCCCTACAGATAACTTGATGAAGTGAGTAGAAATCTAAAATAACACCTCTTAGTTGGGAAGGCATAAAAGAAAGGAGTACAATTGTTTCAGGTTAACATTCATACCCCAGGTGTAAATAGGGAATGATATTTTCTGAAATATTTTGTTATATGCTAGTTTAACCTGTTTCCCTTCTACATTACTTCCACTGCCATGTCTACTGTGTTACCACTGGTTCATAAAATCCCAGTTTATTTGCAGACCAAATCACATGTAAGCATTTTCCAAAGCCGCAGATGCTGCAATTCATGTGATGCTTGCAGACACAGGCCTTCAATTTCCTAGCCAGTTATGTTTCTAGTCCATATTTTTCATTGCAAGTTTGAAAACATTAACCCTGAGATCTGAGTCACCAGCAAGAGAACACAGAAGTTTTCTTTCACTTTCCTAAGTTTAAAGCCAGTCATTACTGTGCCCAGTTACATGTTGAATCTTTGTGACTGCCCATTTACCTCACCCCTCTCAGGTAGGGAGATCACATGTAGTCAGGCTGTGTACTGGGCATGTTTTAATTGAGTGCTGGAAGAGCCAGTGTTGGATGACTGGTTTATAGCAGACACCAAGCAATACAGAACCCTCAGCATTTCAGAGGGCTCCAGAAAACTCTGCACAGGATCCCCCAGACCAACTCTGCCTTTACTTGTTGTTTTCTGGTTAAAAGCATACCCACAGAGAGGCAGGAGTTTATTGCCTTTTCTTAGTAACAGCAGCAGATCACCTGAGAAATCTGTTTTACTCAAGCCAGAAGTGGCAGGCTACTCACAGACCAACAAGGAGATTATCGTTGCTTCAGAAGAGCTGTTTCAGCATCCAGTGTCCTGTTTGGCACAGGACCAGGCACTCCTAGTCATATCTTCTGACTGAAGATGAATGTGAATTGGCAGAGGGGTCTGTCCTGTGTCAGGTCCTGTTTCCACAAGCTCCCTGTTACAGCATTATTCATTACCGGTATGAAGTGTTCATTACTGGGCACTGCCATAGCACACTACCAAACAAGGGCTCTTTTCATAGTGGTGAGCTATGATTTTCTAGAGACTTCATTTACTAAGAGCATTGGGGTCTTCCAAAGCCAAAGGCTTTCCTATATGCCATTGCCACTCAATGTGCATGAGAGGGGTATGTATTATGATCAGATATCCTCTCCTTCGTTTGCAAGTGCAGGAATTATCTGACAGGACATGAAGCAACTAGAGAGAGGAAATGAGAATTACTGTATCAGTCAAAAATGTATCCAGCCCTGCTGTAGTGTTCCTGCTCCAAAGGGAACAAAATCCATTTCTCTGAAACTCAGCTTTTTAGAGCTCTAAAGTGTGTGGCAGGTAAAGCATCACATATTTTTCCCTTGTGTCCAAAAACAGTAGGGTCAATCAAAGGGAAGAGCATCTGCTGAGGGTTCGGGTGATGGAGAAAACGAGAGTATGCCTGTCAGCTTATGGATAAAGCAAAGCAGGTGGGTGCTGTGGGCAGGAAAAGGGCAGAATGACAGTTCAAGACAATAACAAAAAGATGGGGAAAAGGCCTGGGAAAAGGATACGGTTCAGTAGAGACGCGTGTGAGGCAGGCAGGAACAATCAGCTGTGCAAACACAGCCTGGGTTCAGCTACCAAAAAAAGAGATGAGAGGGTGGTTGTGGATTGCAGGGTGAACATGATTTAGCAGCGTCATGTTGTTGTGCAGAACATAGACGTTCTAGTGTGGATATAGCAGGAGAGGAGCCCATACAATGGGAAATTACCCTTCCCCGCAAGACAGAGTTATGTGCTGTGTCTCAAGGAATGGAGCTTGCAGAGACCCCAGCTGCCAAGCAAGGAGGGACAACACCCTGGGAGCAGAGGCTGACTGAATAGGGGTTTAGCCTAATTATGTGAAACCTGAAGGGAAACATAATCCTCCATCTACGTAAAATGTTGTCATAAATGGATGTCTACCATAAGCAGGAGCAATGAACTTGACTTAAAGCAAGCAAAAATTCAGAGCATGCATGGGGAAAGAAAAATCCTTCAGGTAAGGACAGCAGTTAGGGACATTAAAATTTCCATCATCCTTCATACAAGTCAGACAAGGGGTGGTTAGAAATGATAAAGTGGTACAACCTGCCTTGAGACTGGAGAAAAAATTAAATGAGCCCTTGTGACTCTTTCTAGCCCTATTTTTCTGTGATTTATCATAGAATTCACAGCTGCAGTTTTCCACATTTTCATGGTTTAAAAATGTAGTTCCACTGTACAACACTGCAGTGGAGATGCTGGGAGAAAGTGGAAGCCCTCTCGTGTAAGCCCAGTGACATCTCACCACTTTTGGAGCAAAGCCCTCATGAAGTCACCAGCAGGCTTTGCTCTGGTCTCCTCTGGAGCTGAGAAAGTAATTCTCATAGCTTTTCTCTCTGTTTTTGTGGAGCTGAAATATAAACAACAAATTACAGATGGGTCAAAATAAGAGCAGCGTTTCTGTTCAGCTTCCAGATAGTTTAACCCTTCTTTCTTCCATCATTCCTTGTAAATCTCTAAGTATCTTCAAAGGCAAGATTAAAGACTCTCCCACCCCCGCCCCAAATTCCTGTTCTGGAAGTGCTAATGTCAAGCTGTTCACCTTTGTGAATTTGTTCTGCTTTTGCAGCAGAAATGATTCAGAAATTGAGATTCACATGGCCTTTCAGTCTCCCAGAAGCTATTATGAATATATTGGCTCAGGTCTAATTTCTTCATTTGCTTTTTTGAAGGGAAGCAGCCTCTCGCTTCTTAATAGCATGGTGGGTTACAGGGAAGGACAAAGCACCTCAAAAGGTGCTTCACCTCTTCACAGACACACACCTCAAAAGGACAAGGGAGAGTGGTCAGACATGCAGCAGGGGAATCAAGCAAGATATTTTCATTATGAGGGTGAATAGTCCAGCATAGGACATGTTGCCCAAGGAAGCAATGTTTTCTCCATCTTAGAGTTTCAAAGTTCAGAGGATTGAGGGTGTGGACAACATCACCTAACTTTTAAGCTCATCATACTGTGAGCAGAGGTGGAACTAAGACCCCAGAGGACTGTTCTCTGATGCCAACTGAGTAAAACCAGAAACTTCCTAAGTGCCAGCAGAATTTCCCATACTTTTTCATATCTAGAACATACTTTCCTCCTGTATTTAGGTTGTGAATGGTTAGCGTATGTCTCCAGGCTGCCCCAGTTGTACCCAGTGCCACCAAGCAGCTGGCCCAGGGCTTGCTGCTGAATCTGTTCCACACTACATCCCACCCTTCATCTCTCCTTGGGTCACTTCTCCTGCTGGATTCTGTCTGGAAGCTTGTTAATAAGGACAAACATTTCATTTCCTTGCTGTGTTTCATGATAATAGAATAGATACATATATCAATATGGTCTTTAAAATAAAATTTTAGAAAAAGAAAAATGAACATCCTTTCTTCCACTGCTGTGCCATTGCAGCATGGGAGAAAACAATTTATGCCAGCTCCTCTCACTTTCTTATAGCACTTGTTGGGGTTTTAGGGCCAAATGTCAGCCAGAGAAGACACACCAGAGCAGTAATGGCTGTAGTCAGAACCATCTCAAAATGCACTTTGCAAATACTGAAAAGCATTCTCCCTATCTGAAAGAAGAAGAAAAAAAAAAAAAGTGAAAATCACCAGTGTATTACTCAGATCAAAACGAGCACATATTTTTATGTAGCCTTTGCTTACAACTGCACCAAACAGTTTTTGCTTTCACTGGATCTCCTGGATGTCTACCCATGATTGCGGGTCACCAGGAAGGGCAGAAGCCATTTTGACTTTCAGAGCCTGGGTGATTTAGCAAAATAGGGCTATTAGCAGATGACTGCCTTGTAACCAAGACAATTTTAGTGCAGCTCTGGAAGCTCTACACTGATGCAACCACGACAGTATATGTAAGGAAACCAGCCTGTCTTCTTGCAACACTTTTCTGCCAATTAGCCAGGCAATAAATTTTTAGAAGTATTCTATTTCTTTGCATAGAGGTCAGATATCTAAAGCCAAGATGATGTTTAAAACCAGCAGAGAGAGTTCTTGGTTAAAGCACTAAAAATGTGAGCAAAATGAACATACCTTTACATCCACCATTGTAAAGGAATGTGCAGGGCTGCCAGGGCTTCCATCACCTCCATGGTGCGCTCTCCTGAAAAAAGGGGTGCTTAGTTGTAGGTGGTGCTAAAAGAGCCTTTCCGGGTGCTTGCGCAGGCAAAGGATGGATGAGACAATCGATTTGCTTGAATTTAAAAAGACAGATTTATGAAGAATAATTGTCTTCTAACTTGGCAGACAAGTGTACTGCCTTGAAGGGACTCACAGCTGTGTCCTGTTCTCATGGAGTTAACTGAGCCTAGAAAAAAACATTTGATCTACTCTTCCTGCCTTAATTCAACATAGCTGAGAACCTCACAGGATATTTCTATTTGAATTGCAGCAGGCTTTCCATTTTGATGTGTTGGCAGTGAATATCTTTCACACTGATGGCATTTTCTACATGGAAAGTATCACCAACACTTCCAGTAGACAGTAGCATATACATCACCCAAATGGCTGACTGAGTGTTGTAGGAAAAGCAAGATGGGCTACCTTAGACTATTAATGCAGGTTGCCTTGAACAACAGAAATTTTGCAGCCAGAATCCCAGATTTTGTACCATTTCTGAGCTAGATCGACAGCTCTGGCATTTAGCTTCATTTAAAGCTAAGCCACAAATTAGGTACATAACAAATAGATCAGGCAGCAGCACCACTCATGTTCATAGCAACCTTCCAAACTTCATCCATCATTTCCTGCAACTCTGTGCAAAGATGTCTGGCTCTCGCCTTTTAAAAAGACAGATTTTTCGTTTTTAAATTTCATATCTGCTCAGCACTTGAACACAGCTGGAAAATTCCTCACATCCTTCTTCCCAGGGAAGAGGAGAGGGCAAAATCCCCTGCAGGAGATCTTGAAAAGTGACCACGGAATTAAATGAGTAATACAAAAACAATCAGTCTAGAAGAAGAAAGCAAAATAAATTTCATCTCCCAACTGAAGCTTTTTTTTTCCTTCTCTCTTTTTTTCCCTTCTCTCGACACAATGTTGCTTCATTAGGCCTATGTTGATAGTATCAGCACTGAAACCAGCATTTATAGGAATATGATGCAGCCACCAGGAGAACCAGTTTGCAAACCCTCTCAAGTGTTACCTATCTGCCCTGACTCAGGCTCTGAAGCTCGTAACTTACGTTCTTTTACTTATATGAAGAACACGAGTAAAGCTGTAGAATCATATTTCCAAGGTAGATAATTAGTACTCAAAGAAAAATCTGTCCCATGGAAACTCTTCAGGAAAGTGTTACTTAGGGAAGAATCCTAAGTTCTCTGGGTATGTTAAGTACATTATTTCTTCACTGAAAATGTGTCTCGAGGCTGGTTTCTCTAATGCAGACCTTTGCAAGGCGAGAAAAAGCCCATAGTGCTATGCACAGTATCTGTAAGGCTCTGTTGGATGTAGAGGGACCAAGACATTGCCCAGGTCCATGTTAGGACTCTGGTTCTTGCCAACTTCTCCCTTCACTCTGCAGGAAGGAAACCCTGAGCTTGGTCCCAGCCTGGGGACTGGGACTGAAGGGGACAGGGCCAAGGAACTGCTCCATTTTAGTCTCAGTCCAAGTGCAGGTGAGGCAGCACTCAATATGAAATTTACATTAATATATTGTTAACATTAAATTGTTAAGTTATATGTTTCTGCTAAATCCAGTATTTGAGGGGTTTGAAACTGTCCCTGATTTAAAACTAAGACCCCCAACACACTTCTTTGTATTGTTATGGTGATCAAAAAGGGCAGTTTAGGCCATCTCTGCCAGAAAAGCATTGCCCTGGAGAGAAACTTTTCATTCTTGCTTGAAATATCCCTTCATTTCGCTGAGAGGTCATCCAAGGGTCTGTTTCATGACCTGCATATTCAAGTTCTTCTGGTGCTTACAAGACATGCATATGCTAAATGCACACAGATCTCAAACAAGGCTTCAGGAAAAATTTCCAAATGAGTAAATTCAATTAACTGAGTTTGCTCTTCCAAATCCATTTTTTTTTAACAGTCTACAAGCAACCATTCAGTGACCATGGGATGGTTCATATTGTATCCCATCAAAGTGATCAAACTCAGGATGTAATTGGCAGCACAGGGGAGGTTCCTTCCCTGTACAAATGTTATAACTGCACCCAAGAGAGGTCTGAGAGCCAGCAGTCCCTCAGCTGCTGCTCTGGGGGCCCGATGACACTGCTCAGTGACGTCCTGGCCTTCATTCCCTAACAAGGTGCACCTGATCCTCCTGCAAGGCAGATCATCTTCCACAAAAGCCTCCTCAGCTGGATTTGAGAGCACTGATCTTGTATTGGAAATGTATTGCTCTTGCAGATGTTACCTCCAGAAAATACTTTGCAGAGATTCAAGGCTACTTCTTCAAACCAAGCCTGCTTCAGTCATTCACAACTGAAATACCACTGCTCACATCTCCCTGGCACTGAATGAAAGCACAAAACACACCCCCCCCCCATTCTCCTTCCCTCATGAGTCAGCTGCATCCCTCACTTCTTTGCCAGCTTTTCACTTCTTCTCCCAGCCAAGGTACCACACTCAGTCTGTGCTCCAGCTGCAAGACTGTCACTTCCCTGTGATCAGTGCCCTGTGGCTAACTGTTGAGCTGCTTATGGGTTTAGGGTCTTAAAAGGCCAAGAGCATTTTCTGGTTATTTCAAAATGTGTTTATTATATAAATGCATCAGTCTCGAAGGCAAGAGTTCTAAGCATGCTATCATACTAAAAGTTACAAGTCCAACAGCTACCCACTCATTTTAATGCCTGCCTTGTCCTTTAATTATATCTCTGCATTAACCCTGCTCAAATGCTGTCAACCCTTCACAGTCCTTTCCTCGAGGACAAAAACAGACCCTTAATTCAGATGGCAATAAGTGCTAGAGTTCACCATATATGGTGAATGGATCACTTCAGGTTTAGCATAGAAACACACAAAGTTCTATTTTCTGCTGTCAGGGTTAATACAAAAGGTATTACATTCTGTATATCCTGTCTCCTGTACTTCTCTCCTTCGAAGTGTCATGCATCCTACAGCATGATATGCTCTGCCAATCTGTCCCAGATCTCTTGATGAAGCTTGGAAAAGCAATTCATTCCTTAGCTGATATTATACAAGATATTAGAGTGTTCTGAAACATGTCTGCCAGCATTTTGATGGTATTGTTCAAATGCTATCACTAGAGACAAGCCTGCTTAATGTGGCAGCCGTGTTCCTCTGTGGTAACTTGTCCCACACAGTGACTGAGGAGACCTTGTACTGAAATGTCTCAGCACATTTTCTGCCTCTCTCCGATGCACTAGCCCATCATCTCTTGTGTGTATGAGGCACCTCAATCACATCTATGCTCCACCCCAAAGCAGTCCTTACCCCACTGGGCTACTTCAATCTGTGAATCCCTTCAAACTCAGCTCATGGAGCTGACAGCAAACGCTTGCCTCTGTGTAGGGGGACATTCACATTTTACTTGATGTTATTTCCCATTTGTTTGCTGGGGAAGATGCTGAAGAAACTCACCCATCCTGAATTTGATCTTAGAAGGTCATATATTCCACTGATTATAAACCCACCTGCCTCCCAACCATCTTCTCTTGCTTCATATCCCCGCTCCTTACTGTGCTTTGCCCTGCTCCTATTCCTACCATGCAGATTACCCTGTCTATCTCTACATCTGTTCTCCACTCACTAGTCTGTCCCCACCTGCTTTTCACAGCTTTGCCTTATACATCCATATGCTTGAACTGCAAGTGTGGCATTCCTTCATCCTGGGCTCCAATTCCCAATTACAGAGGAAGAGTTCCTGAAACGGTGTTGGGCTGCAGCTTTAAGTCCAGAGGTTAAATCATCTGAGAACTTACCTGCAGCACCATATATCTAAAGTGTAAGTGAAATAGTGGGGTTTTTTCGGAGGTTTATATCTTGGCCAGATTTGAGGAGAAGGAAAAATGAAAACTGATCCAGCTGCAAATCAAACCCTCCTAGATGATGGAATTTTTACCCTGCCAACCCCCTAATTAGGGATTTTCTGCTTTCCAAGTCCCGTACCAGGGTTTAAAAGATGAGATGGAACCTGTGGCTCGGTCTTCAAATGTGTTTATTCTATTTCATATCTCAAGGCCTTACAGCAGTCTCAGCATGCTGAAGAAAAGCAGCTACAGGAACGTGGACGGAGGGTCCAAGGTCATTTTTAAAGATTCCTAACCCAATTAACTCTAAAAGCGTACCATATTTACAGTTTTGTACCAATAACTATCACCTATTCTAGACACACAATTTCTACATCAAATCCATTCTACCAACGTCTCTGTGCCACCGTCACAGCAGAAAATGGAGTAGACAAAGAAGAACATGAGACAACGCCCAAAATTCTCCATCTTGCTCTGATCTATTTCCATACTAAAAACCCAAAACTACAGATTTTCACCCTGTGACAAACCAAACCACTATTTATTTTAAATCTTTGTTGTTTGCAATTCATCTATGAGTGTTGGAAGTTTTTCCCATGGACTAAGGTCAAAGAGAGCGCTTTCCTGGGGTCCCAGCCAGGGTCTCAGACTCCCCAGGGCAGTTTGAGGGGGTTTTCCACATGCCCTGGACTCCAACACCTACTGAGCTTCATTTCCTGCTCCAAAATGAGGCACTGCAGGCTAAAGAGCTCCAAGAATTCTGACTTACAGAAATTAAACTGGTTTGTGTCAGACTTTTTCCAAATTTGATGGATCAAATTTGCTGAAGCTTGCAAAGCCACCAACCTCTGGGATAGGTAGTATAATATGTAATTCATTTGGATTCAATCTTATTTGACAAGGTAGAATCAATTGAAAACAGTAGTAATTCTAAATTCACACAGCTGCGAAAATTTAAATCTTCTCCTCCTCCAAGAGTCTGGAAGCACAGAGAAAAGGTAATGAAACACAAGTTACTAGTAATAATCTTCATATTTAGTAAAATAAAAGATTAGACACTAAACAAAGTTTATCTCAAGTGCCATAAAAAAGTCAAATATTGGTGCCAGCATTCAACTTTAGCGCCTCCTAAATGTGCACAGTTTCTGAAAGACAAAAAATGCAAGATTGAGTTAGAAGTTCATGGCAGACCTTCCATGTTCATGTGTTAGAGCTCCAGGATCTCATGCTCAGTTACCCACAAAAGGTGTTTCTCTGTATTCCCCTGCACCATACTGCAGAACAGGACATTTATTCAAAGGTCCCAAGTAATTTGGGCCTTTCACAGCTTTAGTTTACTCTCATTTGGAAGGGGGTTCTTGCCTCAAAGCAGAGCTGACATTTGTTCTCATTTGTAATGACCATTACATGTTTACACAGCATTCAATAGAGCAGACACCCAAAAGTTGCCCTCTGAATGTTACAACAGTATGAATCAACAATATCACTGCTCTGTCACCAGCACAGCTTTTCCCCCAGCTTGCTCTTTCCATCTCCACAATTCATGTAAAGCAGGTACCATTAGTGTCTCTCCAGCAGTAGCAATACCTGCACTCTCTGGCTCCAGTCCCACCCCAATCCTAAGGCTGCAGGATGATTATCCCAACCCAGTCCTCTTTCACATGTGCAGAAAGAGACAGTTGTCTCTGAACAAGAGTGGGAGCTCCATCTACCACTTGTGAGTACCTGCAGCTCCTTTCCAGAGAAGGCCAAGGCACTGGCTTTTCTGGATTTGTGGATCTACTCTACCCACCTGTTTATGGTAAATGAAGAAAACCCAACACCTCTGGGTTAGAGATCCACTGGACCTTGTTTCAGCTCTTTATGCAAGCCTTTCTCCTTGCAGATCATAAGTTGCTGGACCATCCCCAAATGCATGTGCTCAAGTTTGCTCTTAACCTCTGTGCACTGCAGCACGGCCCTGGGACAGGCAGCTTCATTCCACCACCCTCATTCTCAGCCACATACACTTTCTCCAGCTGCTGTTACAGCCTTATAGAGGACTCCAGCACTGCAGAGGCCCCTTTGCCACTCTGCCTTCACAACTTCATCTTTACTGACATCACTGTGGTGAGCCAAGGTGTTGCTGTGTCTGACAATAAACCCTTACAAACACCCACCTTCAAACAGCCAAGCAGGGTCAGCTACAGATGGCCTCTTGCAGACCCTCATGGAGTTATAAAACTCATACAGCATGACTGCAATACCTATACAGCACATTAGCCACATCTTCCACGGCACAAAATTTTAACACAGAGAGACAGAGAGCATCTTCAGTCATTTACCACAAAGAATGACACAAACTTCAAATAGAAAATACAGCTGCAAGTTTCAGTAACTCAGAAGAAAATATGCTCTTTCAAGACTCCATACATATATCTTCTCACATTATGTAAAATTAATTTCCGTATCAGACAAAGCCAAAGAATTATTAGGATGAAAGGTCACTTAAAATGATCTGTGTTACTGATTTTATCAGCCACTACTTACAGCTTTAAAAAAGTCAATGCCATCTAATAGTGTCCATATTTCATCTGCTGAGAAATCTAATACTCTCAGAAAGGAAGCAATATCAGACTGCATGGGCAATCTTATGTGGAAGAGAAATACAATTCTGAGAAACAATAAGAGAAAGAAAATCATGGAACCCAGTTAATATGCTGCATTTATACACAGAAGAAGGGAAGAGGAAGGAAAGAAACAAAATTATTGTGATGAATAGTGAGAACATCTTACAAATAATGCAGATATCAACATAAGATACATTTTATTTCTGGAGCTGGTAGTGAAAGAGATGAAGATTATTGCTATGTCACTCCAATAGTATGAGACCACTGTCAATCCTGCCAATAATCCCAGTTACAGAGTGGCATGTGTATATAGAAGGTATCGGTTTCTGAAATTCAGGAGTGTAACAGTAAATGTCCCAAATTAACATCTCTTTTTCCCAAATTTTATGTTGTGCATGCACCTCCACCCATATGGTGCTGTTGACCCTATGGTAGCATCCAGATACCCTGACTCGGGGTCCTGTTGTGTGAGAAGCTGCAGTTTCTGCTGGCAAAGGCTGTTGCTGCACAGCAGGAACCAACACGTGGGTGAAGGGCGGGCAGAGATACACAGTGCCTAGGCAGCAAGAGACTCCTGAGCAGCAGGCAGCGTGCCTTTTCTTCTTTCAAACATACTCATAAATGCAAGCACAAGGAAACCTAACTATATTTATCTAACAGCAATGAAAATCTCTCTCCAAGGGATAATCTTACCTCTCAATTGGCAGCATTTGTGGCAGAGCTTGCTTGGTCCCTCACCTAGTCCAAGGCAAGATCATGCTCACTTCCTTGAACTGTATCAAGTGGCAATAAAGGCAGAGTAAAAGAGGTGCTTCTGCCTGCTGTCAAAAGGAATGTAACTATGGCACATCAGGGCATCATATGTGGAAAGAAAGTATGTTTCTGCACTGAGACAGGTGAGCTCAGAACTGGGCACCAAGTTGCCTTAGTTACTGGCTCCCAGCTGCTGCGGCAGATTGTCTCCTTTGGTACGGACACAGACGCCTGAGGCCTCGATCCACCCTTGCAAAGCACTTCATCTTCTCATCTCCAAGGGCCAAGCCATGTGCAGTGTGCCCAGCCTGGTCCCTTTGCTTGCAGCTGTTCCTTCCCTGCCACCAGCTGCCAGGGCTGGGAGAGCTGGGCATGGGAAGTGTTTCCAGCGGTGCTCCCACCACAGCTGATTCCCTCTGTCCCCACATTCACTTACACATCCTCATGCACTTGCATTTATCCCTTCCTGCTGCCTGTTGCCCCCAGGGAAGGACATGGTCCTTTCTGAACTGCTCCAAGCCACCCAGACTGGCAGAACCTGCACAGAAGTCTAGTCCTTACCTCTCATTTTATCCCATGCTATTTCTTGTTCCTATTTTGCATTAAGAGATCCTTTTTCCCCTCCTCATTTCATATTTTTTAAAAAATCAGTTCGGCTGCCTGACCTATTGCAGGAGCACTGCATTAACTCAGGGAGCAACGCTACCAACAGAAGGCTTGCTTTGAAGCTGGTAATACCATTTTGCTTTGGCAAGTTTAGCGCATGAGTTTTCAGCATTCAACACCCTTCCCTCCCATTGTAGTTCTAGTCATATTTTCCTTGCGTAAAAAGGGCGGGGGCAGGGGGGTTACATGTTTAATCTGCTTTTTAAGAGAAGCTCCATCTCCTTGATCTGGTCCATCCACAAAAATACCACAGTCAAAAGAAATCTGCCTGATTGTACTACATCAGTGATTTGGGGTGAGAACATCTGCTCTCAAGTTCTGCCTCAAATCAGGCAGTTTCTTATATTTTGCTTTAAAAAGCTATATGTGACAAAAACAAGTCAGCTGACTCCCTGAAACTTTTAAATTATATCTATATATGCATCTTATGATCAAATCTAACATGTCTTATCTGAATGCTTACCACAGCGCCTTGTTGTCCCAACTTAAATCTAGTTAGGAATGTTTTTCACAATCGTTTTTTTAATAGGAACCAACTCCTACCTGTCTGATCAGGACTTCTGTTCAGTGGATGAATTTCATGGTCTTGCAGAATTAGGCTTTACATTATCACAATTATGTGAAGCAATTACATGACCTTGTTTGGTATTTCCCTGACATGAATTTTTGTGTTTCCTATTAGTTCCAGATTTTTATCTGATAGCACAGTGATAATTTCTTCCTGAACACCAAATATAGTGTACTTGGCAATTACAGACTCAGAAAAGAAGCAATTATTTTGCTTACAATGCTTTATGAATTAAGTTCACAAAGGTTGAGACAGAGGTGTCATCTATTCTCTGTACAATCTGATATTTGCATGTTAATTGAATACTCCTCCAGGAAGGCCACCCTGTTTAGCTCATCAAAGAAGAAGAAGGAAAGCTAATTCATACCTCAGAGGAAATAGATGAAAAAGGGCAGCCGTTACCAAAATGAACAATTACCAACATGAATAATTACCACTTTTTTTTATATCAGAGGTAAAACACACATGTGCATAAACAAGGCTCAGTCCATGGCTGCTGTCAATGGGCTTCCTTTGCAGTCAATGGGATTATGTGGATTGTGCTGCCTGAGAACCAGATCAGTGCTGAAAGTGTCCAGGAGGAGACTATCGAAATTAAGGAAGCTCTTAGTGCCAGACCTCACCTGGCAGAAGCTGCAGCATTTGATGGCCATTTTCATGTCACCACCAAGGTCCATAAAAATCAAAACTTGCCCAAGTTCAGGGTGTCAGAGGCATTAGCAAGAAGAGCTACCTGGTTTGTTCCAAATCAGGAGGCCTCTGTTATCAGTAACAAAATTTGGCTGGAATAGCTGTGAAATTGCATCAAGATTTAGCCAGAATATACCCAACTACCCAGCCATTTGCCTTTGTTTTAACCTATTGCCATAAACCAATATTGTATTTGACTCTCTGGCTCTAGTGGTATCTTGCTCACAGAAGCAAGATAACAAGATTAGGACACCTACAGTGGCAGCTCTCTCCTAAAGGGTGGACTCTGACTACTTGCAATTTTCATCAGTTTCAATAGGTTCTGATAATGACAGATCGAAGCAAATTAATTTAATTCGTATCTTGTATAATTTACTTTAAAAACCCCCCAAAACCCAAAAAAGCAACATTCTTCTTTTCTAGCATTCACCAGGATACAACAGTTTAAAACTTAACAAAAGATTGAGATACTTGAGGTGCTGCTAGATAAACTTTATCTGTACATCTGGCTTGTAAATTTTTATTGTAGCTCATAATTTCCTATTTTAAAATGTAAGTTGAAGATTTGTTCTTTGCATGTGACCTTTTTCTCTAGATAATTGGGGTCAATTTTTTTTGTCTAAAAATACAGATACAAAGAACAATAGCGACTTAAAAATAAAAAACAAACAACAATTATTTTGGTTGTATACTCCTCAAATCTTAATGAAACATGATTGCTATTGAAAAAGTTTTTTATTTATTAACACAGGCATTTTCCATGGTAAATTAATTGAACTGGCCATCAGTTACTACAGGGTCTGTCAAGACACTGAAACCATTAAAACTGCTCTCTTCACATCCCACTTCTATGAAAATGCAGAAAAATCACACTTGTTTTTTTCCTGTTTTGAAACAGTTTTTCAGCTCTCAATTTATTTGTCTTTGAGTTCAACCATTTCATTCTGAAACAAAAACCCCACTGAATTCTGGCTGAGATGAAATAGCTGTAAAACTGTCTGTAGTGGTTTCAGATTTGCCAAATTTTGTTTGTTAAATTTAGTGTAGTGGTCCAAACATTTTTTCCACTATGGAATAGGATTAGAAGAAAGGCAAAACAGGCTTAACTTAAGGACAAAAACGGTTAGATTTATTAACACACGCTAAAAGGAGAATTTAAAAAAATGAAAATTTTTAAAACCACTCCCCTCCCCCCTACCAACAGTTTGCTTTTCCACAAACAATGTAAAAAGACAGAACTCAGAACCCTAAGTCAGTACCACTTATAAAATGGTCTTTCATTCAGTCTTTGAGAGAGACAAGTCCCTCCTGATTTTGTTCTGGTAACTTTCCACAAGAGAAACAGCCTGTTTGTGGCTTCCAACTCCCACAAAAAAGCAGCCCACCCGGGAACTTGCAGTTGTGTGCCTTCCAATCACATAGCCTTTCCCATGACTACAAATGGGCTGTGGACTTACACATGGGGTTTCACCTTTTAAAGATGCACAGCTCCGCAACAAAGGATTTCTCATTCTTCACTGGTGACAAGGCTTCAAACATCTCATAGGATCACTAGATGACAGTTTCTAATTCAAAATCCACTCAGTAAAATCACAGACACCTCTGCTTGAATCCACAAAATCATCTCCCCACTCATGGTCCACATCTTCCCCCGGCCCGGATGGCAGCATGGGCAGGCCTTAGAATCAGCTGGGTGTTAACAGCTGTGATTTCTTCATCCCTGCCAGCAGTCACCAGCTCGGCAGCCCAACCTGGTTCCTCCAGTGCTAGTCCCAGCCTGGTTCCTCCAGGGCCAGTCCCAGCCTGGCCACCCCGGCCCGGCCCCAGGAGCAGTGGGGCCTGAGCTGGGCCCTGCTGCTGCCCCCCTCAAGGTTACCTCATGGCAAGCCCACGGCAAAAGAGAGTGGCCTCCCAAAATTCACCTGTATTTAAGCCGTGTGTCCCAGAGGTGCACACTTGTACCTGATTGGCTATTCTGGCTGTCAGTTTTGAAGAAGATCACCAATTGGTTTTTACCATTCATGCCAAACCAATACACTGTCTTATTTTGAAAAAAAATACCCTTGTTTTAGATAATTGTGTGGTGACTTTTATGACCTTTTTTATCCTTCTTTTTCTAGCTTTGAAAATAAGCAATGTCCTTCTTAAATAGTCTAACTTATATCAACTTAAATTCTCAGCTATTGTAGCAAGTTCTGCCCTAATACACTTGTCATAATTTCACATCTCAAAACAGATCTTCTGTTTCATTATTTTCTTCTTTAAAAAAATCTGATTTAAATAACTATAATCTGTTTTTTAATTCAACATAATTTTCTATAATGGCAAATTAAATACACTGTGGATAAATAGACAAGAGAAGAGCAGCTCTTGCTTTGCTTCCATGATAGTGGTTTCTGAACAATCCATTACTACTCAGGAAAAGGATGCTGAAGTTATAATAGATGTAATGAGCTGTAAAGAGCTTGAGTAATGATATCAAAAAATGTTGCTGCTGATACAGAGTCCTTTAAACCAAAAACAATTTGAAGAATTTCAGAAGGACCTCACTGAGCAGTACTTGGGCAGCAAGCTGGTCAGTAATTAATGGAAAAATACATAGTGACACACATGGAAAAAATTCTAATCCTGCCTAAGATGAATTTTAATTTTTTTTTTTCCATGTGGTTAATAGATGAGATAGCTTTTGAAAAGTTCAGCAAAGTTGCAGTTAGAAGTAGTGATCATAAAAATAAGGAGAGAAACAAAGAACAGTAAAGAAATTGTCCTAGTGGGACTGAGACCATGCAGAGAACATCTCCAGGTCACGGTGTATGGGTCAGGTGCCCTCCACCTCCAGCAGCATTGATGAGTTTGGGGGGACACAGGGCAGGGCAATGAAGGTTCAAGACACCAGTCATCTTCATGGCAGTGAGACAATAGATCAGAGGCACCACAGAGATGTGCCACAGAGGCACCAAAGTTCAGGTGGGACACAGAAGACAAGCAGGATGATAATTTCTCAGCCTGTCTCCTATCAGTTTTATTTAATGCTCTCCAGCTGGACAAAATTTTGAGAGTGCAGAAAACACCAGATTACACAACATCTCTAGAGCTCCTTGCCACAGGTTACAAAAAGCTTCTGGGTGCAAAAAAAAAAAAAAAAAACCCAGTTACACAAATCTGGAGGAGGACAGGAGCCCACTGAAGAGTATCAACCTGGAGAAATACCACCTTGTGTCTCTAAACAGATGGGAGGTGCAGATGGAAAGAAGGTGTCAACATGTTACCACATGCTCACTCTCTTGCTTCACTCTTCTATAACTTTGAAAATAACCATGTTTCTGGGAAGGGCTGGATCGTCACCTAGGAAGGTCGATGCACTTGAGCAATTCCTTATGCCTGAAACTGTAACCTATATTGTGCTATTATTTGTCATGTTTTAGCAGGCAAATCCATTCTCGAAGTATGATACCAGCATCCCGCAGATACTGGTGACATCTCAGAATTTAAATAGGAAATACTTCTAATGGAGAAGCAAGCAATGCTTACTTTTAATTTCTATTTAATATGTTTAATTCTGGTATTGCAGATAACAAAATCTGCGAAGGTGCTTGAGCATTTGCAATTGCTGAATGGTTTCATAAAATAATCAGGAAACTGAATATATTAGTCTGATTGATGCAATAGGAAGAAAAGATTCAGTTATCAAATAAATCATAAAAGATTCAAGTATCCTTGACCACTGCCTGCCTCCCTTGCACAACACACATTTTACTATCTCCATGGATCAGAGAATAACCCTGATACTCAGCATCCAAATGGGAACTCTACAGCTTGACTGTAACTCTACCTACATATGGTATTTAAATTTCCAAACTGACAGCAATTTAGAAGGAACTTAAAACAACAGAAACCCAACACTACCTTTCACCCACCCGGGCATTAATATTAACCAAATGGACAACAGTGCATAAGAAGAGATTTTAGCCATTGGAACATAACCCAGCAATATTACCATGAGTTTGCATCTTCAAATTAGTGAGCTATTTCTACACTTTATCACAGCATTGGGACACTTTGCTGCTTAAGGATTTGTAGAGGTGTAAGTGCAGCTGGAGACACAAGAAGATCTTTCATACCTAGGTCTCATTATTTTTAAAAAATGTTATAACCTAGTGTTGATTGACGAAAGCGTCTTCATCCAGCCTCTTGGGATAGTGTGGCCAGCAGCAGCCCTTGCTGTCTCCAGCTGCAGTGGCTGGACTGTGGAGGAGGGCTGGGAAGCCTGCCAAAGCCTGCAGCTGTTCACTAGATGTGACAGGAGGGCATGATGAACAGAGGACAGCTAAAGATGGCAAAGAGAGAGGGCAAGGGACAAAAAGGAGTGCCCCAGTCTCTCAATTTTTTCTGGTACTACATCTTGTTCACAACATTAACGATATCACCAGGCACATATTTAGCCCTTTGCTTCATCAATTCTCAAGCACTTTGTGTAGAGAGGCAGAGCCACCTCTCCTCCGTCCCATTTTCTGCCAGTGCGTTGCACCACCCTGCACCACCCAGGCATTCAGTGACGGCCCTGCTTCCCATCTTACTTTCTTAAAGACTTGTGCTAAGAACATCTGCCAGGAACAAAACCAGTGTTTATCCAGGTTTCAAGAGCCAAAAGGTTCCCGATTTAAATCTTCCCAAGTGTTTCCCTCCCCACAAAATTAGTGTTTTGCTGTCAGGGAAACAGACAATTGAGCCCTGATCTCTGCATTTTGGTCTGAAAAACAAGAAGCACTTGCCTGAAACCAGTTCAGATGAACTAGACTGTCCGCAATTGGACCCAGTTCAGATGTTAATAATGTAGGGGGTGACAGATGGGAAGAAAAACGTTTCCTCCCCCTTCTTTGCCATGACCTTCCTTTCCTGGGACTTTGGGAAAGGGGACCCTTGGACAGTTGGGATGTGAGTGAGCTGGTGTATGTGGCCCTGCAAGGAGAGCAGGAAAGGGATGGTAACGGCATACCCAGTCCCAGAACAGAAGTCAAACAGCTGAATGATACCTCTGAAAGTTGCAAAGCAGCCAGACTGAGGAGGGATTTCCCAGGTAGCCCAGCAGAGTCATTCAGCGAAGCCTTTGCATAAAACCAGATGGCCCTAAAGAGTCCCTATCTGTGACACCATGCCAGGAGATCTGACCCAAACATGCAGACAGATAACTCCAGCCCAGGGAAGCTGCTTCCTGGCTCCAGACCAAGACAATGCTCCCTATAATTTCTTAGTTAAATGTAGATGGCAGAATCCATCAAACCAAACCCTTAACCAGACAAAGGTCACTTATCTCCCAAGAGTACTGTGCGCATACTATAGTGAAAACAGATGCTATTTACATTATTATTAAAAAACTGATCATTATCAACAAACCTGATGAGCAAAAAAGCAACTAAAATATTACAGCTAGAGAAAATGCTTTTCTAGGAATATTTTTTGAAAATGCTGGTGCTGTAGCAACAAGACCCTTGTCTGGGAGCCTTCAGCATCTTTGCTGTTGCCAGTGAAACATTCCCACCTTTGAAAGAATTTCAAGCAGCCATGATCAACCCCACCACCAGCCATGGCTGAGAATGGATGTTTGGGAACCCATCTTTAAACCTGGCTGAAAACCAGTGTGGGGGGCAGAGGAGCCAATGGATTTGACTGTTCTTCATCTTGCATCTGGTACCTCATCTTGTTCACAACATTAACGATATCACCAGGCACATATTTAGCCCTTTGCTTCATCAATTCTCAAGCACTTTGTGTAGAGAGATTCTGGATTCTGACTGACAGCATAACTGATAGATTGCCAGCAAAAGTGGAGTCATCCCAGTGAATGATGCTCTCTGTATATCATTTGGATTCCAAAAGGCCTGCTTCTTCCCCATAATGACAGCAATAGCAGGGTAGCTCTGAAATATTGAATGATTACAAATAATATTTTGATTCACAAAATATCTTTCATCCAAAAGGGCCATGATAATTAAAATTATCATTAAATGACAGTCTAGTCTATAGCACTGTAGTCTTGTTTGGTCCCCACTTTAAAGCCTCAATGAAGCTCCTGAAGGAAATAGTGATTCACAACCCTCATTTACTATTCTGTGCCAGAATTTCACTAATAATTAATATTATTACTGTATCAGTGTCCTATTATACAAATTATTTCACATGCACAGAATAACACCAGCTTTGGCAAATAGGAAGCAAAGTATCCACATCTCATAAACAGAGAAAATTTAGATCTAAATGCTCAAGTCTCACTAAAGTTAACCAGAAATTATCATTGCAAGTGGAGTCAAGCTTATAAAATTATCTTTAGTGACATAGACCTACCTGACTTAGAAAAAAAGTTGTGTCAATGACAGGAACTGATCTCTGATTTAAGTCCAAGGTTTTAAGGACTTGGCAGCACAAGTCCACAGCACAAGAGGCACTTGGTGCTTATTTGATCAGAAAAGTTCACCCTTTCCTTCATGGGGTAGAAGCTCCAGTGTTAGTCCCTGATGTTTCCATCTGCTGCTAGAGCAGCCAAACCCTGGGGCTTTAACAATGTCACAGAAGCAGAAGGGACACCTAGGAGCTGGCCCGGGTTGACCATTCATTCCAAAGGCAGTCCTAGGGATCAAGCCAACACAGCCTGGCTTCCAAAATAACACAAGGAATCTGTTGCTTATGTGGAGAATAAGAATTCGGAAAAAAAATTATTTGCTTCCCCTGAGATTATTTCTGTATCCCAAGTCCCAAAGAGAAGCCCTGTCACTTTGCAAGAATGGAGAATAAATAAAAACAGAGAGACAGAGGAAAGAACTCAACATGTACAAGCTGGGGTAGGATATAAAGACACCTCCAGGGAGGCACAAGAGCTGGAGACTTTGGGAAGTTCAGTGAGATTTTTAGTGTGAAACATCACAGGACCATCATTGAAGGACTCCCACAGGACATGGGAAAAGCCGCTGAAGTTGCTACCATGACTGGCAGTGCTTTAGAGGGAGCAGTGCACATATGAATAGCACTGTATATATGAAAAGATATGGCCAGGATTTAGCTCTGTTGGGAAGAAGTTAGGTAGAACCTGGGTAGTTGTCATTAATTCAGGGACCTTCTATGTCTCATTACACCAATGCACGCACTAATAAATAATTAGCTGCGAATAAAACTTTTTTCATCCAAATTAAAAATAAAAAAACAAAACCTGTAAGCATTCCATAGTTTGCTATATAAGAACCTGCCTATTTTATCATCCTATTTATTTTGGCAAGTGTTGAATTCAAGAATTATACAGATGTAGAAATCTTAACCAGTTAAATCTCCCTACGAGTCGGAGGATCTTTGATACAGCATGTCTACATTAAGAAGACTCTTATTATATTTTGCCTCTCAACCTAATTAAAGTCTCTTTTATGAAATGCTGCATTTGTAACTACTTTCCCCTTCCTGAAATGAGCCATCTTGTCTGGTACAGTAATTACAACAACATCACTGAATCTGTATTCATAGGCTGTTTTTAAAATAGCTCCCATTTCTGAGTAAAGACTGAAGATGTAAAGGGTAGAAATGCTGATAAGATGGGTCTCTGTGGCTACATTCAGTCACAGATCACACAGTACACCCCTTAACAGGAAAACAATTGTAAACCTCCAAAGGACAACACCCCCAAAGTTAGCATTAGAACAACACTGCCCTCAGCCCTGCCAAGCGGCCACCGTCCCCAGAAGCACAACAGGATACAGCCAACCACCTTTTTCCAGCTGGAAGTTATAGTTAAAATCCATCAATTAAAGCTGGGAACTGAAAGAGCTGCATTGGTGAGACCCTCCAGAGCTGAGCACCCATGCCAGCTCTGCAACTGACTGATAGCACAACCACAAGTGACTCACTACATCTCCTTGTGCAAGACTTTCCTCCTGAGTATTTGCCTCACATTTCATGACATGAGGAAACTGAAGACATTTTTTTTTAGTGGAAGGGAGTGAACTACTTTTCCAAAACCTGAAAGCTACACCCACAAACAACTGTTGACATTAAGAAAGCTTTGTGCCTTTAAAATGTCATTCTGGAAGTCTGAAGATTTCCATTTCAATGTTTCAGAGAATTTAATAAAGGAAAAAATAGTTTTAAAAGGAGCAGCATATTTTAGGCAAAAACTTTTGACCCAGTTCTTCTTTAAGAAAATTTAAATTGGTTGTCTTCATCAGTTTCTCAAATTTAAGCAGGTTACAAAAAAACTAAGGATTTCAAAGAGACCAACAGAACATATTACAAGAACCTTATTGTAAAGAGTTTGCCTGACATAAATCTGCAGCTATCAGATTCAACTGACATGGATGGGAAAACTTATCAATGCTTAAAGAAGTTGTTTTAAAAATAATTTCAAATTCTCCAACAACTTCAAATAGTTGAGGAAGAAAATTTATTCCTTTTCTGCAAAAACAATTGTTGGCCTGCAGTAACTGAATCAAAACCTAGACATCCTGAATTATCTTTAATTGGCTCAGCATTTTCAGGCCTTTAGCAGAATGGTAACTGCTTACCCCTCAGCCACAGCTACATATATATATATGGAAGACTTCATCTTTGATGAAGTATTGCAAGTAAGGAGGACAGAAATGCCTGGCATTTCAACCCTGCCAGCTCAGATCAGCACCAGACAGTAACATCACCTAAGTGAGGAAAGAGAAAGGAACATTTATAACAGAAACACACTGTCAAAATTGAAACAGGAATCACCTCAAGCCATGAACTGGGTTTGTTATGATTTCCCATTATCATTTTAATTATTCTTCCACATCTCTTTTCCATATTTCCAAGACTGCAGCAGCTCTGTTCTTTATGAACAATATTTTCAAAAGGAGCCCAGATGACCACAGTAACCACTCATATACAGTAATGTCAGCTCAGCTTTGTACAAGAATGCCAACTTCTATTAAGTGTAGTACATTTAAGAGCTGAAATCATGCTGAAGATGGCAAAATGAGGAGCTTTACTGAGCAGGATGTGGTCCCAGCAGGTTTTAGTAATACATGGAAATGGATATTCAGCAAAAGCAATGGAGAAAGCCCAAAATGCGGCATTCCTCTGGGGGATTTTGTCTGGGCTTTGTTTCCCTTTCTTTCCTCATTATTAAATGGTTCAGGAAAGACCCTACACAGGTATTTCAGAAAACACCCTCCATGCAGACCTAAGTAGAATCTTGTCCACTGAGCTGACAACCTGTATCTTCAATAGATAATCCTTTTTGCCCTGCTCAGTGACCCACATGCAGTGGTCAGGAGTGTAAATGACACCCTTAGTGTGCAGAACAAGAACACTTCAGGGCATATTGTGCTTGGCATGGAAAAATAATGTGGAAGGACCTAGGGAGAAAAATCTTTCTATAACGCCACTGCATGCTGCCTAGTACAACATGAAAAGTTGGACACTGGAATATAATTTTCTAAAAGACAAAACAATGAAATATGCAACTTTGGCCTGAATTTTTAGAAACTCTGTTCATTCTGGCCAACTTCCACTTAGTCTACCTCAATAAACAGAGAGAAAAGTCACCAGATTTCCAGTGACAGAGCATAATGACCACAGGGCACCTGTTGGAGTCCAGGGCATGTGGAAAACCCCTCAAACTGCCCTGGGGGGTCTGAGACCCTGGCTGGGACCCCAGGAAAGCACTCTCTTTGACCTTAGTCCATGGGAAAAACTTCCAACACTCATAGATGAATTGCAAACAACAAAGATTTAAAATAAATAGTGGTTTGGTTTGTCACAGGGTGAAAATTTGTAGTTTTGGGTTTTTAGTATGGAAGTAGATCAGAGCAAGATGGAGAATTTTGGGCATTGTCTCTTCTTCTTCCTCTTCATCTACTCCATTTTCTGCTGTGACGGTGGCACAGAGACGTTGGTAGAATGAATTTGATGTAGAAATTGTGTGTCTAGAATAGATGATAGTTATTGGCATAAAACTGTAAATATAGTATGCTTTAGGAATTAATTGGATTAGGAATCTTTAAAAATGACCTTGGACCCTCTGTCCATGTTCCTGTAGCTGCTTTCCTTCAGCGCACTGAGACTGCTGTAAGACCTTGAGATAAGAAATAGAATAAACACATTTGAAGACCGAGCCACAGGTTCCATCTCATTTTTTAAACCCTGGAACAGGACTTGGAAAGCAGAAAACCCCTAATTAGGGGCTTGGCAGGGTGAAAATCCTGTCAGACACCCATGCAGAATGTGTACACTAGGAATACAGTCCTTTTCACCAAAGCACAGTGAAACCATTCCCTCTCTCAGCTCAAAGAAGCCATGCTCTGCTGTTGTGCATCTTTATGCTATAGCTAAGTGGCATGTGGAGTGCAACTCTGCAGTGGCAAAGCACTGGTTCACCACAAAATAATAGAAACTTCAAGGTGGATCTCAAAACCAATGAGAGTGTCAACTCTGAGACTGTGTTTCACATGCAAAATAAGGTTTTATGTAGCAAAAAATCAACTTTCAGGTAAGATGTCAGCCAGTATTTTCCTTGCCATCCGTGACCTTGCAGGGCAGATGATTAGAGGAATGGAGTACCTCTCCTATAAAGAAAGGTTGAAAGAATTATGATTGTTTGATCTGTAGAGAAGTTCCTGATGTGACCTTATTGCAGCCTTCTAGAACCCAAAGGGGGGCTACAAGAGAATTGGAGAAGGTCTTTTTATAAGGGCATGCAGCGATAGGACAAGAGATAACAGCTTCAGGCTGAAAGAGAATAGGTTTAGGTTGGATGTTGGGAAGAAATTCTTTACTGTAAGGGTGATGAAGCACTGGAACAGGTTGCCAAGAAAAGTTGTGGATGCCCCGTTCCTGGACAACTTCAAAACCAGGTTGGATGGGGCTTAGAGCAACCTGGTCTACTGAAAGGTGTCCTTGTCCATGGTAGGGGGGTTGTAAATGGGTGATCTTCCAATCCAGGCCATTCTTTGTTTCTGTAGTTCTATCCCAGAGGCTGGGATAGAAATTTAAACTTTGGTCTCCTCGGCAAGGCTCTTAGTGTGCAGCACATCCTGTGCAGTCACTCTGAGCTCTAAGGAAAATCTGTCTCTCTTGTCTGAATCCTGTTGAAAGCATGCTTATCTCAGTAGTTGCGTGGTCTCTTTGGCCACTCTCTGAGGCTGTGCTGAAAACATGCCTTCCTTCCCTGGATGCAGGCATGCAGTCCTTTTTCAAAATACAGTTCTCACCACACCCAGGATCAGCAGCCAGAAGAAGACAACCAGGGGGAGTATTTCTGGTGCCTAGTTTTGCGCTGCTGACAGCACACAGAATTGTGCACATGAAGATACAAATCAGAGAGCACCTGCATATTCCCCTGCCTGTAGCCAAGCTCTCAGGAACAGCGAGACGGCTCTCCCTGCCTGCCATCTGACAATAAAAATGCTTTTTTAAACAGGTTTCTATGGTAACAAGGCTTAATGCTTCCACACTTTCTTCTTGTCTCCTGCTAATATCTTCTGAACCCTTTGGCTCATCCCAGCCAGAAGTTGACAGAAGAGATATTCTAGTTCCTAAAGTATCACAAGCACGAGGGCTGAGCAAGTAGTGGAGATAGAAAACCTGCAGTAAGTGCCTTGAAAAATGGAAAATCTGTAGTCCAAGCCCACAACTCAATGACAGCTACATGAACCTTTTTATGAGGTCCCTCTGTTCCCAAAGGATAAGACATCCACTGAGCCAGCAGGCAACCAGCCAACAAGTACACTGAAAACTAGGCTTCATCAGTACCTGTGCACACAAAATTGCTTGTTCCTTCTTATTATCCAGTAGGTAGAAATATAAACAGTATTTGATTCTGGAAATCCTGAGGGATGAAAGATCAGGTTGTCACATGCTGCTGGACAGAGTTTCTCCTTTGTTTTTAACCCCTGCTTTTCCTCAAGATTTTTTATTCAAATTTTTGAATTCTGTTTTCTATATTAGTATCAACATTTGCAAGCAAACTTGCATGGATGCATCCTTTCTTTTGCCATAGTTATACAACCACATGGTTAAAACTGGTAACATCTGGATGAAAATCTGTATGCTGTTCCTGTTCCCATATTGTAAACCTAGCTCCAGCTGATTTGGAAATTTTATCATGGTCTCTAATGGGCTTAGAATTGCAGTTCTGCTGTATAAGGTTCACCAGTATTCACAGTTACTGCTTTGGAAATTGCAGAATTTAATCCCAAATGAAATAAATGTCATTACAAACAGCTGTAGAAATAAATTTGATTTCACACGAAGGTTTCTAATTTTACTGACAGATAAAATCTTATTTTCAGGTGAGTGAGCTATGTCATAAAGAAGATAGAATGTCATACTGAGGTCTTTTTAAAATGGTGTTGTTCACCTGGGGATGCTACAAAGGAATAAGAACAGGGCATAAGTGGTGTTTTCCCCTATGGCAGGTTCTCAGCTGATGGAACAACTAGAGCGTAACTGAACAAAGGCATAAAAGCTGCTCCAGGACCACTGGATATTCTGCTTGTCAGTAATTTCGTGTGCTCAAAATAAAGAATCTGTTCTACATTAAGAGAAAAGATTACCAGCTTGCCAGGCTGAAAGACTTGAGGCTTGACTGTACTGTGAACTCCTCCTGTGCTGGCCAAATGAGAGCATCCAGAGCACCAGACCCCTAGAGGTGCTCAGAGCCACAGAAACTGCAGCAGGGACTGCCTACAGCCCCTTCCATTAGCAGCCTCAAGCATAAAGACTTGCCTTTGGCTAGCCAGAGCCTAAGCTGATGGCTTGCATTTTGCAGTGCTTCACTTTTTGGCTGCTATGTGCACCATGTGAGTTTCTGTATCAAGATGCTGCTGCCAAAGCTGCAGGTACAGTGCTCAGAGCAGCCTTAGCAAGAGCCTTTCCCAGACCACATGCCACGATTCATGTTCCTCATCTCAGTTGTGCCATGATTCACTCCTTCTCCAGTGCCCACCCAAGAAATTCTATTAAGTCCTATTGTGTATCTTGCTGAACTGTGACATCCCAGTCAGGGCAGGCTTTTATTCTTGCACCTTGGTAGCAACAATAACAATTTAGCAGGGATACACAATGTGCACAGCGGAAAAAAAAAAAGACGCCAAAAGGTTCTCCTACATTCAGTCATAAGAAACAAAACCCAGTCTTTCCGCGTAAATTTTACTATAACATTGTTACACTGGGTCACAGATGTTAGTCTCCTCCTGGCATCCTCTCTTCCCACAGTTCACATCCAAATGATTCACTGAGGTCTTGAGAAATCGCACAACATGAAACAGTATATATGAAATGTGATTTTTCTTTTTTCCCTTGGATTTACTCATTTCTACAATATTATCAGAGGAATATCTCAAAATAGTCCCAGATCTGTTTTTCCTTACTAGCTCATTTAAATTGTCTCTGGAGTACCCTAACCTACTTTCTGAGGCTACACAACTGCCTTTCCTTGTAGCATGCTTGCTTTGCAAGTTTTCCCTTTAAAAGAAGATTGAGTATTTTACTCTCAGCTACTTTGGCTTTTGTTATCTCCTTAAATAGTACTACAGTCATTGAAATATGCAATCTGTATCTTGCCTTATGGCACAACCTAAATAAAAAAAAAGCACTAGGCTTTTATAAAAACATAGGTCTATTACAGTGCAAAACTCTCATTAGAGGGAGAGGAACTCAATTCTCCTGCAGTGATATGGCAAGGTTTTCTACTTCATAACCTTACATAAATGTCTCCATTGAAGGAAAAAGAAAGCAGTACATTTTGACCTGAGAGTATGAAAGAGGTTTACATTATTCTTACTTTGAAGATGGATGAAAGTGCCTAAATAGCTGTAATTCAGAAACAACCACCTTGTAGCCATGTTTTGCTGGGCTGATCATCTTCCTCAGACTTTCATGACCTACTGTACGAGTATTTGTTCTGTCTATCCACTAAGAATGACTTTTCATTAAGCTTCAGTTTATTGCACTCTGGTCTTTCCCCTCAACTGTCTTTTGCCCAGATCTTTTCATCCTTTGCAGCTTCCTTCTTTGTTTCCTCTGGAAAACAAAATCAAGTGTTACATAGCTATTAACAAAGGTCAAGTATAAAATTTTTCCCTCCTGCAAGTCTAATCCCTTATAAGCCAAATAATCATCAAATTTTTAATTCTGTGGCATATGAAGTAATTGGAAGAATCATTAGTTGAAGTTTAGTTGTTGCTTTACTCAACCAAGTTACTCCTCTACAGGAATGAGATTTTAGTGTTGAGTAGCCAGTGTCATGCAAAACAACACAGCCTTTTTAGCAACCATACTGTAGTTACTTGTGCATTAAGGATACAACCACCAGTAGAGTCTGTAGAGGTTTTCATACTCTACACACTCTGCAAGCATTCCTTAACAGTGAACAAACCAAGGCCAAATTTGCCTTGTCCAAATTAAGCTACATAACTAAAACAAGGTTATTGACAGTTTAGGATCCACCCATTATTAGAAAGGTTTTGCCAATATTGGGAAAGCAAACTGAGCATCTCAGTGAGATGGCAAAAATGTGAGGCCTAGTCAACCCTGCAACTTTGTAAGAGAAAAATATAATATCTGGGGTGAGGATCAAGCAATCCTCAAGGAGGAGATGCAGAAGGCCACGGAGATGTCTTCCTAGCCCCTAGTCTCACTGCAGAGATGAGCTGAGAACAGGGCTGTAGTGGGGAAAACTTGATTTTTAAACTCTGCTGACCCTTTCAGACCTTACCTGAAGCGACTCCCTGGCTCAAGGACCATATATGGCTCTCAGCTGCCTGTTTTACAGTGAAGCTGTGTATTTTGGCACAGATATGCCATATCTACACCTGCTGACAATTCCCTACTGCACTGTATGCCCACAGAGCTCTTCCAAGGCCACATCTGAGGAGGCTTCAGTATCAGGACTGGTGTAATGTCCAACCTCTGTTTCTGTGGATGCATGATCCAAACCCCACAGGACCTACTCTGAGGAACCAGCAATTAACGTACTTCAGCTGGATGGTTGGAATTAGACCTTCTGCAAGAAAGAACACCAGGCCCTCATTATTTTGTCTCCAGGTAAATGACAATATTTCTTTGCTCAGGAGCTGGCTAGCTTCTGGTTTTTAGCACCTGTATGGAACTCCTTCTCTCTCTGTAGTCTCTCAAATCCCTTTTGGTCTTATCTGACCTTTTCATTTAGCAGCTTCCTAAGGAACAGGCTTATATTCCCTTAACTGTCATCTATAAGGAGATCTGACTTCAAATCTGCCAGCCAGGGGATCCAGAAACCAGGACATAGGAATAAGCATCAAGGGAAGGGAAGCCAATGCCATCATTGAAAACAGTTGAAAAAGATGGACAATTGTGTATGGACTAATGGGAAGGCTACCCAAGGAGGAGACATCAGGATCCTGAAATCTCCAGAGACTGTGGCAAGAAAGAGGGCTGACTGGTCATCAGGGCAACGCAGTGGTTTGACAGGGCACATGGATAGCCTGGTCCAGGGGCGGTGTCCACAGGTCTCACTCAAACACCCTTGTAAGTCTGCTGAGCCATGGTTCATTCTCCAGATTCATGACATACACAGAGAGGCGGGAGGACTGAGCTAACAGGTGAATTTGATACAGTGGATGCCACACCCTTGGAAATGTTCAGGGCTGGGTTGGATGGGCATCTGAACAACCTGGTCTAGTGGAAGGTGTCCCTGCCCATGGCAGGGGAATCAGAACTGGATGATCTTTAAGGTCCCATCACAACCCAAACCATTCTATGTTTCTGTGATACCATGCACCCACAAGCATTGCAGGCCTAGCCTCTGGTCCATCTCCATCTCTAACCTGTAGTAGTACGTTGCTTTGGGGATTTTTTGCAAGCTGCCTCAGTCAGCAGGCAGAGCTGGATGGTCCTTCTCTCATTGGCAGAAAGGGTCTCTCCTTGTTGGTGGCCGACTAAATTCTTTCCCTCCAATTCTGAGTAAAGTACCAGTTTAATCTCAAACAATGACTAAAACCCTACTTCGATACTTAAACTGAAAAATCACATCAAGCTCTTTGAAAAAAACCCCAGGCCTTCATTATCATGAAGTGGGGAGTTAATCAAAGGATGTTTTACATTTTCCAGGAAAGGAACCTCTGAAGCATTTCCATTTAACTTGCTGGAATTTAAGGAACAAGCTAATTAATTTGTGGCTTGTGGAAGAACTCGGGGGCTTACTGTAAATTCTTAAAGACCTTTTAAAGTGATTTAAATGTTACAAAAAGTACTGAGACACCACCCTTGGAGACTGAAAATACTTTCTTTTCTGCAGAGTGGCTCGAGCTGCCCTCTCAGCCTCAGTAAAGCAGCATGACTTGGACCAGCTAACCTGGGATTGGAAGGCAGGTGTTCACCCTACACAGAAGTTCATGGTTGAACAGACATTTAGATGGACCCTTTCTCACACACACACATATTTGTCTTGAAGCTTGTCAGGCTTCATTGGAAGACAAACTTTGCACTAAACTGCTATGCTGAATCAGGTCCTTGTGCATGGCTTCTCTGCAGAGAAATGTCAGCAGTTACAGCTGTGATTCTCTGCCACATAAATTGGAGTAATACCCGAATTAAGCCAGAATGCCATCTACAAGAGATGATAGAAAGGTAATAAAAGCTTTGGCCTTCAGAAGAGATGTAACTACTCAGTGTTTTGAGGAGCAGCTGAGATCACTTGGTCTGTTCAGCCTGAAGGAGTCTGAGGGGAGACCTCATTGCAGATATAACTTCCTCTTGAGAGGAAGAGGAGGGGCAGACCCTCACCTCTTCTCTGTAGATACCAGTGACAGGACATGAGGGAACACTCTGAAACTGTGTCAAGGCAGGTTTAGGTTGGATATTAGAAAAAGGTTTTTCATCCAGAGGGTTGAGCACTGGAACAGGTTCCCCAGGGAAGTGGTCACAGCACCAAGCCCAAGAGAATTCAAGAAGCTCTTGCACAATGCTCTCAGGCAGACGGTGTGTTTTTTTTGGGCTGTCCTGTGCAGGGCCAAGAGCAGGACTTGATAATGCTTGTGAGACCCTTCCAACTCAGAATTGCCCCAGAATATTCTGCGATTCCCAGAACTACCATTGAGCAGTAGTTAAAGCCACAATGAAGGCTTTACCTTTGAGAGTTGGGAATTCACAAGGGCACAATTTTTTTCCTGTGTCTCAGTACTTTACACAATATCCCATTTTCCTCCTCATGTGATTTGCCATCTCCCTCCCCAGTCACTGAGTTCCAGATATTCTGGCCCATGATTTTGGAGGGATCCATTACAGCAGATGGATCTGAAAATGGCTGGCTCTTCTGACTGAGTCTAAGGATGCCTCTTTGCTCTTCAGCAAGAGTCAGCAAATGTGACTGACTGTAACACAGCAAAAATACAGCACTTCCTACTGTATCTGTGCTTTAACTTCAAAATTCTACTTCTGATTCTACTTCTAATTCTCATATCCTGCAGAATTTTTAAACCAGGTTTCTTGGAATCCATAGTGGAGAACCCTAGTCTTTTCCCCTGTACAAGCTCTAGTTAGGGTCTGATAAATGGTTCATTCCTTGTCTGCACACCATTCCTGACATAGCCGACTGGGACCCCTGGCAATACTACAGGAAACCTATTTCCCTCCCTTCAATTTCCTTCAAACCTGGACTCCAGGAAAGTGGTGTCCGCTCACCACAGGTGTCCACATCTATAGTGAGAGCAGCAGACCTAATTTTTCATACTACAAAAGTGAAGTCACTGCTCCCAAAATTTGGAAACGGAATGAAGGCAGCTTTAGGAAGAATTAGTGTTATCTCTTTGAGGGTCCTTTCCTCTCTCTGGAGTGGGTATATGGGAATTCAACACACAGTTCCCACAGACATCTCCAAGAGTCAAGAACCTAAATACTTCTAAAAGTGCTCAGTAAGCGCTTTAGTGCACACAATGCTCTGCTTTCAGCCTTGCAGACAGTGTTTTTTTGCTAATCTGTGCACATTACATGCAACGTTGAATACAGGGAAGAAAACCCAGTTGATTTTATGAGAGGAAGGCTGGCAGCAGACCTTCTGACTGCTACTACACTTCAGACCTCTGAGCTTACTCACTTGCACGAGCAGATCTGAACCACACTGAATAATTTATTTTTCCTCTTTACTTCACTCCTGTATTAACTCAAAGGGACATTTCATATGCCATGAACTTGGTATTGTTTCAACATAATCACATGTGAAGGAGTCAGAAGAATATTATTTGGCCTGATAATGTTGCATCCATTAGAAAATTACAGTGGAGCATCAAAGGAAAAGGAATAACTCTGAATGGCACTTCAGTAAATCTTTTTATTTAGTTAAGGAACAATGATATAGTGGATAGATAGAAAAACAGGCATTAGGTGGAGGTGAGGGCTAGAAATGGGAGAATCTATTTTAATTACAAAGAAGTGAAAGCTAAAAAATATTTAACACCAAAAGGAGGTATATTTTTGTGAGGATTTCTGTATAATCTAAACCCATTTTCTCTGCTTCACATTGACATGACATTCTGTACCAGCACTTTGGTTCAAACAAGAACATCACTGCCAGACCGGTGTGCCAGACCAGCCAGTGGGCTGATATCCCAGCAGCTCTGCACAAATCAGAAAAGCCAGTGGCTAAACTCCACTGGCAGAAACATATTGCAGCCCTTCTTCTCATTAAGCAGTAGACAAGCCAAGTCAGCGGAGCATTTAACATTAGTTCCCACTTACAAAAGACCCACCCAGGAACTTTAAAGAGCACAAAGTCCTCAGTATCAAAGGGGAACCACAGTACAAATGCACATCAGAGAGACAATGACAGTAAGAGGACATAGTTCCACCAGCTTGAATAAATATCCTGCACAGAGCATTCATACTTAATGCCTCGCCCTGTGTTTTATTGCAGAGCTACCAAGAAGATAATTCAGACTCTTCCTGTCCTTGACTATGCCTATGTTTTCATCCTGCAACATCACTCACTAAGAAGCATCAGGTCCCTTGCACAGAGCACAAGAGGAGCATTAGGATCTGTCATGCACAGCCCAGGTAGGGGCACCCAGAGCCAGCACTGCTGAGACCTGCCAGCTGATGCAGTCCCCATCACACCTGTGCTACACCATCTGTGCCAAAAGGGAAAAATGTGGATCCCTGGGCAGTTCTAGCCACTTTAGCCTGCTATGCAGACAAGTGCCAGCACGTGCCAACAATGTGCTTTCAAGTGTGGCACACACAGCCTTGCGCTGGAGAGCAAAGCAGGACCTCACCCCGAAGGCACCAGCTGTGCTCTCCAGCTCCGCTTTGCCAGTAGGTGCATCCCAGAGATTCTGTGGTGCTGGAGCAGCTAGGTCCAGTGGTCACATCCAGGGGGACTGGGTAAACACCAGCTCAGCTACTCAAGGTGTTTTTATGCAGCTATTCATCAAAATGTAGATTTTTGCATCGAAAATTGAAACTGTGGCATATATGGGACTCTTCCTTATGGGTTTATAGAAAGGGTCTTGTCTTGCAAAGGATTCCAGCTGGGCAAGCCTCTGCAGCAGTGGGGACCTTCATGAATAGGGGCCAGGGCAGAGGCAGGGAGAGCTACACCCCTGCTGCTGAGAGCTGACTGTGGACTTGGGCTTTGTAACCCTCTGCAGCCCTAATTGTTGCATGGAACATTCATCTGTAGCATCTTTAAATCTCCAGGCTAGAAATGAGGAGTCTCTTAAAATTAAAGCTGAACCACTGCTCTTAAGAGAGTGTGTATTTTTATAGCCATGCATGCTTTTCTACACCATAAAATATGGAGCTATATTAATATATGCAATTGTACAAGGCTACAACTTATTATTTTAAATGTCACTTGGTATATTTAATCAGTGTCTAACTCTTTAAATGGATAATTCAAATTAATTTGACACCCTTCATTTGCAAAATCAATATTTTGCAGGTTTATATAATCTGTTGAACTGTGTTAACACGCAAGTAAAAAGGTCTCTCCTTTGTAAAATTTCAAGAAGAAATGAGAGGAGAAACTTCCATTAGTTCTGAGAAGTGGAGAGAGCCAGGAGTTGAAGACAAAAATACCAAACCACATCTAACCCAAAGATTCCTGAAACATATAAACACTGTGAAAAGAAAATGTGAAGTCAGAAATGGAGCTAATATATGCCTCATTAAATCAATACTTTTCTAATATTTCTTTATTCAACTTAATTTTCATGTCAAATTTCAGAACATACATTCAGGTTTTTTTCTAAATTCAATATGATAACAAGAAAGTACTCAGGTTATTGTGAAAAAGCCAACAGTACTCAGGAATAAAGTATCTCTCCATCATACCTATTGTTTTGTATGTGCTTAGAGAAGGAAGAAAATCTTTTAAGAACTTAATATTGTGGTGAGTATGCTTTACTTAGAACCCTGGCTGATAAAAGACATTTAACAGCCTTTTAGCTGAACATACCCCAACATTTCCACAAGTTCAAGTACTGAAAAAAATAATTCCCTTCTGTAATTTCAAGGGTATTGTCCTACCAAGATGTTTGACTCAAGCTGTTGTGAATATAGGAAAGCCAGTTTTAGATTTACTGCCACAATCCAGTGATACATATATAATAAAGCATAAAAATCTGAGGCAGCCTTCCACTGTTTCTGCAAGTCATTATTTTTTGTACCTTCACATTGCCTAACAAAAAGATGCAAGAGTTTATGTCTTATATTTCAACAGAATTGTCATCTGTCCCTTTGGCATACTCTTACCCTTGACAGTCCATAATGAGCAAATTGGTAGGTAAATTTTACATAAATTATATTATTCCTATTTTTACAGGTCTGTATGAGATAACTCAAAGAAAAGTGTAACTCTCCTCTCCTTTTAGGAGGTATATCTTCAGATGCTGTGACAGCTACCAGTATCACAGTCATCATTTAGGTGGAGCTGTAATTTCAATGACCAGGAAAATATAAATAACACTGAGATTCAAACCTAGATTGTGACTATTCTCTCAGTTCAGTGCCTTCATCATTCCAGGAAAGGAGATTCTAGAGATGGTCTCCTTTAAGCCAACATCCAGGATGTGGTACAGAGGTATGAATCAATAACACCTTCCACTATCAAATGGTCATGTTGCCTTGGTCATCCTTACAGGCAGATGACTCACCCTGTAAAAATATTTTAGGTGTATCTCTTTGCCTTTTGGTGGCTGTTAAAATAATTTCTACATAAAGAAGATTTAAAATGTACTGCACAAATGCAAATTGTTGTTTAAGGTAACAAAACAGCCATTGGCAACAAAATTATAGACTGAGTCATTCAGAAATTAATATTTCCTCTCCCAGGGGTATATCAGTCATCTCAGGTCTTTACTTCAGTCTGATCACATTCTTCATCCTTCTAACAGCAGCCTTGGTGGACATTTGGCATAACTTCTTCCCTAGTCTGTCTTAGTTTCCCAGAGACTTTTACCTCCCTTTCTCCTCCAGCCTTCATTCCATATTTGTGGGGAGCTCCATCTAAAGGCTGTGCCACCATCCTGCTCCAATCCCCTTGGCTGTGATGGAGGCATCAGCAGCTCAATCATCTCCATGTCTATGGGCTGCTCATCTGGGAGGAAAGCTTATTGCAGCTCCATTAGTACCCTCAGCAGAAGGAGAGATTGCCTGCCATTACTCAAGGACCTGACCAATACCGAACCACTAAATCTTTGCGATGGAAACAAAAGCATCTACTGACAGCAAGATTTGGCTGTTTGCACAGCCACAAATTGACTTCTTTAGTCATGTCCTTCCTCTTGATACAGGTAAACAAACCGCATGCACACACCAGAAAACATTTCCTTCCAGTCACATCTCCCGTCTAAGATTATACTCTGAATTTTTTGTGCATGTGCAATGCAGGAAAATCTGAGGTAAGTTCAAAATGGGAATGTGTATTTTTGGTGGTTTTTTGGTTTTTGTTTCGGTTTGGTTTTTTTTCCCAAGCTCTGCTGTCCTTTATTAAAGGTTTGCTCAGGATGACATTAGAGTGGGAATCAAATCAAGTTGCATAGAATAGTCATACTTTGCAGAAGGTATTTTGATTGATCATGCACTCCTGATAATTCCTTAAAATATGGACCAGGTATCACCTTACTGGGAAATACTAACAAGAAAGAATACCCTCCCAAAAAGGAACAATTATTTTAAAATAACTGGAAATATTGGAAAAGTGATTTTTTACAACTGGAGACCTAAGTAATGCATTTGGGAAAGTAATGCTCAAATGCAGCAATGGGCAAGCCTGGCAAAAGCATTGCTTTACATCCTGGAGTCTTCCATCTCCTTGAGGATAAGCACTTGCTTCCTGGCTGCTGTAGGCACTATGCAGCCTCTTTTTGGTGATACTGGAGTGGCAGATGTCTTGGTTCAAGCCGGGGGCCCATGTGGAAATGGGCTTTCCTGCCTGCCCAGAGCCTCACAGGAACCTGTGAAGCCCAGCCAGAAACAGATCACACAGCAAGGACAAAGTTCAGTTTCCTCACAATAGCACTGCTAATAATGGAAGCATGGAAAAGCTATTGTACAACATACTGGGCAGCACACACAACTTGGTAGCTGCCACTGAGTCTATCTGAGACTCCCCTCAAAGTTTTCAGTTACCTTAAATTCTCTGTTTGTGGAGTTAGACACCCCACCCCCAATAGCTCTACACTCTGCTATTTTCCATTAATATTTCCATACATAATGATCATAACTTTTGTTTGGGTATTCCTTCATCCATTCACCCTATTTATTCCAAAGATCTATCCTAAAATGGTCTTCCGTTCTTATTTATAGGCAATGCCAAAACCCAGTTCATTAGCGCACTGCACTTTGCATGAAGACTATTATTGCAAACATTGCAGCAAGCTTTCCCATAGGGACAGGCCCAGGGAAACTCCTCTAGCAAATTCTTGCTGCCAAAGCTTCCATCCTCACAACATCCTCCCTCCCTGTAAGCCAGTTTCTCACGGACAGTGCAGTTGCTAAAGCAGCAGCAGCTCTGCTTGTCTGTCATTCCTCCCTGCAATACCACTTCATGCATGCACAGTGCAGTGGCACTTTGCCCTTTTTACCAGCTACAGGTAGCATAAGCCACCCTTACTTTATACCTTATTCTATCCATTCTCCTTTGTTTCAAAAGTTGTCTTCAAGTCTTTTAGGCTACTGAAGTCAGACTAATGAAACCTACTCTACTTGCACTCACCAGCCTCAACAAATTATGTAATGAATGCTTAGGAAACCATCAGACATTTCCAGCAAGGATGAGGAATCTCTATTAACAGAAAGTTAGCTTTAATCTGCAACTTCATTTTGCCCACTGCACACAAGAGAGAGGGGCTAAAAGCAGGGTAGTTGTAAAGGGAGGTTAACTGGTATGAGCAGGAGACTGCAATTTGTCATGAAGGGTGAAAAAGGATGGTTTGTTCTGCATACCCTGGGCTGAGAATAAATATGATTGCTCTTTCTAAATAAATACATCACAAGACAAGGCATAAACAGCAGAAAAGTATTTTATAGGGTAAATGGGGCACAAAAGTAAGTGATTACCAGTCCTGGAGACAGGGTAGCCAAGCTAAGAAGTATCCATCTCCATATAAAGCAATCAATGTATTTAATAATGAGACACTATTGTCCGCTATAGGAAGAAACCAAACTCAGTGCTACTGAAATTGGAGACAAGTTTTCAGAAAGTGTAACTCCAAGCTTCTAAAATGGGAGCTTGCCCACCTCCTAAGGAGAATTCTGAATACCCATCTCTGAACTCTGCAAGTCCCTCTGTTGGAGCATGGGACCCTGGGGAATGAGGAAACAGCAGCACTAAATTCTGTGTCCAGTGCTGCCCACCTGTGCCCAGCCCTGCTGTAAACACCAGCAGCCCTGGTGTTTTCACTTCTCAGTAAAGCAAGTTCAGCCCCCCAATCAGTGCAATGTGACCAGGAATCATCCCATTCCTGGACTGTACAGCTCCCCCCATTCACTTCCCTTGGCTGTTCTTCCTCACAGGTACCTCCTCTTTTCCCTCCTACTGACAGCACTGCCCATTTCCCTCACTTCTTTCCACGGCCTCTGCAGTCTACCTCTGTCTACACCCTGTGATGTGCTGATTTGGGGGTCAGGGAACCCCCTCTTTCCTGCTCCCTCACTACACTGTGCCTTCTTGCAGCTCCAGTCTACCAGCAAAAGCTGAGAAGTTCCCCTGACAAGGGAGCCTCTGTTGCTGTGGGAACTGAAAAAGCAGAGGATTTTCACAGTGTTGCAATAAGCTTACATAGATAGAGGTTTGAAACAGTTAAATTTTAGGCCTTGAAATATTTGGAGCATAGAAAGTTTCTCAGCTGCAAAAAATACAAAGCAAGCAACTCTTACATGCTGTAAGGTCTACGTGAAGTGTTTATTGATTAGCTTAAGTAGATGCTCGTAATCTTTCAGGATTAGCCTATTGGCTAAGAAACTTTTAAAAGGCCTTTTAACATAGAGAACTTTGGCTTCTGTTGTTATGGCATGACTTTTACCATCTTTTATGTCTCTACCTTCAGTGAGACTGATAATGAAATAAAAGACTCGTGGAACGCCTCTCGGTCACCCTGTCCCACTATTGAAGATTAAATCCAACATGCTGCAAATACATCCTCCCAGAGCAGAAAGTGAGGCTGCATCAGCTCACTGTCAAAGCCGGCACTGCAGTTATTTGCCTGGGAAAGTCATTCAAACATCACAAACAACAAAGAGACCACCTGGATACTGTGCCATTTTTGTAGTCATCTTCTGAGTCCAGCCACAGACTGAGCCTATTATTCCTTGTTCTGTCCTCACTCACTGATGGTGATACTCCATCCCTGACCTCTTCACTGTTTCCTGTTGTGTACCTGTAGCCATCACATTTCCACCCAGACAATCTTATTTAAGCTCAGTCTGTTGTGATCAATCTTGGATTTCTTGGCTTTTCCACTCAGGATTAATTTTCAGACAATTTTGTGGGCTTGCTGCATGCTGAATTCCTTCCAGCTTTGTCTAATGGAGACAACAGAATTGTTTATCAAGGTGGACAGGGGTACTGTGCTTTCACACATGCTAAACCCCAAACCCCCTTAAAACAAACAATTTGGCAGCATGGGTGGCATATGTTTGCTTTGGATCCATCTTTCACTCCCCGTCTCTTGATCTCTGATGCCTCCTTCCCCATCTCCATCTCAATTTCTCCTAATTAGTAGTCCTAGCACATAGGATTTTCTCAAGATAATTATTTACACAAGTTGTGTGATGATGTCATTTGAAGGCTTGTTTTGATGGCTTGTCAGATGTATCAAGATGACCTCAAATGAGGGCAGCATGTGTGAAAATGCAGAAATTACCATTGCAATGGGGTGTGAGGATAAGTTCTCCTGCTACCTCAGCCAGTAAATCCTAACAGTCAAGCCCCATGAGAGATGTGACTACGTCTCCTTACATTGCACTCCAGGGAGGAATACTTCCCCTCGTAAAGCAAGTGCAACAGAGACTATTGATTAGCTGGTACAAAGAAAGATGAGCACTAAAACTGAAGAAAGCTTCCTAAACATTTCCAAATCATCCCCCACATCACAGGATCTGCTTTCCACATCCCTCCAATCCTGGTGTTGTACAACTAGCATCTGGGCTGGGACTGGGGAGGCTGCTGGACACAGCAGTGCCCCAGACCAGGGCAGCAGGCATGAACCCACCAAGGAGGCACCAGTAAGGACTGTTTCTCTAGCCTTCATTTTTCTTTCAGACTCGTTAAACTTCATTTTATCCCATCATCTATAAAACCACAATAAAACCTGTAACAAAACAAAAGTATAGGAAGGGCACTTCAAAACAAAATGTATCCACATACCTACAGCAACCTACCTTCCTCAAAGACAGAAAAACTACCAAAAGGGCATTTAAATGAGCTGAAATATTTCATACTTTTTTTTTTGCATTTGTACTACATCTCAGCAGTTGGATGACAAAGAATATTCAGAGGAATGTAATCCTGATGTTATAAATTAGACGTCTCTGTAAACATAAAGGTATCCAGCTGTCTCACAAGGGATGTCAATCCATAAATCTAATATAACCTCTGCAGGTTCTCTCAACAGCTTTAGTCTTCACAGATGAAGGAGTTGACCCAGTAATTCCTAACAGGAAGAGGCTTCTCTCTGCTTTCACTGATCACTGCAGGAGACGATAATGCACAATAAAGCTTTCAGCCCAGCAGATTTCCCTCTTCCCTCCCTGCTTTTATATTTGTACATTCAGACATGAGCTCTGCAAGTGTTCAGTCTATATACTGTGTATTCCAAAGGAAATAGGTTTCCACAGACACATGAAAGGAGACTCACAGATAGATTTCTCTTAAGGAATGCTGAATTGCACCACCCCATTCAATGTGTTAGGCATCTGCAAGATACATGCAGCTCCTGGAGCCAGTGGGAAATTTCAGACTCACAAAATGGATGAGGCTGGAATGGTCCTCAGCCCCTTGTATCTGAATTTCTCCTGGAGGATATCTCATCCAACCTCACCATTTCAGAGCAGGGTGCTCAGGACTATATCCAGTCAGGTTTTGAGTATCTCCACCAATGGGCATTCCGCAGCCTGTCTGGGCAACCTGCGTCAGGGTTTGACCACCCCCCCCCAAGAGAAAAATGTGGTTTTAGATAGAATTCCATGTGGTTTAACTTGTGCCCAGTGCCTCCTGCACTGTCAGTGTCTGGCTTTCTCTTCCTGACTACCCTTTGTCTTCCTTCCCAGCAGGTGTTTATACACATGAAAATCCAGAAGAACCACCAGCAACTTTACCCCCCAAATTCAGCATTAGCCAACTGTTTTCTCCTCTGAGAGTACTTTAGGCCCTGAAAGGCTCACAGGGGATTTCAAGTGAGTGACAATGTCACAAATCCTTTGGGCTGGAGGCGGGAGAAGATTTGCTTCTGAGTTTTTGAAGACATATAACTTGGAAGAGTGGTAGTGCACAATACCAGTTTCAAATATTTCTTTGGGAACACCTGAAAAGGACATATCTGAAAATGAATTTAACTCTGGCTTCTAACCTGTGCTTATTTTTAGCAAAGTGTAGGTGTGACAATAATAAAGATAGTGATGTCTTAAAAGAAATTATGAAGCGTGACATTTATTTCCTCCCTTCTTCAAAATCCTTTTTTATTGATCTGACTTGTACAATTTATAACCATGGCTGTATAAAGATAAGAAAAGGGACTGGGCATGCCTAGAAGTGAACTGTGAAAATCCTTTAAATGCTGCAGAACCAAAAGGTAGCTTTAACCACTGAAGTGATCTAAGATGATGATATATTATCTGCTGAACGATTTCCAGCTAATCCCATACTAATAATATGTGTTGATCATCTGTGAGCCAGAGATAGTGTTCAGGACAGAAGCCTTCAAGAAAGAAAATTAGACATTTCTATATGATGTTATTCAGTGCAGTAGTTTCACAGTAATGCAGACAAAATCAATACAATAAATGCAAGTGCTTTACTGAGGTAAAATGTGGGATAGATAGTTTAAATATTTGACCAAAGGAAAAACATTGTTTCTTCAGATTAGTGAGGGAGTAAATTCTAATACAGATCATGTTTCCAATTTGAAGTTTACTTTATTTTACATTTATTTTGTCTATTGGACTTTGTGTCTGCATAGAAAGGAAGCACAAATTCTGCAGTTGGGAGTCAATTCTAAATTTGCAATGGGTAACAAAGCCTCAGTGGTAAGAATTGCCTTTACCTAGAACAGTTATAGTTCTAGCATGGACCCATATTATGTCCACGTTTGGTGCCAAGCCAAAGGACTTGTTACCATCTACAGGACTTTCCTTCTCTATCCAAGAAAAATTCAGATTAGATTAGGCTTGCTCTAACTGTACTACTAATATCTTGCTATCTCTTCCCAGCACAGTGCTCCAGAATATTTTCGATTGGTGCAAGACAAGTTCTCCATAAATACCTTTCCTTGTGTATTTTCATGAAAATGTTGTCAATTTATTCATGACACCATCATCTCTGACATTCCATGGTGTAACAGTTTATACTGGTATCTGTAACAGCAGAGGAAAGCTGCAAGATCATAACAAGTTGAGACAACCCAAATAAAGAGGAATGATGCTGAAGGATCACAACAAATCTCTGATGCTGCTCCGTACCTCAGTAGACAAGCTGAATAGGTTTATTCAGCTGGTTGGTAGTAACCAGGCTAAGGATGGCCTTCAACAACATCTACAGCACAACTCATTTTTGTTGTAGCCACAACTGAGACAGAACTTCATTCTGCAATGTTCACTGGATGGAAAACAAAACAAATAAACAAACAACAAACAAGCAAAACACAATAACTCCCCCCACAGCAAACTCTAAGCACTCATGCTGAGGGTACTTCAGGGCATCTGAGCATCCTCCTGTAAGACTCTGGGCTGCAGACCACTACTCACCTTCTTCCTCCAACACAGAGAGCTTCCAGCCAGGGCACTTTCACTGGTGACAGCCTCATCTGTTGAAGAAAGGGAAATTTCTGGGGCTAGTTTAGGACAAAATGAAGCCTTTATCAAACCACCAACTCCATAGCCAGCGCTGCTTGTGAAAGGGTTTCCAATGGCCTGATGCTATGTATGCAACACGTATAGGCAAACTCCTACCCTTTAGGTGTCTTGCCTTAGAAAAGAACAGAAGAACCACTGAAGTGTGATATGTATAAGTCACATCACTTAACAGAATCCCAAGTAGCACATGGTTATTATAAGAAGCTGCAGCAAATGGAAGTGTCTAGAGCAGAATGAGAATATGTGCTATGGCTAGTAATATATGCAGCATAAATGTTTTTAGAAAGAACCATCTGGGTGGTGTGCGTTGCCACATTGGCACTATCACCACTCTTCCTTTTGAAAATTTGGGGATCTTGATAGCATTTTTTGGGGAAAAAGAACAGGAGATTTTCTGGTTTTTCAGCACCCACCTATTGTACGGGTCAGATCAATAGAATTTTCAGAAAACTAAACTGTACTAGAAACAGTTTTCATGCAATGTGTTGCTGCATTTTTCAGTAGGTTCAGTAACTCTCACTATGACTGCTTTAAGTACAAAAAAGACAAACCAAATCAAAACAAAACCAGCTTGCTTCTTCCTACCTTTAGCCATTTACAGCCAAATTTTCACAACCATGGTAACCTCTGACCCCGTGCTTACACATTTTAAGACATTGCATTTTTCTGGTGTCTTTATCAAATTCCTTTATTGTTTTCTTCAATTTTCCCCCTTCTCTACATATATCGATTAGGTCATGTTTAATTTCAAAAGCTATTTTTTCCTCTTTCAAGTTTCCTGGAAAGAAGAAATAGAAGTTTTAACATTTTACAAAGAAAATTTTCAGAAAAGTTATTTTTGAGGGGGAATTCCTTTCTTTCTGACATCACCTGGACTACTCCACTTTCAGCTCTCCCATCCTATGCTACATGAACAGGGTGCATTTTTCCAGAGTTCATGGTCCTTACCTATTGCTTTTTCAGATTTCTGAGAACATAACAAGCAAATTTGCAGTTAATGGGGTCATGCTAACAATAGTGTCTTAAAACAAACAGCATGGTTGGTTGATGTTTGAACAGCAATCAAGTCTACTGAAGCAAAAATATTTCTTTACTTATGCTTTCCAACACTTGTTACAATCTCTCAGGGTGAAATGCAAGAGGCACGGAGGAGTGCAGCAATCTATGGAGCAGAGGGGATGAAAACTTCTAGCCAGTATATGAAGCAGGACTGAGCAGACAAGAATCTAGATGAAGTTTGGATAATACCTCTGGATGGTGGGGGGGAGGGTGGAAGAGGAAAATAGCCACTGAATTTTAATCTAATAAATGAGAAGAGAAATCAATAATCTTAAATTTTAAATGAACTTCACAAAAAAAAAAGGCAGCAAGAGAGGTTTTAATTAGACATGTACCTTTTGTCTACTTAGGCATAGAGTTTTGTTTGGAGAGCCCTTCATCAAGTACCAGGGCTCACACACACAAGCAGTGCACCAAGGCTGCTGCTTTTTGAGTCATGGGTCAAAGAGCTAAAGGGAATGGTAGGGCAATTTTTCAACAAGCAGGAAATATTGGCCCAAAATTAAGTCACAATAAATTACAGATGGTGGGAGGGATTTGGAAACATGCCAAAGGGATTATTTTTTTTTCACTTTTGGTTAATTTACTGTTAGCTTTAGTGCTTGGGAGCAGAAAGAATAGTGACAGAAACAAACAATGTGCAGTAGTGGCACCCATGCAGCCCCAGAGCTGCCCCTGCTGTACTTACCCACCTGGGAACCAGTGCAGGCACTCACAGTGTAAGTCAGAGCAAATTTTATTGCCTAATGCAGCTTGATCTCCCAGAGCAAACTTCAATTTCACCTCTATTTACTTGGAAGCTGCTAGAGAATGATCCTTCTCAATATCTGTCAGGCAAAGAGCATATCCCACCCCTGTGCCTGTGCTGAGAGCATGAAACTCCCCTTTGATTGAAACATCTACACCCTGCATAATGCAGGTTTAGTTTCTTGTCTTGACAATACCAGTACTGTAGTTATTACTTTGGTGGCAACCAACTATTTCCCCTCCTTTCCCATCTTTTTCAAGCCTCTAAGTTTTGGTGACATCACACAATTAATTTACACTAGTCAGTCCTTCTGCCCCAGAGAAATCCAGTTAGCGTTTTTTTTTTCTGCATTGTAAACCACATCCCTGATTTTTGATAACTTGCTTTGTAGCAGGATAATCTGTATTCACTGATCCCAGGGCAGCAGAAATTCCTGCTCTGTTTTAATCACCTGGACTCAGCCAGCACATCATGAGAAGCTGCGTTTGTACATATTTTAGAGACATCGGGAGTAGCTAAAGTTCCCAGCACAGGTGGAGGCTTGCTGGGATAACCAACAGGAGAAAGCCATGACTGCCATCACCGCGGGCAGACACAGATTATTTCTATGTACCAGCAAAGTCAGGCCTTGCTTAACTGGTTCAGCTACAGAAATTCCGTAAGTTGTAATTTAGGAGATTGAAATCAGATATCAGCTGCCAATTTTCATCTATCTTCAGGAGCTCTGAATACCCTTCTTTTCCAGTTCCATGCCACAGAACTATTTCCAAAAGTTCAGTATTTTCAGAAGTTGACTTGCATCTTAGCTTTGAATATCAGCTCTGAGGCCAACACACAGCCATATCCATGTCCACACTTACCAGTATTTAGTTGACTCAGTCAACAGTTCTGATTCCTCCTGGCTGATAATTACAGCATATGTGATACGAACCTGGGTGTGCTTTAGTGTGCTGATTAGCACTTGGACTCGCTTTGGGCTTATCCACCAAGCTTACCCTGTTTACAGCAACTAACACTGAGATTACTCAGTAATTGCACTTGTGGGAACTGTAGCAACTGTGTTAGAGCTCAGTATGCTGTCTGCGTCTCATGCAGCGTCACCACTGACCACATTCAAAGTTAACTCAAGCAATCTCCAAGGAAATCTCCCAGTCAGCTATCTGCGGTCAGAAAAACAGCTATAAATATGTCTTGAAAAAAAAATGCACAGCTCCTTCTCTGTACATACACAACTCAGAAATGAATGTAAATCAACACAGCCCAAATTGTAACTTTGAGAAAATTCAGCTAAATAATGTGCATGCTGAAAGGATGTGGAAGAAGGGACCCTCACAAAGAAGTTTGGTGCAGCATAAAACCCTGGAGACACATCAACAGAAGGGCTCACTTCTCAAACTCTCTAGAAAGGACAAAAATAAACACTAGAAGAACTAGAAGGGGGAAAATGGCGTAAGTATAAAATTTCCATGGTACAGTCCAAAGGAATGGACGAAGATGATAATGTCTTACTGCTCATTAAAATAAAAGCCAAATTAACTGCTTGTTCTCATGATTTCTTACTTGAATGGCACAATAAAATAAGGTATAATGAAAAACTAAAGGGGTGACTGCAGTGGAGCCAGGCAAAGAATACTTTATAATGGTGGGGTAGGGTGGGTAGGAGAAAGAGGGAACAAATGAAAACCATGGCTGTCTCCCTGGACTGCATAGCATGTGACACCATCTGATAAACTGAGCTGAAATTCAAGATGTATAAATATGGCATCAACAAGGATCTGTGAGGATATTTTCAGAGGATACTGGCCCACAAAATGAATGTCTAGGAATTCCAGAATAGCAGAATCCCACCGGCCTTCATGCTGGCACTTCCTGGATTTCACATTTTATTTCACAATGACCTACAGACCTTCCTTTCCAAATGGCTTGTATTTGCTGAGCACATCTGCCCAAATCCAGGACCCCAAGGCTCAAATTCTATGGGGATAGTCTTAGCAGCAACTTGACTATCATGTGTCTTTGCTGGAAGAAACAGGACTGAAGCCATGCACGAGGAATTCGTCAATATGTTGCCATTCATATCATACACACAACTAATCTGCATTTACTGTCTTTTTGGTAAGTCACCCAACCAAAGCAGTTCTCCTTACAAGTCTCACTGACCCCTGCATCAGCTAATTCAGAAGATGCAGGGACAATCTTTTAAATTGGACTAGTAAAATTCAATTGGCTAAACAGAAGTCTGTTTGCAGCCTGCTTTTACTTCCTGGGAGATGTACTGTTTAATACAGAGTAAGGTTGAACAGACACTGAAGTGCATGTTCCTTACTTAGGAGAAGACCAGCAGCCTGCAGACAGGGGAACAGCAGAATTCCCCTGCCACAGCCAGGGTTTTCAACACACCATCACCAGACCAAACATCTAGTTGGATTGCCATGACCACCAGCCATGACCACCAGCTCATCAAAACCTGGAACATGCCTCAGAACAGATCTTCTACTGATATCAGGAAAACTGCTGTATGATTTCTAGATTGGCTTATCCTCCTATTATAGACTCCCTGCAGCTTTTCTAAAGCTAAACACCATAAATGAAAGGCTCTTGTCAAGATCAGGGTAATTTAGTTATTAATTTTTTGCTTCTATGCTTGTCTTGTTTATTTTTAGGGGTGATATTTAATCCTTATCTTTTCCACACCAACTTACCAAGGGTTGCAAAATTTTGCCCATTCTCTTAATTTCACCAGATGAAAGAGGGTGCCAATTGCTTTCCTTTTCCCTGCCATTATTTCCTGTTCCTCAATGATCTACAGATGCTTATAGTGTGTCTGGACCAGATCCTTAAGGGAGTAATTTTTGGAGCCGAGATCCCATAGTTAGCAAAAGCTGGTAGGCAAGGTTACTTTCCTTTCAAGAAGTAGAAACCATAGCTTAGTTTTGATTGTTTCTGCTTATCTTCCATCAAACACTATTACCTGATATAAAAATAGCCTTTCTTCCCTCTGGCAAGCTTGATTTGTAGTGATGGAAGATGGGGAAGGATTCAATCCCTCCCTCTGAGTAGTTGTCAATAAGTCCTATCTGGCCCTGCTCCAACTAATTCAAGGAGTTTTAGGAAAAGCATCAACTAGGCAATGGTGACAGAAACAGGATATTTCATGTCACTGTTTTAAAAAATCGGCAGCAGCAACCCAACACTCCTTCAAGGGAAAAGCAGCAGCAGGAGCAGGTGGGAGCCTGGGGAGGAGGGAGGCCTCTGAAAGCCCAGGGAGCTGAGATAAACACGCAACCACAAGCCACCACTTTCTATCAAAGTATTGATCTCTTGTATACATCTGCCCCCATCTTCCTCTCAATTATTTTTATAGATGTACCTGAAAAAGGAGGCAAGTGGTGCAAGATGAAGTGGGCTACATGCCTGGCTTCCAAAAATTTGCTTATCCATGTTGCAATCTCTCCATTGCAGGACTTCTGGCAGAAGTGGATATCTGCAGCAGAATTTCCATGCTTAGAGCAATTTTCATATTTTTATTGTGAAGACTGAAGAAGGCAGGCACTAGGAGTTGTCATTCTTCTCTGCCTGACTTCACTTTTTTTGTTTGTTTGGGGTTTTTGTTTGTTTGTTGTTGTTTTTGTTTTATTTTGTTTTTGTTTTTGTTTTTTGTTGTGATGTAGGTTGTCTTCAGGAAGAAACTTTTATTTGAAAGTGTAAATAAAATTAGCTTATCCAAACTCAGTTTTCTTGTCTTATTCTTCTTATTCATTCTTCATTTGCATTTATTTTCTTCGTTGTTTGATCTATGTTCCCCATGTCTACTCTTCTCTTTCCTGTACTCATGGTTTTACTCAGGGTTATTTATCAGCTGTTTCCTGTTTTTAGAAGGCAATCTCTCTCTTTTTCTCATTCTAGCATTCACACCCACACTTTCACTTCCACCCCCTGTCACCCATGTCTCTTCATCATTTCCTTCACTCTCTTTCTTTTCTTACTTGTGTGGATTTGTATACCTCTACTGACAAAAAAAAAAAAAAAAAAAAACAAAGAAAAAAAAANGAAAAGAAAAGAAAAGAAAAAAAAAGAAAAGAAAAGAAAAGAAAAGAAAAGAAAAGAAAAGAAAAGAAAAGAAAAGAAAAGAAAAGAAAAGAAAAGAAAAGAAAAGAAAAGAAAAGAAAAGAAAAGAAAAGAAAAGAAAAGAAAAGAAAAGAAAAGAAAAGAAAAGAAAAGAAAAGAAGGAAAACTGCTGCCCAGCCCAGCAGTGAGTGGGTAGGGAGGTCTAGTGGCAGGCTGACAGCTCAGGATGGGAGGATGGTTGGAAGTAATTTTTCTGCTGCTAGCAACCGCGCTTTCCTTTTTCATTTGTGATCACTGCTGTTTTCTGCCTTTCAGTTTCTCCTAAAGAATGTGCTACGATATTAGCACTGTAACAGAAATCTTTCATTCCTCTAGAGGTGAAATGTTGTAACCAAAGAGAGAACGGAAATCAAGTCTAAATGCTTGCAATGTAATCTTTAAGCACCTAAAGTAGGATTGCCACTCTTGTAGGCCCACAACTGAGACAATGGAGATAAAAGCAATTTCAGAAGGAGTCAAATCTTTTCTTGTTCCACTAACTATGTGGGAAGATTAGGAAATCTACTTCTTACTAGACAGCACCTGTGGATAGGCAGAAAAATATCCAAACAAGATATGGAAGTCAGAGAAGATCCAATAGTAGCCAAAGATCAAATGTCTCTTAAACTCACCTTGTTGCATTAGACTACATTGCCTCAGATATTCAGAGGTCACAGAGGGCTGATTCTAATACACAAGTGCAGATCTCAGGTGTCCCTGTTGGGGCTGGACATGTTTGATCCTTAGACTACAGTCCAGCTGAATGCAGGCAAAGCCATTGATATGGAGCTTGTGCTCATGATGACCAAAGAGATCCCACCATACAGCCTTTCCTCACCAAGACTCAGTAATAACCAGATGCATGCTGTAAAAAAACGCTTCTTTGATGCACCTGAAATGCTCTTCATCAATATGATAAATCTGCACAACAGATTCATCAGTGGATTATTTAATTTACATTTTTAAGAGACTACAATGCACCTGCAGCTGTAGCAGAGAAGGTGATTAGGTACATGGTGATAAATGTACTTGGAAGGGATATTGTTACACATACTACTTGCACATATTTTGATATCGTGTTTTCCACAACTTAGTAGCGCTCCTTTTCCCCAGTAAAGACTTTCTTAAAAGAACACTAGAGTTCCTATTACAGTCCTGGAGTACTTAAAAATCAGAAGGTCAGAAGCAGAGAGGAACTGTTTGCCAAAAATTTTGGTGGAGATCTTACATGGTTTTAATAGGCATAAAGCTATATTGAACCTGATCATGTTTAATGTCATCACTCTCCCTGGTTGAAGAGCTGCTTGCACCATGTTTCTCTGAGCTTAAGGAATGAGTGAGTGCATGCTTCTTGCCCAAACCACACATGCATCCCTGAAGCGTCCAGGATACATACTGCCTCCATGCCTACCACAGTAAGGGTGGGGTCTGCCCCTGGCCAGGGGCTGCGCCTGAGGAAAGGAAAAAAATGTCACTGTAGAGAGAAATTGGTGTTTCTGAGGGAGGGAACATTCTGGAAAAGGATAAATACATAGGCTTCAAATCTGTACGGATCTGAGCTTCATTAACTGCACAGTTCACAGAATGACGCATTTGTCTTTATTCTGGTAGCTCATGGGCCGGTGACAGTCTCCTATGAGGAGAATATTACAGAGTGAGGTCCTTAATGTCTTTGGGAACCTGAAGGCATTATTACAACACAAATATCATTTGGGCTGCATACTCAGAGACAGTTCAGAGCAGCAGTGATAATCACCTTTCAATCTAAGCAAATCCACCAAGGCTGTACTCGCACAACCCACTCCACTGGGCTGGGACTGATACCAGGGCTGCAGCTGGAGACTGTCCTGGTGTATTGGTTTGGCATGAATGGTAAAAACTAATTAGTGATCTGCTTTAAAACTGACAGTCAGGTTGGCCAGTTGGATACAAGTGTACACCTCTGGGACACACGGCTTAAATACAGGTGGGATTTTGGGAAAGCTCTCTTTCACTGTGGGCCTGCCATGAGGTAACATCAAGAGGTGGAGCAGCAGGGCCCGGCTCAGGCCCCGCTGCCCCCGGGGCCGGGCTGGGGCGGCCATGCCGGGGCTGGCCCTGGCTGGAGCCGAGCTGGGTCCCCGAGCCCGGCAGATGCCGGCAGAGAAAGGGGAGCCACGGCTGCTGACATCCAGCTGATCCTATGGCCTGCACCACGCCGCCGGCCGGGCCGAGGGAGATGATCCCCCCCGGTCCCCGGAGAGCAGCACCGAGCCCAGGCTGGGCCAAACCCACCCCATAAGACCGAAGGTGGAGGGGAGAGAAGATCTGGGCCGCCGTTTCTGAGCTTTTCTACACCTCGTGGATTTGAGGCTTTCACTGATGCTGTGGCTGAGACCACATGGCTGTCCGCAGGCCCAGGCAGGAAATGTTAACTCTTTCCTAACACACACCGAGACTTTTTAAATTCTAACCTTTCTCAGAGAGAAAAGGCCAGACTGGAGGTATGCAAAGGACAATATGAAGATATCAAAGTCAGTAAAGGAAGAGTGACTTCTTAAGTGGAAGAGATGACAAGTTGCCTTAGTTCTAGGCTGTAAAACTCCTTAATTTATGGTAATGGACTGTAATAATTCCTTTAAATCGTGGACTAAGAATGGGGAGATGATCTTGTGGATTCAAGCAAAGGTGTCTGATCTTACTGAGTGGATATTGAATTAGAAACTGTCATCTAGTGATCCTATGAGATGTTTGAAGCCTCGTCACCAGTGAAGAATGAGAAATCCTTTGTTGTGGAGCTGTGCATCTTTAAAAGGTGAAACCCCATGTGTAAGTCCATGGCCCTATGTAGTCGTGGGAAAGGCTACATGTTTTGGGAAGCTCACAAATGCAGATTCTTGGGCAGGCTGCTTCTGTGGAAGCTGGAAGCCACAAACAAACTGTGTCTCTTGTGGAAAGTTACCAGAACAAAATCAGGAGGGACTTGTCTCTCTCAAAGACTGAATAAAAGACTTATGAAATAAGTGCTACTGTCTTAGAGTTCTGATTTTCTGTCTCTTTACATTGTTTTGTGGAAAGGTGGACTGTTTGTAGCGGGGAGGGGAGTGCTTTTAAAAAGGTTTCATGGTTGGTTTTTTTTTTGTTCACCCTTTAATGTGAGTTAATAAATCTAACTGTTTTTGTGTTTAAGTTAAGCCTGTTTTGCCTTTCTTCTAATCCTATTCCATAGTAGGAAGATAGACCACTACACTAAATTTAACAAAACAAATTTGGCAAATGTGAAACCACTACATATCTTGGTGTTTCTGTCCAGTTGCAAACTTTACCGCATTAAACCTGGTCAATTTGTCTTGTAGGGCAAAGCCTTGCTGAGAGGCTCTCTACTTACAAAAATTATCCTGATGGCTATGACTGGGATCTTTCCATGCACCAGCCAGCACTGAGCTAATGCTGTGTTCTCATCACCTGAATCCCAGGTGCTTTTAGGGAACCTGGGTGAGATCATCAGTGGGTCCAAGAAAAACTCCATTATAATGGGCAGAGCTGCTTTGGCCGATGGCAGCTGTTCACCTCCTGCAAAAGTGCTTTGTTCATCACTGGAACTCAGCCAACTCAGGAGAGAGCTGCCAGAAGGAAAAAGACTGTGTGGCAGATTTTGAGATGGGATGCATGAAAGCACAAAGGCAAACCTTTGGTTGTAATTTGACCAAGAAATCAGAAAGGGTATCAACCTATTAATGAGGAAAGTGTCTGCTAAGGAATGAGCAAAAGTAGCAGCCAGATTTAAGGCAGTGTAAGCACAGCAACATACAGCAGGCAGCAGTGCCCAGGGGACAAGGTGAGCAGGGACATGCAGAGCCATCTATCCTGCTACTTTGGCTGATTGTGTGCCACACCACAGATCCTCACCCAGGCAGCAGCTGAAAGCCCCCAAAGGTCTCCTGTTCATCTGTCAGGTTTCAGGTGAGCTGAGGTCCCACACTTGGAAATGTACACATGTAATCTGAGGAGAAATATCCCATTTAACAGGTCACTAACATGGCACATTTGCAGCTATCTGATCTGCTTTCCAGTTGTTACAGACCATTCAAGTTATATTCACAGAAAAGTACTGGGTGACAAACCTTCCATGAAAATTTTGGTTCACCCTCAGACTGTCTGTTTTGCATATGCCTGAGCAGATGGGGATGGGCTGTCCTTGTTGTCCAAGATGTTAACGGGGATCCTTCCTCCAGGGCTATGGGACAGACTAGGAAGTCATGGACCTTGTTCTAGAACAGAAGGAAGGTGATAAGCAGGATCAAAATCCCTAAAACCAATAGGTGTTTTAAATCACAGAGAACGTCCACAAAATCCTCTGACACCTCTTTCAGCCCACCACCCCCAAACTGCATCAATAGTCTTAATTTTTATTCTAGAGACTAAGTTAACTGCAACCACAAATTTCATTCTCACCACTCCATCCATCTCTGAATTCTGCTACCATGACTGAGGCAGCCTAAGCCTGCTCTGTGGGCTGGTTCCCCTCCCATCCCGCCTGGCAACAGGAGAGTTATGATCTATGCCCAGGCTCCATATACACCAATGAAAACTCCAGTAAAGTGAAGAGACACAAGACAAGATGCTCATCTTTTCCAAATTAAACAATCAGGAAAAAAGAGATAGTTTTGGACTGATAGATGTGTCATTAACTGAGTATCCATTTCAGTATTTCTAAGCTACAAAACCTCACATGACATTTCAAAAAAACTCCTCCAGATTTGTTTGCCCCAGTTTTCAATGCTAGTATCTCTATGTAGGAAAAAAATAGTCTACCACTCATGAAAAAAAAAAAAAACAGAAGAGAATAGGGAAAGGACATTATTTAATTTATATGATAGATATGGTTAGAAACAGTTATATCCCAGATTTTCTTAGGGTGATGTAGACATTATTTTCCAAAAAAATCCAAGATTTTCAGGAGTTTTGTCATCTGGATATGACCAAATGTGGATCTCTGTGTCCCAGTTGTCTGTGGTGAGACTACAATCAGCAATAGAAAATACATTTTGTAAGATTTTTGTCAGAAGATAATATCTTCAAAAGAATTGTTTGTGGTTATATAGAAGACACTCAGAAGCAAGGCAGGTGGCCACCGTTTATAATACAGCTTCCAAATGTCGGTTTCTGGAATTTGGGGGGTTTGAGTGGGTTTGTTTTGGTCTGATTTGGTTTGATTTGGTTTCTTGAGGGAAGGATCTTCAGCATCATGCTGATCTAGTGACATAGGTAAAAACAAACGGAGAATTCTCCTTTGTCCTACTCCAGTGAATTCGGACATCAGTTCACTCCAGCGCTTTCCTGCATTTAATTTTATTCTTCCCAGACAAAGAACAATCAACTCTCCCATCAACTGGGAGAGACTTCCAGTAAGGTAGATGATCCCATGGAAAAGCTCTTAATATTAGTGGACTTGGGGATTAACTTCTTGAGAGGGGATATTGCCCTCTCTGATGTCTGGAATAATGATTTAAAGGCAGATTCTGGGGAGATCATATGGACCAGGCAGCAGTCTTTTGCATCACTGATGTTGGGGAAGATGCCATCTCACCATCAAGATGAAGCTATTGGCAGTATACCCATTTCCTGCATCAAGCCTAGAACTTCCCCTGGAGTTTTTCCAGTACTTTTTACTGCCATTCTTCCATAAAAATGGGGGAACACAAACCTTGTCAATGCGGTCTCATTGATCCATAATGGTGGCATTTTTTCTTTGCCTGGAACATTAAATTCATACATGGTAATATTCAGATGACTTACAAACTTTCAAAACTCAGAGCTACCCCTTTCCCCCACAGGTCCTTCCAGAACTCTCTCTCCTGTCCTGCAGCTCCAGATGAATGCAGATCCAAACATGTTTACTGGCCCACAAGGTTAACTGCTGGGCACCTGACCTGAATGCCATTAATAAACAAATGGTCTTGCAAGATAATACTCTAAGAAATTCTACAGAGTTGATCTGATGCTATTGCTTATTATTCAAGCAAACTTTTTCCTTGTGTTTGAGAATAGAAAGTCCCCATTGCAATGCCAAGCATGGGATAAGGCAAAGTTACATTCAGAGATACACAAAACCAGTAACATTAACTGGTTTGCCATTAATCAGTTTGCCATTAACCCAGCGACATACATGAATGCATTTGAATGTCTCATAGAGCTAAGAAAATACTTACACTGCTCACTGTTTTTTGGGGAAAAAAAAGAGGTAAATGTATTAGTCCATTTTCTCTGAATTATTTGTATCGCAATAGATATCTGAATTGACTTTTTCTCATACTGGATTTCCTTTAGAAAAACATCTCCAGGAAATAAATACACATCCCTTGTCCCACACTGCTCTGTGCTGAAGTTCTCTGATGGCTCCACACTTCTCTTCTTGCTTGTTAATGACATAATGCTTTCTGCTCCTTGTCACTTTCACTTGCATAATGTGATTAAGAGGCAACACAAAATATGAATAGTTCTTGGTGCAGTCGTTCCACATCAGCAGTTGCATGGATTGATCAGAAGAAAGTTGACTTTGTTAGAATGTGGGGAGCAGATGGGCTGTGTGATGAGGTGATGGTAGCTACAGCCACTTAATGAGAACAGTTTTGAGACCTGTGATCTTGGAAAAGAGAGGTAGAAAAGTGTCATGTAGCCCTGTCTAGGAACCGATCATTTGGTTATTTTTCTGGCCAGTGAAGATTCACAGAAGCATTTTTCTCCAAAGGGCTAAAAAAATCTCTTCTTAGTAAGTGACCAAAGCCAAGTCTACATCAAACACATCAGAGACCTGTTTTCACTGAGGCTGGAAATGCCTATGGAGCAGGTCAGGAGAGCAAATTAGCTTAAACACACGAGTACTGTAACACAGTGTGGTTGTATGGTGCTTATAGGCACAGAATTCACAAACACAAAGTCATATTAAGATAAAGGTTTTGGAATCTGTATTATATCACTCAATGTTTCCTGTGAACCATGTCAAGGATCATCTTGTCTTCACAAAACCCTCATGTCAACTGTCCTCACAGGGTGTCAAAAATGCAACTGGAGCAAACAGGAAGAAAGGCTAATGCTGCCTCTGGGTTGTCCCATCCCTGGAAGTGTTCAAGGCCAGGCAACTTGGTCTAGTGGTTTTCCAAAGTGTCCCTGCCCATGGCAGGGAGCGGGAATGAGATGATCTTTAAGGTGTCTTCCAACCCAAACCATTCTACAATACTGTGATTCAATGTTTATTTGCCCATTGTTGTGACCCAAAAGGAAGCAAATATTGCAAGCCATTATTTCATACAGCAGATAATGTCCTAATTAGTCACAGCAAGAGGACTTAACAGTGAACAGGAGAGAGATGGATGGCATCTGGAATAATTTCTAGAGAATCAAACAGCTAAGTAGCTAAGTAGCTCAGGACAGAGAACTCTGATGAAGAGATTTGTGAGAAGAAGGGAGGGTGAAAAACCCTGTAGAGGTATTGTGAGAGAGCAAGCATGTCCTATTGCCCTAAACCAGGACAAAGCAGAAGGCAGGAGCACCAGAAGCAGGAATTAGTAGTGGGAAAAATATAAGTAAGGTTTAGAGTTCTTGAGGTGTTCCTACACTGTGTGGACACCCTGCAGTGAGGATTTGGAGGCAGGCAGAAAACCAATGGAGAGCTCGAGTGTGAGTAACAGAGCAAATACAGTTCTCTCTTAATAAAATCCAAGTCAGATCTTATTTTTGTTGACAGGAGACAGTGATTTCAAGCAAGTTTTTCCCATTTATCCTATTATGAATAAGATCAAAATCCAGATCCAGAAGAAGCCAGGGCACATTATAATCAGCTCTTTGAAGTTCAGGGAACAAAACACAGCCTGATTGAAAACAAGAGAAGGAGCACTCTAATCAGTGTACCTTTTCAGATTAAGATGTATTTAAAGATTTCCAAATAAGTGGAGTCATCAGGTGAGTAGAGAAGAATACATTCAGATATGGCAAAAAGTAATATCCTGGTTTTCCTACTCCTTGGTTAGAAAAAGCTCTATTTGGCTTGAGAAAGAAGGATTGAGTGACATCAGATACACAGACTAGGAAGGAATAATTTTTATTGTTTGAAAAATTTAATTTTCTTTCAGAAAGGAACAGCAGGTTTGAAAATTTCACTAAGCATGTAAGGATATCAATCTATCATAAAAACATAAGTAGAACTGAGAACAGCTCAGAGTAAAGACTTTTTTTAATCTATCTGCTATTATAACTCACCCTTAAAAATTAGCAGTTAAGAAGGAAAGGGTTTGCAAAGAGCAATTTTAATTCACTATGAAAAACAGAGATTAATAGGCAGTAACTAGAACGATTTAAAGAGGAGAGAAGTGTCAGCACGATCTTTAAATTTGTAAAACTGGAAATTACATTTTTTAATTCATTCTCTACTGAACTATGGAAACAATCAGAATAACAACAATCATGTAATTTTAGGTCAGATTCTAACCCAAACACAGCCTTGCACAGTAAAAGAAGGGATGATTGCCTAATGTCTTTCCAGCAAACAAACTTTAAATCCACTCCCATGCTTGCTGTGGAAGTTCCCTGCAATAGTCCTTGGCTTGCATTTATGTGAATTGATTGAAAGTCCCTAAATGCTACATTAGTCAGTCTCCACATGCTGCATAAAGATGAGCACTCAGACAACAATTAATAATAATTCTTGGCATCAAGTAGAAGAGATATTATCTAAGGCTGATGCTGGTACTGAAATTAAATGTTATATTTGGCAAGAAGTCCCTAAACAGACCATAAAGACTCAGGTCCTTTAATGCACATTTGTTTAAATGCCTGCTCCTTTTTCCCCCTCTGCTGTGTTGTAGTCCTTTTAGTCTGTAGTTTGGTTCATTCAGAATTTCATGGCATATGTTTTTCCCTGGAAACACATCTCTGGATAGCTTCCATTGCAGATCCTTTCTCCACCCAACCAGATGACAATGAGTTGCTATATTGTTTTTTTTCTTAGAAAGATACTTGGAAACCAGGAGAGGGAGGAAGTCATTTTCACGTAAGAAAGAGGGAAAAGGAGCAGACAACTATGGTAGTGTATCTCACTGACAATCTTAAGGGGCTAAGAAGCAATGTATTGGTTTGGCATGAATGGTAGAAAAAAACAATCGGTGATCTGCTTTAAAACTGACAGCCAAATTGGCCAATCAGGTAAAAAGTGTACACCCCTGGGGACACACCGCTTAAATACAGGAATCTTGGGAGATTCATCCCTTTTCGACGGACCCGGCCATAAGGTAACGTCCCGGCCGGGTCAGGGCGGCCGGGCTGGGAGAGGCCCAGGCCCAGAGCCCCGCCGGCCCCGGGAGTTGGGCTGGGGGGCGGACGTGCCGAGGCCGGCGCTGCGGGAGCTGAGCCGGGCCGGGTTTCTGAGCTTCGGCAGCTGCCGGTGGCCAGGGGAGGAGAGCGAGAGCCAGCATCGCAAACGCCGCCAAGGGAGATGGCCCCAGCTCCCTCCCCCAGTCCCCGGAGAGCAGCACCGAGCCCAGGCTGGGTTAAAAACGCACCCCATAAGACCGAAGGGTAGAAAAGGACAGAAGACCTGGGCCGCCGTTTCTGAGTTTTTTCTACAGCTCGTGGATCTGCCGCTTTCGGAGATGCCGCGGCTCCGGCTGAGACCACGTGGCGTGTGCATGTCCGGGCAGGTTCCTGAACATTAACTCTTTCTTAACACCAACTGAGACTGATTTAAACTCTACCCCTCCTCAAAGAGAGAAGAAAGGCTAAATCAGAGGTATGCAAAGGGATAATATGAAGATATTCAAAGTCAGTAAAGAAAGGATGACTTCTTAAGTGGGAAAGATGACAAGTTGCCTTAGTTTTGGGCTTTAAATCTCCTTAATTCATGGTAACAGACTGTTATTTGCCTTTAAGATCGTGGACTAAAAAGTACGGAGATGTTTTTCCAGATTCAAGCAAGGGTGTCTGATTTTTACTGAGCAGACATTTGAATTAGAAACTATAATATTTGAATTTTACTGAATGGATGTTGAATTAGAAATTGATGCAGTGGTCCTATGACATGTCTTGAAGCCTTGTCACCAGTGAAGAAAAAGAAGTCCTTTATTGTGAAGCTGTGCATCTTTATAAGGTGAAACCCCATGTTTTAAGTCCACAGCCCTTATGCAGCCATGTGAAAGGCGACATTTGGGAACCTCACAGATGCAGATTGTCAGGCAGGCTGCGTTTGTGGGAACTGGAAGCCACAAACAGACTGTGTCTCTTGTGGAAAGTTACCAGAAGAATCAGGAGGGACTTGTCTCTCTCAAAGGACTGAATGAAAGACTATTTTATTAAGTGCTACTGACTTGAGAGTTCTGATGTTTTGTCTCTTTACATTGTTTCGTGGAAAAGTAGATTGTTGCTAAGGAGGAGGGGGGTGTCTTTAAAAAAGTTTCGTGGTTGGTGGGTTTTTTTTGTTTACCTTTTAGTGTATGTTAATAAATCTAACTGTTTCTATTTTTAAGTTGAACCTGTTTTGCCTTTCTTTTAATCCTATTCCACTAAAATGAAAGTTAGATCCCCACATTACGTTTCACAAAACAAATTCAGTGAATGTGATAACCACTAAAGCAAGTATTTTGCAAGTAATGCAAAATATTAATCCTTGCATTAGTTTATATGAAAATGGTACTAATAGAATCCTTTGTCCAAATGCAGTTTGCTTTTGGAAACAAAACCTAAGGGATTCATTCCTCCTTTTGTTGGGCGTTTGCTTAGCACAAGAATATGAGGAAATTTAACTTTCCAAATAATCTTCTTTCTATTCTGTCAGTTTGAACTTCTCCTAAACACCTATTTTATAACAAAAAATGTAATTAAAAATTAAATCCCTGAGAACTTCTCTCTGGGATTTTGCTATTAGTAACCATTTGCCTCTCAGAAATTTCACTGGCCTTTCATTCACTCTCTGTTATGCCCGTGGGCTTGTTCTCTTCTCAAGACAACCCGCAGTGAAATTCTAGGGCCACTCACCAGGATGTTTTACTATTATTTTCCCTCTTGATATTTCTGCCTGTATCAGTGCATTGAGCTGTAATGTTTTAGTTTGAATCATGAGTGCAGTTTTGAAAGGAGTTATCTCACAGTTGTCTCCACTTACCATGCTCTAAGAGGCATCAGTGCACAGGACCAGGACAGAGGTGCCTGATACGCATTGAAATGTACTTGGTGTGGGCCCAGGGTCATCACCATTACTTGCAGTACAAACCACTCTATCAGCTCACATTGCTCACATCAGGACAGATGCAATCTGCATGAAGCCAGGGCACGGATCCCAACCTTTGTACTGATTGGCAGTACAAAGTCCTGGAGTGTCAAAAATCACTGAATATCTAGGCTTGAATAGGAGGGCTGAAAGCCACCAGAGCCTGCAGGGAGGTAAAACAGCAGTGATCAGCTTTGTCTTTCCTCCCAGGAGCTCCTACTGCCTCCCTACCAGCCTGATTAGCCATCAGCTTGGAACAGAAAACACTGTGCCACCTTTGGAGATTGCTCAGAGAACCATTAGTGTATCAAGTTCAATGGAAACAGCATTGCAAAAATCAACCCACTTTTTTCTCATTTAATTGGATACAGACTCTGTTTCTTGATTAAAATTTGACATAGAAGGTTAGAATATCAGAATAAGTCTACTAACTACAGCATTTTAGGAAGTAATTTTCACTGGCAGAAAGTAGGAAAGGAAAAAAGCTTCCATGTAGATCCAGCAACATTTTGGACCTTTTTTTTCCACAGGTTTAAAGTGTTAAATTGCAAAGCACAGGAGGAAGAGTTCCTGTCTTTTCTTCCTTGATAAAGCACTCAGAAATATTTTGAATTCATCTTTTCAAGAAACAAAACATGGACTTCTAGAAGATTTTAAAATGCTTATGCAGGCTCATCTCTCTAAAAATACTGAGAATTTTGGNGTTTTTTTTTTTTAATAAGCAGGACTCTAGTGATCAGTTTCATCCATAACAGCTCTATTTTTATGAGTCAAAAGAATTTCTACCAAAGCTTCTTTGACTGAGGCCACCAGATTATCAAACTGATATCAGTTATGGTGGTGCCAGTGAAGCCTATGAAGGACTTCTGTCTCTAGCATCTGGGGAGCATGACCCAAGAATTTTCATGCTCTACTCAACATGGTGACACATCAACGAATTTTGAATGAACTCATGTCACAAATATGTCACCTTCTTAATCCTATGAAAATGGAATAAATAAATAAACAAAACATTAAAAACAAGAAAAAAAATGTATCAACCTAATAAATAAATGGGTTGCTGGTATTGTAGAGAAAAAAAAATCTGCTTTCAAAGATTGGTATTAAACCCAAAAATGCTCTATTTCTTAGCAATGTGGTTTTAAAAATAATACCCTATTGCTAAATAAAGTTATTGTTACATAATAAGAATATGCTTAAATAACCAAGATTGTCCCTTTTATTTTGTACTGTGAAGCAATTATTCAGTCATGATGAGTATTTTCCAAGAACGACTGTGATTCAAAATTAATCTTTCTGCAGCACTGTTCTATTGATCCATTAAATAAAAGCAATGTGCTATATTTTCAGAGCAATAGACCACACAGAGCTTCAAACACCTAGTACAGAGTCTTCTATCTGTCTTGCCCACAGTTCTGCTGGGAGACTATGGGCAATTCAATCCTTCACTCACTACTTGGTGCAACCTTCATATGAAGAGAAGTTACTACACTTCAGGAATATTTCTCACATAAATGCAGTGAAGTTTAGTAACTCCTGTCTAGGATGAGCTGCAGGTTCAGGATGAGTTGTACCAGTGAACCGAACATTAATTGACTATCAATCATGCTTTTTGAACATAAGCAAGAGCTATCTTCCTTTTAAATAGAGCACATTTAGTAGAAAAGAGTATAAAAGTTATTAAATGTTAAGTTGACAGCATTCAGAATAATCTACTCTAGGTTTTTATACTCAAAGTCATCTTCATGGTAGAAACCAGCCAGGACAGGGTCAGTATAGTTGCCCAGTAACAGGGTACAAGCACTGGGTAACGTTTGCTCCTTGCAGCTGCAGCAATGAGCACTGAGGTGTTGCAACAGAGGGGCAGCCTCCTGGTTCTGCAGCAGGGTCCAGGGAGGTGAAGACCTCCTCTTCCTCACACCCTCAGCAGTTCATGGGGTTTCCAGTCCCCAGGAGTACTGAAACCTTTGCTCATGGAGTACTTTATCTCAGTGGGTGTATTTTGTCTGAAGGGAACAGCCACTCTAGCTCCAAAGCAGAGGCCAACTATGCTTTAAAAGAGGCTCCCAGCCCATGAACTCTGAAACAAAAGGTCAGCCAGCGGTCCCTTTATTTCCAGAGTAAGATGAGCCATTGTAGGGGTGAATAAACCTGGCTAGCTGATATGAAGCTCATTATGATGCCCATACCCATTTTTGTTCAGGAAAGTAAACCTGATCTGTTGGAAACAATATCTCAGGCTTTTATGCAGTAATTATAGAGAACTAAGATCAGTATTTTTAAATGAAAGTGATGACAATGCTTTATGAAATGAGTAGCAACAGAGATGATTTGGATCCTTTATATTGCTAATGAAATGTGAATAAGTAGGAGTCTCATTATGTGCACTTTAGTGTATGCCTTAGATTGTTCATTATCCTACCACTTAGTGAATTGGTATCTGTGCATGCATATGAGTGATCCTAATGGTTTTTGCACAAAAAGTTTCCAGCTTTGTTTAGAAAGTGATGTTTTAATGATTATATTTTGGTTGTAAGCATAATATCTGTATACTATCTGCATACAATGCCTAATGGTTTGCAGCTTCCAAGAAAAAATGTTTCAATAAAAAATAGATATTTTCTGAGACAAAAAAATCCTGTAATGTGTTCAAACCCTTTTTACTATGCAATAATTAGCATTTTCCAAGCATTCACTTGGAAAATGAGACTTTTAAACATTCTGAATCTCTCGTATTCATATTGTAGAGAAAGGAGAACAGAGACAGTAACCTCTTGACCACCGCTGTTTGCAAAGAAAAGACCAGGAAAAAACCAAAATCATCAGAGGAAGAAGTCTAAACCATGGGTTATTGCAGGAGGGATCCTCCTATTCTACAGGCCATAGTTCAGCATCTTGTTTTTCCTGCCTCCTATACTCTTCACATTGGTTCCTCCTGAAGTCCTATCAGCTGCCACTGATAGGACTTTCCATCCCAAGGAGTGTATTGGAGAGGCTAACCCCCTTGCCAAAACACCTGATAAAATAAATAATAATAACAACATACATTTTTTTCCCAAAGCTCCAAGCAGCCCTGAAAGAACTTCATCCAAGTGTGACAGGACTGGACTTAAGTACATTTCCTTCATAGTTAATGTGATGCCTCATAGTTTAATTAGATCTGCTGGATGTCTCTCTGCCATCTGCTCCCTTCCAAGAGCCAGCACCTGTCAGCATAAGCTTCAACACTGACTCTCCAATGACTGGCAGAATATATTTCCTCCTAAGAGGACATATATTGTTTCCTAAGAAACCGTCACCTGGGGGTGTCATCCACAGCAGAAAATAAGCGCCCTAACTTTGATATTTTAGTTGGATTCTCCTTGTGATACAGTATCAGACAAGTGGGAAAAATTATAGGAGCGAGTAAAGACAAATATTTTAAGGCTCAAGGAAAATGCTAAAAATTAATAGAATAAAACACTCTTAGGAATAAAACACATCCCAGTTTATATTTAATAGGACTTCAAATATCTTCAAATGCTTTGCTCACAGCATAGGCAGGCAACTGGAAGAGCCAGCATGCACAGTATCACTTTACCTCCTAAATGACTTCTCCACTTGGAGGGATTCTCCTTGGCCACATTTCCCTCATAGTTAGGATTTGGTAGCTGTGCTGCTGGGACAGGTATCTGGAGTCTGGCACTGTGGGCTCTTTCCACATCAGATCATATGACACAGGTCCCTGCTGAGGGCCTCTCCTGCCATTAATGTCTCCAAAGCCTTGAGGGCATTTCTGCATTTCACATCTGCTGGCAAACAGACCTGTCCATCTGGGCCATCTCACAGAAGTCCTCAGGCAAGCTGGGGCCACCCGTGTATTTCTATCAGACCTCATAAGTGACAGCAGTAATTTAATTTCTGCTAAGCCAGCAGTGTGCTGCACTCCCAAAATCACACACGGCACATTAGCTGAGTCAGCCAGCCACCAAACACACACATCTGTACACAGGACACCTTTTCTTTCCTTCCCCTCACCCCCCACTTTTTTTTTTTGCCATAGTTTCTATGTCTCACATATATACCCCCCTAAACTTTCAAATGTCAGGAAAGCTCATTGTTTGAAGGATTGCATGAAGGGAGGATGTTTACCTAACACCAAAAACTAATTTGGAACCAGAAGCAATAAGATTCATTTTAAGAGGACAGATAACTTCCAGATTGCGTTTGTTGGCTGGAAACAAACCATTCATCTAAAATTCACTGGGGCTGGAATTTTTCAGGTGAAATCCTAGCCCCCTCAAAACCAGTGAGCATTTTTCCACCACCAAACATTCAACATTTCTTGTGCAGAGGACCTGGAAACTACCAGTGTTTTCACACACAACACACACACCAAGGAAAAGATTTAGAACAAAAGAGAAAATTAATGCAAGTTCTACTATACCATGCTTTATCTACAGATAAAATTTAAGAAAGGCTCAGCCAACACTGAGAGATCATGGTGATGGCTGGTGTTCTAATTAAATATCACCTTGGAGATCATCCTTCACAGTCAAAAAGAGCCAACAGATAACAATTTCTCAAACATGTAGTATTTAGACGAAGCTCTGAACAACATTTGAACATAAAATAACATAATCTAGGAATCTGATCCATGATTGCTGGTACCTCAAGAGAATTTTCTATTCCTTCTTCATATAGCATGAAACCTCTTCACCTTTCGAGCCTTTGAAAAAAGAGTATTATTGTGCCTCTAGCTGTTTGTATCAGTTTATCTTTATGATTCTTTTTCTTTAATATTTCACTGTTTCTACTAAACATTTGTTTAACCCACATTTTTTAATTTGTATAACAAGCATCATTTCATCTCCATTCGTCTGGTAGATCACTGCTATGTGAGGGGGCTGCAAGCTGAAAAGTTAAACTTTCTAGATTTTCTAAAAATTAAAGAAATTAAACAAACAGATGATTTTTTCCTCCCCTCAAATCTGTGCTTTCTTGGAAAAGTCAATAAAACCACACAGCTCTATCTTGGTCAATGTATTTGCATTCTCAACAGAGCTGAATTCTTGTTTTATGTCAGTGCATTTTTGGGCTTAGAGGTATAGCTTAATCCAAGCTTAGAGGTATATTGGAGCAAAGCAAAACTCTGATCTTTCCAGAATGATTAAAGCACTGGCCTAATTTTATGAAAGGGGATAGGAAATGTGCCTTCAGCTTCAGCAAGCACTGAGTTATATCAACAGTTGTCATGAATGATTATGAATATACACCGGTGTTCAAAGGTACCTAGCAGGTTTTCAAAGACTCTAGGAGTCTAAATACCTCTGAAGTCAGTGTTGGAATGGGAACAGGACATTTCTTAAAAGACACAGCAGACACCTGAAAGCAGCTGGTTTTCCAAACACTCAGATGGAAAATCAGAGTTTTGTTCTTGGAAACTCTTCTCCTACAGGATTATGATCTCCAGTTGTCACTGAAGTTCCTGCAGAGATCTTTAGTATTCTTCTTTCATCATGTTATAATGAGAATCTTGCAGACAAATCTTTTTGGCATTTTTGGAAGCTACTATCTTTTGAAAAATTAATGACATATCTTTTCAATCAATTCTGTGATCAGTATACAGCATTTGCTGGTTTATTCTTTTCAAATACAAGTTGAGCATATGTCCAGACATATTTTTGCTCCATGTTACATAATGGAACATGGCTTATCTTCTATTAGTCCATTAGTGTCCTGTAGACACTGGAACATTGGAAACAGCAAATATGAAATAGAGAGGAAATAATTACATCTAATTCTGTAAATTTTTTTCACCCAGGGAGAAGTTAGGGCCTGTGCATTGCTCAAGTTACAGAGCATTAGGCACAGATTCCCTTGCAATAACCGGCCTGCAAGATGTTTATTCACCTCCAGGTTTGGGATATACATTTCACCTCCAGTGTTGGGATATGCATTTTTACTTGTGACCATAGAATGTTCATTTGACACCCAAGGCTTATCCTTCTGCTATTAGCATTTTTTACTATTTGCCCTAAGCTGATAGGAAAAGGGAAAAGTTGTTACATGGAAGCAGGCTGGTGGAAAGTGGGTATCCACCTCTACACAAATATTAGTTCACAAACAGAGATGATTTCCATAAGGGATCAAACTTCCAGCTCCCTCCAGCTACTACCTAGGGGTTGTTGTCAGCATTCAGATCCTGAAAGGAGATGGTGCAGCAATTAATGCAGAATTGAATTTTCTCCCTAATCTCCATTTCAGAAAGCTTATTTTATATCACAAAGCCTCCCATACCAGACCTGTGGAGTTGTAAAGATGTACTTGGGATTATAGCTGCTTTATTATTCACAGACATGTTTTGACTCCATTTAAGCCCAGCAGCAGATGTAACAGGTTACACTCCACTTGTGAAAAAGAACATTTTTAAAGCAATTTTACAATTTCTTCTGCTTTGAGAGTTCAGATGTATATTATTTGATGTTTTCATTTATTCAGGCAATCTTACCTGTATCAGCTTGCTGCATCTTACTGGATAAAAAGAAAAAAACCAGATTCCATGGGGGCTGCTACTCATCAATGTAAATCATAGAATCGTAGGAAGTCTTGGGTTGAAAGGGATCTTACAAATCAACTAGTTCCACCCCTCCTGCCATAGTCCCATTTCACTGGATCGGGTTGCTCAAAGACTCATTGATCCTGACTTTGAATGCTTCTGGGGATGGGATACCACAAGTTTTCAGAAATGGCTCTACTGGCATTTGTTTTTCGTTCAATAAAAACTTCTGTGGCAAAAATAAACCTCAACACTTGTCTCTGAGTCATGAACCAGTTTTCATTAACTGAGAGTTTCAATGGAAAATTTTAAGCCAGCCTTAATCATACCTATCAGCAGGTCTGTAAGGATCTCCCTGAGAGTTTGTGCCAGACTATCATTTTAATACCAGGAAATTGGCTGAAATTCCAACTAAAAATAGAACAATAAAATGTTCAGGTACAAATGCCATCAGGACTTAGCAGAAAGACTATTGCAAAGAAAATCAAGGCTTAGCAATCTATCTAAATTTCTACCAGCACATTAATAAAATCAGGGCTGAAACAGAACTAGGTGATGACATTTGATTGGAGGACCAGAAACAACTAGAGAAAAACCTTCACTATTTTGCAATTTAAATGACAGCAATAGAAATTTGAATAAAATCACAGAATCATTGAAGTTGGAAAGACCCCCAAGATCATTGATTCCAACCTCAGACTGAACACCATCATGCCAAATAAACCATGGCACTAAGTGCCATGTCCAGCTGTTTCTTGAATGCTTCTAGGGATGGTGACTCCACCATGTCCCTGGACAGCCTGTTTCATTGCTTAACAAATGGGAAAAAATTCTTGATTTCCAACCTGAACCTGCCCTGGTGCATCTTGAGGCCATTTCCTCTTGTCCTGTTCCTAGTTGCCTGGGAGAAGAGGCCAACTCCCACCTGGCTACAGCCTCCTTTTAGGTAGTTGCACGGAGTGATAAGGCCTCCCTCAGACTTTTTTTCTCCAGGATAAACACCCCCAGCTCCCTCAGCCACTCCTCAAGTGACTCTACGTCCTTCACCAGCTCAGTTGCCCTTCTCTGGACTCACTCCAGCCCCTCAATGTCTTTCCTGCAGTGGAGGGCACAGAGCTGGGCACAGGACTGGAGTTGCAGCCTCACCAGCACTGAGCACAGGGGGCGATCAGCCTGGGCCTGCTGGCCAGGATGCCACTGGCCTTTTTGGCCACCTGGCCACACACTGACTCGTGATCAGCTGGCTGTTGACCAGCACCCCCAGGTTCCTTTCCACCAGGCAGCTTTCCAGCCACTTTTTCAGCAGCCCATAGCAATGCATGAGGTTGTTGTGCAGGAATATGAGGAAAAAGAGGTTTAATACTCTTGTGCAACAGAAAAAAACTGCCAAAGGTAGGTAAAAAGGTATTACAGTCAGTGATATGCTCCTGGCCAAATAAATGGCATCTGAGCAGTCCATCCTACGGATTTCAATATTTAGGTAATATAAAGTTCTAGAAATACAGATACAGACATGGGGTTACAAATGCAACCTGATGCCACTGCACCTTGCATCATTCCTCTCCTTGTCTCTTGGTAGCATTTTGCTTGTACCACACACTGCAGGTGTTAAAAGAGAAAGGAAATGAAAGGTGTGGTGATCAAAGGTAGATTTATTCCTTACGGAAAGGATTAAGACAGAAAATGGAAAATTTACCTTCCTCTGAAACCTGGAACAAAAGAACTGTGTATTAAAGATTGAGAGTTAGTGTTTCTTCAGCGTGTTCCCACAAGATATCAGGCCCTGTAATAAACCAAGGTTGCCATGGATATCACTATTGATTAATAAATAGTGTTATTAAGCCCCATGTAAATAGCGAATAACTGACAGTTCTGAAAGAGATGTGGACATTTTAGGTAATAGGGATTTTTTTTCTTAATTAAATAGGAGCTAGCTGAACATTTGAACTTCAGCTTAGATTTTCTCCCCTGCTTCACTTCTTTGTGTTTTGTTAAGCAAGTATATCCCAATAGCTGGTGTACACAAGAAAAGGGGAAACATCAAATAAAACGGGAATTAAAACTGAGACTTGTCCAGAGTCCAGGCTTATCTGGTCAAAAGTCAAAAACAGAAAGAAAGGGATAACTACTGAACAATAAGAGTAATACTGGATTATTTCAGAAAAGCCTTCTAAAGATAGCAACTCCAAGTCTCTAGGAATAAATTTGTCTCACTGGCAAGAACAGATTTGTCTCCTAACAGCAGCTACAAGTTTCACTGCTCAATATCATCATATTAAAGCTCTGAAAATGTTCTTCAGACATGAACTGAAGAGCAAACTTCTGTGATATGGTGGAGAATTGGGCTTGTCATCTCATCAAGAGAAGCTGAACATAGAATTTGCCTGATGCCACAGCAGCTCTGTAGAAGTAAGGCCAGAGTCAAGGCTTTTTTTTTTTTTAACCCCTTTACAAAAAGTGACTTTTGTAGGTTGCAAGATGAACCCAGCAGCTGAGTCTGAGACATTGAGGACCTTGGGTGATTGGACTGAGCTGGGTATGACCTGGCATGGTCCATGCTCTAGTGCATCCCTAGTTTCTACATGCAAGCAAATGTGCTGGGGCTTATGAATACAGTGACTGAATGTGAATGTAGGCATCCTGAGTGTTTTTTCTGCAATATGTGTCTATTTTTTCCATAAAAATTATTGCAAGTGAGATGGTGTTGGCATGAAAGTTATCCAATGGTTATCAAACTCAGACTCTCATATGCACACTCATACAAGCAAAAAACATGCATATAGCACAACTTACACCAGAGGTGTCAGGCACAGACATTCAGCCAGGAGCAGAAACAAAGCTGTGTGATTTAGGTGAACATCCCCAAGCACCATGAAAAAATAAAGAACAGCCAAAGCTCAAAATCATTAATGCAAAGACTAGGTTCTAACCAGCTAAAGGTACAAATTCCTGCTTTTGTGGACAGTAAATTTTTAAAGCAAATTCACATCTTAGTGAAAGACAGAATGTCTAGTCTAGATGAGCTAAATATGTATGGCTAGAGCAGCAGCAGTAGCAGCATAACAGAAGTTCATATCAACTGAGAGTTGGGTCTAAACCTGTAAAAAAGGAAGCTGAAAATAGAAAAAAATTAAATGGATAAATTGCCTACTTCTAATTGTTTGTTTAGCTCTGTTTAGGAACAAAATGCTAATGAAAAAAAAAAAAAAAACAAATTATTGTCAGTCAATTCTGGGTTGCCCAAGGTAACAAACATTCTACTCAGCTTGTTACTTAAGTATATAAGGCAAAGTTAAACACAGACTAAATTAATCCAAATTAAAAGATTTTAGTAATACCATAAGAAAAGCAATGAAAATTCTCAGATGAAGATGTTGTATTACCTGTCTTCAATATACCATCCAATCTCTACCTACAATCCTAATAGAAAAAAGATCCTGCTGGTTTTATCTTACTGTAGATGGAAAAGATAAGGTTTGGCTGGTGATTTAAGACTGGCCTTTACTAATTGCTTGATGACAGCTGTCTCAGTACCTCATCTTCTCTCACTGTTGAAGAGATAAAACAGAAAACTGGGTTTCAGTGAAAGAGAATCAAGCTGCAAAATAGATCCTTTTTGAGGACTCTGACTGTACAGCACATATTGTAAAAGTTCCCAGTCCCTTCCAGGACAACTGGTGCTATGGTGACAAATACAGAGAGCTGTCTAGAATTTTTTATATTATTGACATATTAGACATACAATTATTTTGGTTATAAAAAGAAATCAACAAGATTTTGGTTTTCAAAAGCTGTAAATAGAAACACTCTTCACTGCACAGGGAAAGATTAATGTCTTTGGACAAAAAAAAGCCACAAACATTGTCAAGAAGTATTTTTATACTTACCATTAAAGTCTTTTTTCAAATTGAATTGCCTTTGAAAAAATGTCAAGGGAATATTTTTTACTCTATCCTGTATGCAGAATAATCATATCCTAGAGAACTGATTTTTTGAATAGGCCCTGAGCATGATCCTATCAGACAGGATTCTTTTCATATAGCTTTGGAAGAATCCTTCAAGTGAGAAAACCCTGAAAAATGTGGATACAGTTCTAAACAATGGTTCTTACTAACCACGTGGCTCACTGGTACTGCTCAGCTCTTGCAGACAGGTCACAGGAGTGTGAAAGCCTAGCAAATGTAGCAGTGTAAATGTAAACTGGGCTTTTGGCCAGGGCCAGCTCAGAGCTCCCTGCAGAAGCAGGAAGAACCTAGCTCTGCTGCCCTAGGGAAGAGAGGGTGAGCAGGAGAATGCACTTTTCCCTCCGTGGAAAGAGGAACAAACAGGGGACAGGAAAGGTAGATGTGAGGTAGAAGTGTCCTGGAGAGTTAGGATCTGGCTTGTGCTGCAAACAGGAATGGTACAGCTGGGGATCAGTCAAAAGGACAACTTTTGCCCAAGTCTCTCTGCTGCTCCATGCCCAATCTTCAGCCTTCTTCATCAGGGCTCCAATATAGTAGGTGGAAAATCCATAGCTTTTGATGCCTCCCTCTCCTGTACCAAGAGCTGACAATACCTCTGGGATTTCAAAATATTTGGGAAAACATGGAAATATATTAATCTTTCCCTCACTGCCAGCTGCAGTAGCATGAAGTATTGCTACTTGACAAAACTACTTGACAAAAAATGTCACACAGTTATCTTGTTCAGTTGGATTATCCTAGAGAAGCGTGAAGGGCTAGAACAATTTTAGGATGAATCAAATAACTTCATCCCCAAAAGCTCAATAAAGACAACACCAAAAACTTCCCTCTTGATTTATTTGCTAGAAAATGCCATCATGGCACATTTGCTGTGGTTTAACTCCACCATGAGTCACCATGGCCAATTGAAAGGGTTCAGATCATTAAGAATTTTCATTTCTTGTCTGAGCTCCTTCAAGAGAGTGTCATTTTGCTTCGATGGATTCATTGCACATGATATCATGGTGGTTTTATGAATATGGATTTACCTTATAATTACTGTACCAGATAGAGAAAGGGAGACAGGAAAGGCAGACACTTTTAAGGGTGCTATCATGCAGTTCTACATCTTCTGCAAAGGCCAGTCCTTGCTTTTGTCTTAGATATTTCATAGCGGTTTGTTTACTCACAGCTGATGCTCTTTTCAGTGCAAGCACTACTTGGCTCAAATAGTTTTCAAGAGATGGTTTATTGATGATCACATTATGGAGGTATGAGGATAACAGAAGGGTTGTTGGCTTCTCCATGAGATTCCAAGAAAGATGGAAAGAAGGTGGGAGTAAATGCTTAACATGGGACACATTCAGGACTTCAGCTATTGGCGCCTAGTGTAAGCACCATGATAACTTCTCTTCATTGATTGGGTAATGGTCTGGTAGATCTGCAGCTAAAATTATCTGAATGGCTCATTGAACTCAAAACTTCACTGCCCTACCAGCTGTGGTGGCTCAGCCAGGCTCTTAGAGGACCTGAATGTGGCTCTCGATTTTTCTGAGTTGCAGAGGGAATAATACAAAAGTGCATGTGGTGTTGGCACTCAGAAAGAATAACCTCTGCTTTTTTGTTTGTACATAAATGATATTAGGAAGTTTTCAGTGTGGTCAGAAGGTTTGAAGTCCCTGTGGGCTCCCAAGGAAGAGCTGGCCACCTGCTATTCCCACTGTTCTATGTGCAAGTAAGGAAAAGGCAGAACATCTTAGCTTCTTAACAAATAAACAAGCAATGAACTGAAGCTTGGGCTATTAAATAAATTGATAGCATTGTACTAAACCATAAGGCTCCTTTTTCTCAGAGTACCAGCACTTTAGAGCCTCCTTATATTTGCACTAGACAAATACTTAAAATATCTCAGCAATTATTTCATGTTGGCACAATAACAGCTTAACTAGAATGGAACTTCTTATACATGAGAATACAGTGAATGATTGTCTTACTAAGAAAAGCCTAACCCTTAAGAGGGTTCGTGTTCTTCTTCTAATGAGTCACTTTAGGAGAGGTAGATAGGCAGGAAGGATGATTCATCGTGGGACACCTACTGTACACTATTCTGGAATACATTTTGCTTCATCTCTCTCCCACTCTACCTATCAGAAAGGGATAAACAAAACCATAAGAGCTTAGGGATTCAAAAAGAAGGGGAAATTGGCTAAAAGTCAATGCTAGCAATGGGGTGCCTTTACAAATGAGTAAAAGAGTGGTGACGGCAGCACAGTAACATATTGGCTTCACAGGCCAGATTGACCTTAGTAGATATAACCAATAAATCTGTAGGCCTCAAGATACAATACTGAGTCAAAAGTTCAGCTACTTTCTCAGGCTTTGCCTCCAAGCTTTTGTAAACTGCAACTTGTATTCCAAGCCCTATTTCCTCTAAGAGTGCAGGAGTGAAATTTCAGGGAAAACAGCAGATAGCAATTTAGTCACAGGCTTGATATAGCAAAAGGAAAATGACACTGTTACAGTACTATGATTTTCTGAAACTCACTTTTGAAAAGAGGTCAAGAGAACCATCTCAATAATATACTTTGATGTCACAGAAATTTGCCAGAGGTTCAGTCATGTGTTAAGTGCCATTCAGCCACTAGCAAGCCTGGTACAGTCCACTGACTATTATCCTCTCCTGATCACAGGTAAAACAGTTGGTTCCAACAACTCAGGCATGGGAAGGGATGCCATTTACTAGATCAGGTTATTTAGGGCCTCATTCAACCTGGCCTTGAACACTAACAGGTATTTCTTCTGGGAACCAGTGATACAGCCAGAAGGAATCCAAGGAGTATCAAAAACGGTCACAGTGTGGTGTGCTTGGCATGCTGGAGAGACGGGATGTCCTCCAAAGGGGCCTGCACAGGCTGAAGCAGTGGCCCCATGCAGACTTCATGAAATTCAACAGAGAAAAATGCGAAGTCCTTCACCTTGGCGAGGGCAATCTCAAGCACAGACACAGACTCAGGGGGGAATGGATTGAGAACAACATCAGGACAAGGTCTTTGGGAATATTGGTTGATGAGAAAGTCAACATGATCCAGCCATGTGCCCTTGCAGCCCAGAAAGCCAAAAGTGTCCTGGGCTGCATCCAAAGCTCAGTGGGCAGCAGGTGAGGGAGGGGATTCTGCCTCTCTGCTCTGCTCTGGTGAGACCCCTGCACCTGCAGTGCTCCATCCAACTCTGGGGTCCCCAGCACAGAAAGGACACGAACTGTTGGAGCAAGTCCAGAGGAGGCCACAAAGATGCCCAGAGGGATGGAACGCCTCTCCTATGAGGTCAGGCTGACAGAGATGGACTTGTTTAGCCTGGAGAAGTGAAGGCTCCCAGGAGACCTTAGAGCTCCTTCCAGTGCCAAAAGGTGACTACAAGAGAGGTAGAGAGTGTTTTTTTACAAGACCATGCAGTGACAGAACAAGAGGAAATGGGTTTAAGCTGCAAGAAAGTAGGTTTAGGGTGGATATTAGGAAGAAATTCTTGACTGTGAGGGTGGTGAGGTACTGGAAGAGGTTGCCCGGAAAAGGTGTGGGCACCTCATCTCTGAAATTGTTTGAGATCAGTCTGGATGGGGCTTTGAGCAATTTAATCTAGTAGAAGGTGTTCTGGCTCTCAGCACAGGGATTTGGAGCTACAGGATCTTTAAGGTCCCTTCCAACATGAGCTGTCCTGTGATTGATTCAAGAAGTTGTGTTCCAGTCCGAACAGTGACACAGAAAAATAAATTTTAAGGTGGTGTTCACATGCCCAGGCCACAGATGCTCAAGTCATTTTTAACAATGGCTAGAAAAGGAAAAAAAATCGTCTTGTAAAAGCCAAGGGCATTAGTAAAGATGATTGCTGAAGCCTGTTCAGGGATTATGCAGCTGCAGTTGGCTTAAACATGCACTTAGAAACACTAAGTGGTGATTTAACAGGGCTGATAACCCTGATAACCCTACATAGCAAGTGATTGACTATATCTGCAATTGCAAGTGCTGAAGATGTCAGGATCGGATTCATGGGCTGGAACTTAAGCAGGAAGCTGCATTAACAGAGGGAGGGCATTTGTAAAAATGCCATGGGATCATTAACAACCACATTTAGTGAAAATTTAGTTCTCTAGCTCATCAGAAATGCACAAGCTGCAGCAAACCATTCCACCCTACTAAAGCACAATGTCTGTGCTGAAAGATTTACCTGTTGAAAAAACATTTCTACATCCTATGACACTCCAGATTCACTCCTGTCCTCTGAACTCAGGCCCAACACAGATGTATATCATATGGCAACAAACCTGCAGTGACAGAGAGAGATTAAAGTAAATGGAAGTCAAGGGAGAAAATTATATGTAAAATATAAACATTGCTGCCTGCTGGAAGTTTTTTATGCCCTCAATTAGGTTTAGCAACTTCATTCAGCCAGTCTGTATCTGTGACTATTGTATGTGACTTTAAATCAGCAGGAGTTTGTAGGAACAAACTTTCTTAAAAATATGACTGCTATTCTATTGCTTCCTTCGGAGGCCTACTATCCAGTGATGTAATAATAATGATAATAACAATGTGATAGCCTTGTGTCAATTGTGTAAAAGAGACCATGTGGAATTTAAGTTCTCTTCAGATGGGTAACTAATCAGTTTGGGCTTCTTACAGAACCAGGTCATTGAAGAGTCTAGCAGGATTACAAATACAAATATAGCTGAAAATTTTCCACAGAAATGAGTTAGCTATTACTGGACAACTTCAGAAATAAAGACTTTCCATCTTGCCTTACTGAATATGTTCTTCCAGCTCTGGCGGTGCCACTGAGGGCATGGACCAAATCCCCACCCTCAACACAGGCTATTCCTGAGTTAAGAATTATAAAATAGAGCACGTTTTCATGATTATGCATCTACAGTACTCTGGGGTAGTTTTTCAAAGGAGCATTTGCTTGGTGAACACAGAAACTCTCCTCAGTAGTGACAGTGATGATGACATAAATATCTGCAAGAAACCGATCTGTAGTTTCTGAAAGACAACAGATTTACCAGGCAACTCCAGTTGATTATCCTGGGACTTTTCCCAGATAGGCACATGCCTGTCAGCAGCAGGATGAGCTTCCTTTTTGTTGCTTATCCATGAAAGCTGTCCACAACCTCTGCCCAGGCACCAATTTCTGAGTTCAGTATTTATGACCAGAGCACTCATAAAGGGCCATGCTTTAAGAAAGGCTGCCATAATTCAGGTTTTTAATCTGGATTCAGGATCCAAGTTCACACGGTCAGCTTCTATATCAAGAAACTAAGCACCACAGGCAGACACTGGGAGTCAATGGTCTGTACTCTCAAACAGCTGGAAGAGCCCTGGCAGTCTGTGCAAATGCCAGAGCACCCACCATAACCTTTCCCAAGCACAGAGAAGTTGTTAGCACAGACCAGATTTTGCCTCCAGCAGACACTCTGGGTGGGGTCTTCCTATTTTGAAGGCTGAATTTTGACAGTGTACATATGACAGTTGATCTCAATGCCCAAATACAGTTTAATATGTGTTTCGTTTCTTAGTGGAAATCTATAATAGATTCTGAAAATTTGATCCTGCATCTAACCATCAAGAGTGGAGTCCAGAGCATCACCATGAAATTTAGGACTTGTGAAAGACCACCAGAACACACTGAGCACTGTGCTCTGATTTGGCTTGTTGGGATCCTGAAGGATAGTGTTTAGCACAACTCTATCAGTTGAGCTAGGGATTTCTAACCACAGTATTACCAAGAGTCTCAGGTTGCCAAAGGCTCAAAACCTTGGTCTGGTGCTAGAACTGCAGATGCCCTAGTCTCAATGACTCCTTTCATCCATCTCTGACTGTCCAGGAATGGGAGGTTCCTCCTTTTTCCTTGTCACTCCATGCAAGAGCCAGTCTTCTGCTGGTCTGGCAGCACACGTGAGAGCCAAGGCAAGTGATGATGATAGCACTGAGCACACACCTGCCTGTCACCAGCCAAGGAAACCCACATACATCAACCTCAGTGACAGCTCTGGTTCTCTGCAGCACAGAAATGAGACATTGCTGACTGATAACTCCCTTGGCAGACTGAGGCTGGATAAGCAGAGCAGGGTGGGCTTTCCAACAACCTCCATCAGGCCACAGGGCACCTTGCCAGGAAAGATATGGCAGGAGCATAAAGCATAACTATGTTGAATGATGCCTTGGACTCTCATTCAAGTTCTCCGCTCTGGGGACTAGCTTGGCTTAGCAAGATGATTGAGAAGGTTAAAAAACCCTGTCCTGTCCAGGACCAGACGTTTGTGGCCTCCTTGCCTGCTGTGTGACCTGTCCTGCACCGTGGAGGAGTTGCTGTGTTCTATCTCCATCTGTCCAGAGGCAGGCTTCCCACTGCCAGGAAATGATGCCATCAGGAAGTATTCACCACCTGCACTGCCCATGGGTGGATTTGATGGATCTGGGCCAGAGACACATGTGGTTTTTGGGCTCCATATCCACAGAAGACTGCAAATAAAAAGAATGGAGATGTCACGAATGGAGAAGGTTGTAAAAGGCATTGTGTCATCCTGCTCTCCTCTGAAAAGTGGAAGTGAGATGCTGGCAATTTGGGATCACTTGTGGGAATAGGTTTGATCACAAAACTTTGTATTTGTGACATTTCTGTAAATGTCATTCTACTAAGGTATATACTCTGCATTTGAGTCAGGCTCTTTCCGTCTGATATCTGAAGTGTTAATTATTAATCACTGAAACACAATTACTGGAACTCTGCTCCCAGAGGAGATAGATGTTTAGCTTACAGTGGTATCCTCCAATAACATAAATCCTTACACAAATTCTTTTCTTTAACAACAATCATATTTGACAAAAGACACAAGCCATGGCTGCACATGTGAGTATATGAGCATGTAGTTTGTGAGATTTGATTAACTCTGGGTCCACAGTCTATGTATAAACTTTTCACAGTATCAGAATAAACAGTCCTTTTTGATGGCTGGCTCCACACTATCTTTGTTTATTCTGTATCTGCCACAGGATAACTGGCTCTCAACACTGATCAGAGCTACTGGTCTCCCCTGTAAAAAGTAACTCATGAACTGCAAGGTATTGTCATGGACCCCCAACCCAACTTCTTTGTGCTCTGTCTACAGTCTCCTGTTAATAGTAGGTCCTCCTCTTTAAAGGAGGAGCCCCCTAATTCTGTTTCACAAAAGCAAACTTGCAGCATTATTTGGTTCTCACTTAACATTGACTTTCTTGCTAAAGTCTGTATTCACCTAAAAGATGTTTGCAGTGACACCAGGCAGACTTCTAAAATAAGGCAGCTTGCAGGTAGAATATGATATTTTGGGGTTCTGGTGTTGGAATTACACAGGAAAATACACATGCAAGCTCACGCCTGCAATGTTGCTCACGTCTCAGTTCTCCAGCAGGATTGTAGTCATCTCAGCAGCATGCAGCTGCCCATCATTAAAAGCTCATATCTGACCACAGGTCTTCCATCATTTCAGTGAGATAACTGTGTTCAGCTGTTGACAGCTCTTGATATTCCTTCCATGCCAACTGGGAATAACATCTAGCTTTTATTTCCTAGTCCCAGACAAGAGATTAATCTTCCTGTCCTAAAAGATCACAGTACTGCCTGCAATCAGTAAGGAAATGTTCATGCTTTTCATAAAAATAATTTTCCCATAACTCCCACAATCATATTTTAAGTTTGGGCTGATCTTGTCTTCTTGCAAGTCCCCTCCTCAGGATGGCAGTGAAGCCTCTTTCAGGCTGACAGCTCAGATGTACCGCAGTGATATAAATTACATCTTCAGATGAGCTGACGGGCCCAGACAAGGCAGTATTTTCTTATATTGCCTGTTCTTTGATGAGTCTCAAACTGCTTTCCAGAAAAAAATAACAGAGTGGGATTACAACTCTCTTTGGAGAGGAAAGCAGAGCAAAAATACAGTAAGTGCCTGTCTGCCTGGCCAAAATCAAAGGAACTTGACCGCATGTTGACCTACACATGGCTGCAGATTAAACAGGGAAGGCGGGAGTATTTTCTTTCACCACTCCCTTCCTGAGTACCCCAGCAGGGTCAACACAGCGCACAAAAACAAACTGAGGTGGGTGTGAGGTTAATTCAACTTTCCATTAGTTGAAGTCATTTGTGAGCTGCTGAACAACCCATCCATGCGTTCTTGTCATGACTTCCAGGGCACAAGCAGATAAGCATACCCTCACTCCTGTTGTTCCAGTTTAATCTGCTGCCACATATGTGCCAATACCGCCATTTAGTGTGCTGGGCCTGTTGCAACAGCTTGGACATAAAAGACACAACACTAATTGCAAACAATGATCCTACACAGAGGCAGATACACACCACTACCTGTTGTCAGCCCCTATCAGCACAAGATGTTGGAAAGTGGCAGAAGTGGGGCTACCTTTTACAGAGAGTAATAGTGATGGGTGAAGGTGGCAAGAGCTTCTGGAAATATAAAGATCTGAAATCTTAGTGAGTTCCTGTGAAAAAAATCAAACTAAACAAAAAAAATCAGTTTTGTTTGCAAGTAGAAAACTATCATCCAAACTTAAAAAATCTCACTGGGATTAACCTTGGGATTGAATTCCTGGTCTTACTGAAGCTCAATAACCAGATGAAACAGTAGTTGTTAGTCATCTTAACCCTTTCTGTGGAGAGTCAGGATATTCTTAGCAAGTATTTTAAGCAAACCCTTGATCTACTGGTATCCTTGAAGCTACTCACATGCTTTGATCTATGGCCTTGATCTGCAAAGACAGCTGAGACTTACCCTGCTCAGTAAAGAAAACCCCCAATCAGTTTAGCTGCTTCCCTTCCCAGCTAGCCTTGCAAATGCTTACGCTTCAGCACAGGATCTGGGAGGTTTTATTTGTAACATTGCTCCAAGCTCTGTCATGGGTCTCCCTCTCCACCTATTCTCATTTTCAGAGGAGATTTACACCCTTAGGAGCTGACCCCTCAGAGTTTTCACAACTGGTCACACAGGCAGCCTGAAAACTGGGGTGCTGTGCAGAGGGATCAGCAAGCTCTGAACAAATCTGCTGTGGTACTGAAGGTTGCCCAGACATAGCCATGGGGAGCTGATGTGGTACGCTCTGTCCTGCTCCTTCAAAACACATGACGGTGCGTCCTCCACACCAGGTCTGATACCACTGGCAGTACTTTGCTGACCCTTGAAGATGCGCTGCCCTTCACTCATCACAGGCTGTCCCTGCAAGCCACCTTGCCCTTCTCTTGTGTCTGCATTTAACCATCTTGTCAATCCACCCCCAGCTCCTCCTGCTCAGAAATGTGCTGCCACACCACTGGAGAGATGACACAGGATGTCCCCCACCAAGTGCCAATGGTGCAAATCTCAGCCAGCACTGAGCTGGCCCCTGGGCATTGCCATGATCTGAACAAATAGTTCAGGTAGCCCTTGGATAGATGGAAATCACATTCTGTTTGGCACTATCTGAAGCTCAGAGCCCATCCAAACAAGTTGAGAGATTTGGTTAGGGTCCAGCATGGTGCTTGATGAAATTGGTGCTGGATGCAACAGCAGAGAAAAAGCGAGAAAAGACATGAGGAGAAATCAAGAGAACATGCATTTCCATAGGTCAACTCTCCTCAGAGACATTATGGGTCCATTGTAAGAGATATAAAAATAAATGTCAGATGGCTCTCTCTTGATTAATCAAGCTTGGCTTTGCTGTAGTGACGTCTCCTTCAAATAACACTTTTTCCATTTGAAAGTCAAGAAAAAAGCCAGAGAGCATCTGACTCCTGAACAAGCAATACTGAAAGCAATTCAGGCTTATTTCTGCGGATATATTTCCCCTATTATTTTAGCACAGCTGTAATCCCTGAGTAATTAAAGCATCTCCTCAAAGCAGCCACTCTTTCATGCCTTCTGATCTGGGTCAATGCTGATCTGTTCAGCTATGTAGGAATATAAGAGTGTCTGATATAGCTAAGTCTCTTCAGCTTTTATCCAAATGGTCTCTTCAACATCAGTGTCAGCTGGAGAAGGACAAATTCTTCTTTTAATGTAATTTCAGATTAACTGTTGCTTTGAATGACGTTTTAGTCTATTTACATCAGTCTGATAGATATCAGCATTAAACAGCAGCAAAGCATTTGAAGAGGACATGAAGATGTTTTTAAATATATCAAGGGATCAGAGGTAGCTGATTAAGAAAACCATTCATAATTTGATTGAATATGGAATTTGCAGTCCCTCAAAGCAGCTGAGATCTCTGGAACCTAAAAACACAATTTGACAAGAAAAAAACTGAGTAAAGAAGTTCAGTAAGTAAGGAAAATGAAGAACCCTGTGTAAAAGCCACAGGTCATCAAAGTCAGCCAAGATGGTTTTGAACTATTCGCATTTTGTGGGGCATTCACTGTTGTGCAGACAGACAGGCTGCTCTGGCTATCTGCTGTGACAACACTGGGGACAAGACAGACTTTGAACGGGCAGCTTTGGGGACACATGTGTTAGGATCATGTGAAAGAGAAAAAAGTAAGCACAAATACAGAATCTTGGTTAGAAGAAGCATCCAAAAAGCATCATGGCAGAAAAGAAGGACAAACAGAAACAATGTGATTGGATGAACAATGTGATGACAGAGCTTTGTGGAGGCAATTGGCAGCAATTAAGAGCTCCCTCTGCAGCTCCCCTGTACTTGGGCTAAGCTCTCAGGAGCTACGAGTGCCATACCCTCCCTACACAGCCATCATTAGAGACCCCTCTGAATGCAACACCATAGTTGGTCCTTGGTACAGGAGAGAAACCGGAGAAAAATATCAGCAATAGACTGAGGAACTCTTGCAGAGCAGTACGCAGAAAAGTGAGATACTGTCTGACAAGTCACAGTAGGAAAATGACAAACTGCAGGTATATGTAGGATATATACATGCAGGACAGAAAGAGAATTATTAGAGTAATGTTGAGGTAAAAACATGATTCTGGTTCTCTTGGGTTAAAAAAACCCAAGGCACTCATCGCTTCCTGCACATACCTGGGCTTACAGGTGACACTGGGGCACTCTAAAACAAGTCTACAAAAGATCTAGGCATGGGGACTTTCCTGCCTCTTTCCTACCACCACACTTCATGATTTCTCACACTACGGGATGTGGAGCCAGGTCTTGCTGAGCCCTCTGTGGCTGTCCTGAGGTGAAAAGTCAGAGCAGTGCTGTTCACAAGCAGACCTGCAGCAGTGATGCCTCATAACTGGACTCTGATCCAAAAGCCATGAGTTTGTCTTGGTAGGTTTCTTTCAGATGTCTCAGACCCATCCCTGCTTTGCATTATTAATTGCAGCATCCACAACCACACTAAGTCTCATTTTCAGTACTATTACTAAGCTACTTTTAATAGCTTATTCTCAATGCTTTCCCCTTAGAAATGAGTCCTTTACCTGTTAACTCTTTCATTGCTTCTGAAGCACAGCAGGTATCCTAGAGGCTGTGGAACTTCCTTTAGGCACATGTCATTTTCCACCCTGGAAAAATGTAGGATACACACCTGTAAGTCCTTGATATCCAAGAGATAGCCCAAAGAGGGACTGAGCAGTGACCACTCCTCTGAGAAACCAAGGTCTGGGCTTTCCCGCTGGATTTCCTCATGTGGGTCTGTCACCGTGCTTTGTTGCTGCCCAACAGACTGGCTCAGGGGTGCAGGATCAGACTGTCTGCTTGCTCAGGACAGCTCTTTTCACAGCACTGACTCTGAGAGCAGAGACACTCATGCCACTCATGCCCCAAATAAGAGGCTCGGCGTCAGTCTTGGATTACTCCTATATTACTCCCAGGTGCCTTCACTAACACTGGTCCGGGGCTGATCCTGTGTGCTGGTTTGAAAGTA